>JAHXMQ010012342.1:6403104-6769745 GCA_020466415.1 Ammodramus savannarum pratensis
ACCTGCAGGCAGTAGGAGCCCAGAGGAGCCAGCACTGGGCTTTGGGACAGCCCTGGTGGCTCCACTCTGAGCCTCTTGTCCTGAGCAGTGAGGTTGCACTGAAACATTTGACTCTGGAGCAGCAATCTACGAGGCACATGTGAGACTGATCCATCCTGGAGGAGAAGCTGTGTGTGTGTGATCTGAGATGATCTGTCTGTAAGGATCTGGCACTAATTATCATTACTCCAAAATTTTATGAAAATATCCATTGTACAGTTTGCATTTTGTGACAGAATTTTCAATGCTGAGGACTTTTATAAGCTCGAAATAAATTTTGTGTTCTCAAAATTTGTGCTGTTTGTTTCGCTGTTTGGTCAGCAAAACCTTTGGGTTTGGTGTGGATTTTTCAGTGCTGCTCTTTTCTTTAGGAAAATTGGAAACATTTAAACATGCGGAAATGTTGGGAGGGGCGAATTGTTGCAAGGCTGCTTATCTGAGTGCTGGGATATTTTTGTGGAAGAGGAGATTGTGGCGTTGATTAAACACAGAATTTCAAAGGGATGTGGCAACTTGGAAGATGCAGTGTAACTTTCTGAGGCGGGGGGAAACAGATATTTCCCTTTACTGAAATTGTAATGAGAAATGTTAACAAAATCTGCATGTATTAGGTGGTTAGAAAACGTGTGATGAGCAGTAACAGTCGTGTTCTACAACTGAAATAATTCAGCCCTAAAGCAGAGTTTCTGCAGAGATCCAGCGTGTTTCCTAAATGATTTAAAATGTGCATGGAGCACACTGGAGAAGAGCAGGATCCCACCCAGCAATCCCTGAGCTTAGAAGGGATGGGGGACTTCCATCCTATGAGCTTGGCTGGTTTTCCTTTCCTTTCCCCTTTTACGACAGTCGTGCTTTATGGCAGTTTCGTGACAGTTGTGCTTCACGGCAGTTTTACGACAGTCGTGCTTTACTCCACTTTATTTGCGACAGTTGCGCTTTATGGCAGTTTTACGACAGTCCAAACAAATAACTACACTCCAGGAACAAGCTAATAATTCTTCTGAGTAAAAGAATCCAGATCTGTGCTTTGATCTGCAGAAGAGATATTCCCTAAAAAGACTGTCTGTACAGGCCACCCCTTCTGTTCAGACACTCAACCTTTCTACAGAATCATCAATCTTGTTTTTCACTGGGAGCTCAGAGTCATACCAAGGGCAAGACTCTGCTGATTTTGCTGTAAACAGAACTAATTGTTTGAATTTTTCAATTAATTCAGCTGTGTTGAGGGCATTCTGTGCTGCAGCAGGCTGATGGATTCAGTGAGCCGGAGGAAGCTGGGGCTGCTGCAAGGCCAGTGTGAAACCAACACAGCAAGTTTGCACAGAGTTTGGATCTTGGGCTCATCTTGAACTACAGTGTCACTACAGGACACGAAACAACACAAGTGCACACACTGCTGCTCTCAAGGTGAAGAAAAAAGGGAAGTTTATTTTCTGAGTCTAACATTACAGTTTTCCAAAAGTGACAGTGGATTGGAGGGTGAGAGTCCCACCTCTCCAATGACACTGGACAAACTAACAGCCTATCAAATTTCTCCTCTTCTATAAAATAATGCAAAGCAATAAGTTACTTACAGAAAGTGTGCAAGAAAGTTTGCTACAAAAATTTGAACATCAAAAATCTTAAAAAGTCAAAACAACACGACAGCTGCATGTCAGGGGCTACATAGCAGCTAAGGGACACTGTGGGGGATACCCTACCACAACAAACAAACCAAAAATATTTGTTCCTTGCAAGGTACCCAGGATTCCCTTTCTCTGTGGCCTTACTGCCTGTGTCCATACCTGCAGAAGCAGCAAACCCAGGGTGGATGTGATCAAATCTCCACTCCATGAGATATGTTCCAAAGCTGCAGGAAATCTCAGGGTTGATTGCCAGCCCTGCAAGACAATAATTTTTTCATAGCTTAAGGCAGACTGAAAACTTTTATAACTGAGCTATACCAAGAAAACCGTAAAACTATTCCATTTATTACCAAACCAGGTCAGAGTAATTTTTCATGCATTAAAAGACACATCCTATCTCTCCATGACAAGGTTACAAAAACTCTATAACATCTTAGTACTGATGAGTTAAGTCAAATACAGTAATTTTAAACGTTATTTTGTTACATTTATGATATACCCTTACATATAACCATTCCCACCTTATGGTTCTAAGGATTATTTCTTGCATGTAGAGCAAAAATAATACTTCTGAAACCAAACATTGCCTAAGTCTAAGGCTTAATGCTTGCAGACTGATTTCAGTGGTGTTCAACACATGACACTTCCCCTGTAATTGGTGTAAACATATGGCAAATGAATCAGATCATTAACTCTCACTGGTTATAATGTAGGAAAATTCTTATCTACTTCACCTAAGAGAAGAATTATCAGTTTCCTGTTCTCTCTATTTCTTTTAAAGGACATTAAGATGCTACTGATAATTTTGGTACAGAAAAAGGAATAAGCATACTGACATTTATTCCAGCAAATAAATATACCTGGTATCTGCTGTGTAATGTCTGTAGATTTACCAGTTTAATTTTAATTTCTTAGGAAGTAATTGTTTTACCTTTGTGCTCAGATATGATGCTGTGAAACTAAGTTATATCTGTGAATTTATTCAGCAAATCAACATCCTATATATTAATTTTTCTAGGCTAATCCACAGTGAGGATACAGCAGTCCTTTACTGACAGATGATATTATTAAATATTTAGCTCACACAGTAGATAATTGGAGTGTTTCTGCCATAAGTATTAATTTACTCATGCTGGTGATTCATGCTGATCCACATAAGAAAAACTGTAGCTAAATTCACACTTTAAGCCATAGGAATCAGCAGCTGAATCAGAAGACAGAAATTGCCATCTAACCCACACAGCTGCAGAGAGATGGAACACAGGCACCTAAACAATTCATCACATTGCCTTAATCCACAATTTAAATTTTTGTGCAATTCCTCTTGGGATGCACATTACATTGTTGGACTGTATCATGTTATTCCCCTTTTCAAATTCTAACTCTAAAAAGAACAATGTGTTACTTAAATTTAAAGTTAGGCTTTTTAAATTGAAGATGTTTAGGTACTGATTTATTATTCTGCAGATGACTGGTGTTTCATCTAACCTGGGGTGCTTGGAACAGGGATAAAACTGGCAAAGGCTTCCTGTGCTATTAATCCACAGCAAAATCAGGCTATTGCCTAAAGGAAAGCACTAGTCTAATGATATGCAAATTCTTAAATGAGCTGGTTTCCATTAATATTTTGTAATAAACCAAATTCAAATTCTCCTACTTCAATTCACATTTACTCAGTCCCTTTAGAATCCCGTGTTATAGACTGAAGGTAGCTCAGAGAGTTGTGTCTAAGCAGTATTAGAAAATGGAATTAATTTTAATTCTATAAAGCCAAAAACCAAAAGCTTCAGCCTCTGTGTGGTCTCATGCTCTCTATGGTATGGATGGATATGTGGGTTGGATCCCCAAAATCTACATCCCATTCCTTATCCTCAGTTTTGTACTCAACTGGAATAAATGCAGCAAGCAAAATAAATACCACAAGAACACTTAGGCCATCTTTTTCTTTATAGTAGGAATGTAAATCTTTATCTGTCCAGAATTTGGTTTTGAAAACTGGAGGCATCACAGATTAGGCAGGGACATAGAATCTCTGCAAGCTCGTGACAATGGGAGCAAAGTCTCTTCACTTGACACACATTGCATGGTGGTTGAACAGGCAACTGCAGTTTCATGGTTTGTTCAATTTTCATGGCATCTTATCCAGGAAGAATAGAAATACTACATATGTACATTAATAGATTTAATAATTTTTCCTTTTGCTCACTCTTTGCAGAAAAATATTGATATTTGAGTTACTTGAATACAGTTTCCACTAAAAACTAGGTTGCCATGAGGACTGTGGCAGTCTCCCATATGAGTATAAGAATTGTGGAATTGCACTTGGGTGGGAAGTGGAATTAAGAATACACAAAACAAAAATTTTCCTAGAATTTTTCTAAATGGATAACATCCTCTACAACTTGGGTATTTATAAATTGTCTGTATTTTACTTGGAAGTTTCCCTGATACTCTCTTGCTGTTCAGACACTGGAAATAGTAAAACTGTATAAATGACTGAGTGAAAACATGACTGAAGAGATTGCTTTACACAGAGATCCTGTGAGCACCTTGTCAGCTGTCCCTCTGTGCACATATGGTAAAAACACAAATAAACTCCTGTTTCCCCATGTTCCCCCCTCTCTCTAACAGATATTAATTCAATATTCATCTGGGCTTCTTTCAGAGGGAAACAAAAAACAAAACCTGTTTTAATTGTTTGGTCATCTGCCCTGTGGATGGTTTCTTCATCCTTTTCATACACATTCTGGAGTCATGGTTTGTGAACCCTGCTAATCAAACCTGGCACCAGCTGCCACTTTGGTTTCATCAGCAGGCTGATATACTGGGTTTGGGTAATCTTGTTTATGTATTGATCTTCCTCTTGAAGCTAACACTCTTCTATCAAACAATCATGAACCTGATGTTTCAAATTTAAACAGCTGCAGAGTCATTAATTAAAAAGTAATGCATAGTAGTAATTTAAAATATGTGCTTGAATATTTATGTACCCCTCTGAACTAGAAAGTGAGTATACAGCACTCATTAACGGAGATATAATTTAATTTGTCAATTTTTTTGAGTTAAACTTCACTAGATTAAAAACCAACAGTAAACAAGGAAAGCAACAGCTGCAGCTACAGCTGCTGCTTTGTAGTCACTTCAGTTTGTTTCTCCCCAACATGTACATGTAACTTATAAATTACATCAAAATATACATTAAAAAAAATGACAAGTTGTGTAAGTGTGGAGGAGGAAGAGAGAGAGATGGTGCTTAGCAGGACATGAATTTCTTACCAATAAATTGTCATTTGAAAAACAGCAGGTGACAATGTAATAAAAATTGTGCAGAGAGCTGAAATGAATACAAATGCCAGGAATATACTGGAAGTGTCCAGCAGTTCTGCTCTGCAGTGAGTCTGCTTGACAACCATTGCTCTGCAGCAGGCATAAACTATTGAGCAGATTAAATATTTAGCTGTGCATCACCATATCTCAGTTCTGGGCCCTTGTGAGCCCACCTTTTAGCAAGTTCTGAGGCAACACCATGGGGCCATTAATTGCCACTGTGGTGGTGGCCCTAGCAGGACCAGAGCCTTGCACTGTGCAGCAGAATGTTTGCAGAAGAAGTGTTGTGGTTGGCAGAGTTGGGCTCTCTTTGAACCCTGCCACCACTGAGCACAATTAGAAATAAAATACCACATATTTAGGGAAAAGGAGTATGAGGAGTGATGTGGCTTAAGGTCAACTGAAAATGTTTGACTGCAGTGGCTCATGCTGGACCCTCTCAGACAAACAAGCAGCACCTGAAAGCAAATGGAATGGTTAAATGAACAGCTCTGGAATGAGAGCCTGGGAGAAGCATTGATGTGCTGGAGACATAGCACTCCCCATGGGTTTAATTCCATGAGTGCCCAATACAACATGCCAAGGTACCATAAGCACTTGTGTACATGAAATATCCAAGGAGAGAATCGCATACTATCAGACAGCTAGCCCCCCTTTTGATTTGTTCTGACTAGTAAAATCTTAATTTCTGAGAGAAACAAAATCCACAAGCCTGTTTAAAACAGAAAAGCTGTAATGCAAAACAAGGAAAATCAGCGTTTGTAAGATCAAGCGTAAAAGAGAAGAGATATAATCAAGAAAATACACTCCTTTGGTTTTCTCTTTCTGAAGAAAAGTAAAGCTTCCTACAAAAAATGTGGATTTAATAATAAAATAAGAGGACAAAATTGGAAAATACTTCCTACAATAAATACAGCAGTCAGCTGTGTTCCATTTCAAAAGCCTGACTCGCTCTTGGCTCTGTATTACAAGAGTGCTAATTGTTCCCTTTGGAGAGGACCCACCTTTTTTGACAAAAAAAAAAGTAAAATAGCTTTTGCATGTTATGTACTACACTTGTTCTACAAATCTCCAGAAAACTACTTTGATTTTTCATACTTGTTAAACTGACATGGGGACCCAAAAAAAAAAATTTAATTATTGCATCAATTAATAATTGCAGATAGGTCTACATTAGCACAGCTCTGAGAACTACAACTCCCTCTGTGCTAAAGAAAAATATATAACTACAGCCTGGAAAAATTAAAATAATTTTAATAACTAAAGAGTTTCATTAGTAAAATGTAGAACAAATTTATGTTCTACAGTTGCAAACCATAAGAACAACTCACAAATGTAACTATATTAAGGCCCTATTTCTTTTTCAGCCTAAGATAATTTAAAAGACATGGGGGGAGAAGGTATACATGAAATAGTGCATTACTTAGGTAATGAATTCCTCTCTACAGATTTGTATGCAGATGATATTATTAGATAGTAGAGTCAATCTCAGCAGAAAAATGCAGGTCAAGTGTTTTGGCATGAGATTCATACTTTTTAATTTTCTGCCCAATCTACAATCCATGCTGTCTTGTATCATCAGCTTCCAGTAATTCTCTTTTCATCTTTTACTGCAGTCTTTAAGTTTTCTTTCTTGGAGTATTTGTTATAGTATTACAGGTTTCAATAAGCCAGACCAATAACTTCTTACCTCAGTAAATTTTTATCTAATACTATATCCAGTTTGATAGATTTATTTATTTTTTTATCTTTTTCAAAGAGCAGTTTTATTGCAGTTTCAGTATTCTGGAATAGAAGTTGTCTATCTCTTCTTCATCCTTGTTATGACACTTAATTTCCTATATTTTCCAGATATGCTTATTTTCATTTCAGCAGTTTTCCTGCCTCCATCCTCGTGCTCCACATTATTACCCTGCCTCGAAACTGAGGTAATGTATTCCTTCAGTTCAGGATCATTACCTGATCAAGATATTGATCAGAAGGATCAATATCTTGATCAGCTCCAATCTCACCCTTATTGTCCAAACATGAACTCGTCATTTTATCTTATGACTAAAATATCATTTAACCAGTTTTAATTTCCCTCCTAAAATAAAATTGTGTTTTTCTCTTGACAATTATTGCTTAAGTCTGATAGTCCCTCAACCTTTAAGATCTAGCTTTCTGTGGGATACATCTTCCTCTGTGGGCTGCTTGTGATTTTCCTTATATCCTTTCTGAGACAGTAATTCCATTTATCAGTGCACTCTGTCCCTCAGGGAAAGTTCCCTTCAGGCAAAGTTCCTTTCCCTTCATTGCCTTCCCACTCCCTTCTGGAATACAATACAAAATGGGTTATTTTCAGTGCTATGCTCCCACCACAAATATTTGCCATTACTCACTCATAGCAGTTGCAAAATCCCTCCAAGTTTCTTGACTGGACAACTGAATAATTCTAAAAGAGAAAAAGGAGGAATATGTAAAGTCTACTCCCTGAAATAATAATCAAACAAAAATAAAAGAATGATACCTCAATATCATCCATCACACAAAATATTACCATGATTTAGACAATATATATATTTTTAAAGAATACAGAGGAATAAAACATCTAGCAGTGAGTTAACAATTCTGGGCTGCATTTGGAAGGTTCAGTAATGAAAACTCTTTTATTAAATGTTTTCTGTTTTTGCAAACAAGATTTTCCTTAAATTTTCCACTTTGTAACAAAACAGTATTCAGATTAAAGTTGCCATAATACTACTATGACTTCTGAAAAGAAAATAGCTATCAAGGACAGGAATTTATCAATAAATAAGGATAGATGTTTGCATACCTTTCTTTTCCCAACTGTGCCAGCTCAAATAGTATCTACAGACTAAACAGCTCCTCTTTTTCCCTGCATCACGATAAAGACAGTGAATTGCACCTGGAAAGTTTTCCAAATGTTCATTAGAATTGATCTATTTTATATTAAATAGAAATTTCTCTTTCAGTGAACAATCTCTGTGCCGGAGCCGTATCCTTATGGTGTCCATTAAGGAACACAAACAGCATCCATTGCACACAGTATGGGAAAACCCCAATTTTTTTGCCATGACCTGCAGTGGAAGAGTCTCCTGACAGGTTAGGAGTATTTTCAGCCATAATCACTCTCCAAAGCTGCATCTTCAGAGCTCCACCTTTGTTATTTCACACTGGAGGAGTGCCTCTGCCTTTCCTACATGGGGCCAAGAGCTCTGAACCATCACGTACCTGATGCTGCAGCCAACTGTTTCTCCTGGCTGAAATCCTGTATTTTGCTTCCTCCAAATATCCCTCAGCTATTTTAATGTAACAGGCAGTTTATCTTAAAATTGAATCAGCATTAGCTTCTGCACAGAAGGTGCCATTTCAGTTTGAACTGATGGTCTTTCTAGTGAGTTTGTTGCTTGATCAAATTCCCAAGAGAAATTCAGCCAGGATGAACAAGAAATTTCACTGTGAGAAGATCTGGAATAAGAGAAGTTTTTGTGAACATAATTTAGGTTCTACTGAATTTATTTTTTACTGCAAGCACTTTTAGGTCCTAGACCTCATTTCACAGCAGATCTTCAGTATTTATTTCAGTTTTGTCCGAGTACAAAACCTTGACTAGCACAGCAGGGGAAAAGGTTGTTCAGGTTATTTGTCCATTCCATTTTAAACATTATTTTTGTGACTTACATTCAATTCTGCACCACTAGATAAAATATTGCCCATACATTTTTAAAATAAACAGTAAAGGAAAATACCTAAATAAATAGCAGAGGAGATTTCGTAAATAAATATCCAAGGACTCTATCTAAATAAATACCATATGAGTAAATACAGGAGAATTCTATGAATTTCTTTAAATGTCCATCATATTGAACAGTTACCCCTAGGAATTGTAAGCTCTACTGGTCTCAAACCAAAGTACAAAACTGCCTCCTCCACCCATCCTTGTTACTGTTCTAGTAGAGAAACCTGGGTTTTAGATTATGCCTTTCTGAAAACTTCTCTTCAAGGTACACTGTTAGGGTGAGATGCTTTTACTAAGGAGTTAACACCATGGAAAGTCAGATTATATAAATCCCTAAAGATGTACCTACAATTGCTTTTGGCTTTTAGGTTTTGCAATCTTGCATTGCTAAATGAACACACAAAAATAAAACTAACTGGAAATAGAAATTAGCTTTCTATTATTATCTTTAAAAAGAGTAAAGGATCACCAAGAAGTGGGGAACTATGCAACAGAGATTACTAGGCGGTTGCAAATTTCACCTTTGAGAAATCAAAATCTCCCTAAGCTTTTGGGCATTATTAATAAAGAGACATCAACCAGGCAAAATGCCTGCAGCCCTGCTGCTGCCTCAGAGCTCTTGAGCACCTTGCACCTGTCCAGCCCACAATTGCACCTCACCTGCTAATTTCAGCCACAACATATTTAGAAATTGTGCTAGAAAGAGAATTCCAGGGTGTTCTCCTATTTGTCACAAAAAAATGCACCATTGGACGGTCTTGAAATAAGATTTCATTTTCAAGATCTTATCCATTTTAAAAGTCTAATAAAATGCTGCACAGTGAGTCTCTAATTAGATAGACTCTGCAGTAATGTTTGTATATGGAAATATCCTGTGCACTCTATAATAAATTTTCTTGGTTTTGAGAATATTTTTTTCCAATAGTCCTTCTAGAAATTTTAATTTTAGAATGGTACACTGAGAAATTCAGGCCCCATCACATAACACTATCCTCAGCATATATTGGTGTACACACACACACACACACACACACAGACACACACAATATATATATATTATGTGTGTGTATTTCCACGTATTTTCCAATATTCATAATGCATACTTATTTCTATTTTTGTGATTATTTGGAGAGGAATGTTCTTTTCTAGAAGGCTTACACAAAAGAAACAAATTTTAAAATCTTGACTTCGCCTTCAAAAGATGTTTGTTTCTTAGAACAGATATTCCCAAAGTACTTTTAAATATCTTAGCATTTATAGATGCTTTATGCAGTATTTAGGTAGAAAAATGAGAACTTGGCTCATGATTTACTTGCTCATCAATCTGACAACACCCACAGGGAAGGCTTGCAGTGGAGAACACAAGAGCACCACAATAATGCAAAATCCTGCTGGATTAGTTCATTTAATGCACATCAGCGGTTTAAGTTAAGCTAACTGACTTTACTGCAACTAAGCCGCATTTACCACCTGTAAAATGATTTTGTCAGCTTCTTCTAGAGATCCTGAGCCATACTCTGAACCCAGAGAAAGAAAGCGCAAGATAGAAACATACTAAATCCAAATTTGGAATGTGTGTATAGTCATCCTTTCTCTTACAAATCACCTGCTCCATCCATTCTACCCCCAAGTGCTAAAGGCACAAATCTCATTAAATTGCAGGTAAGAACTTCCCCACTATCAGAACTTCTCATCACTTTAAACCAGGTACTTTTTCTAAAACATCATTTAGTCCATTAAAGATGCTCTGATCACAGGAGGGGTTGATTTACCAGCTCACTATAGAGTGAAGCTGCAGCAATACCCCTGGATTTTTACAGCTCTCTCACCAGTGCTCTGGTCAGGAATTGTGACATAAAGGAAATATTTCAGAAGGTCTTCAGGATTATAGAGCACAAGAATCAAATCTCAAGCTGATGTTGCCAATGAAGGGCTTTTATCCGTTCCAAATACTGAAACGATATCCTCTTAATAAGATATAAATTCTTCAACACTGAGGACTGTCATTTAAGGAGAAATTTACATGGCACACTTGTTTTCACCATATAACTCATGAATAAAAGAAGAGCAGAATGACTAACATGACTAACATTCAATCAATATTATAATTACAGGGGGTCAATTAGAGAGGTTTTGGCTATTAGTTTCAAAAATTTCTTCTCTCAAATAAAGACCCTCCTAGCGACAACATATTCAATGCCAAATATCTAAACAGAAACATCCCATAAAGATTGCCTTGATTTTCAAATCTGCTGGGTTTTTTCCTTCAAAATATACTGTAGCTCACATACCACAATGTGTTTTCTTTTAAATATTACACATATTTAAAATTAATTTTAACATTTTATTTTTTTCCTGAAATGTATGGGTTTTATAAAGAAATCCTATGAAACTACATCAAAATCCACCGAAAACACAAAATAAAGCATTCATATGTATAGAATTCTAAAATGCCTGTATATGGTCTCTATAAAATATTATTTCATGGAATGTGTTGAAGAATAATTAGGGTAACATCCCTCAAACAAGGAGCTATGAATACAACTGATGGTGCTTTTAAGGAAGTAAGCTTGATGTTACTTAAATAATCAGAATTACATGTTAATTCCAGCATTTGAATTCTCTATTGTTTCTCCCTTTCTTGAGAGCATTTTCATCTCAAAGCTAGAATATGATGGAAGAAAGAAATCCAGTTTAGACACTTTGCCCTTGGAGTTAGATTATCATTACATTCAAGGTGGTTATTTTTCCAATAACAAATGCAAAGATAATGAAACTGAAGAAATGCAATTTATGGTGCAGCCCATAAATAAACCTCAATTTCCTCTTTGGTTCTTGAGAAGATCTCCAGGAGTACATAATGATTTTCAGGTTTTAATTCCTACAAAGTATATCCAAAGAATAACATTCTCACAGCCACAATGTCATAACAGATTTTCAGTCCATACCAACTGTTACAGCTCCACTGACAACACAAATGTTTATATGGGGCACCCAAGAGTGTTAAAATGGAAAAAACACTGAATTTCATTGCCTCTCTCCTACACTTGACCTTCAGTCAGTTTGCAGAGGCACCAACATGACACAATCCACAATACCATATGCTGCTTTATCTCCTAGTTTATGGTTAAGTAACACTTTTACAAGCTGAAAAAGCTTTTGATGTAGATATGCCACTGTTCCTGCTTCTGAAATTCAAGCATTTCCCTTTTAGACTCTTCTGGCCTTTCCATCCCATTCCAGTGTCTACTTCAACTTTTTAGCAAGGTGATTATTTCCTGAGGAACTTACAGAAGATATTTCCTGTTCATATTCACATGAATAGTTCATTAATATTCCTATTCCCTTCATAGAAAGTTGTTTTTATGTTCTAATCATCTTTCCAGAGGCCAAAAACATAAACCAGGTCATTATGAGTTAATTCAAATCAATGTCCAATGACTTTCTAATTTTCATTTCACACTTGATAGCCTTAGTGTCAGCTTTTGGCAACTGTTCCACTGAAATATTCTTATCAGAATATTTTGGGGAGTTTTTTCATCCTTCTGAAACCATGCCTAATCAAGAGGGCAGCAGCATAAACACAAACCATTTCATAGGAAAACGCCTGAAAGTTGGAACTGTCTTGAATTTAAACATCTCAGCTCTAAAGCTTCTCTAGGATTTATGCTGAGTAAAGGCAGGATGGGAAAATGTCAATAAAGATTCAGGCTTAAATTCCATTTGGAGAATACTTTCAGTTCTGTTTACTTGCAGGATGTGCTAAGGAACAACACCACCATGGAAAAAATGGTGGAAAAAAGGGGATACATGCATGGCTTATGTAGCACAGACCATACAAGGTCTTTAGGACTCCAAGTTTTAGTATCTACTGAAAAGAATTGTTCTTGTGGGTTTGGAATTAGTGCTTGAATAAAGGATTAGTACATTTGTCACTAAAGGATTTTTTTTTCCTTCTGTTAAATTGGGCAGCAACACTGGCCTTCCCAGAAGGATATTACTGGCTGCCATACTCTTCAAACAAGCATGCACTCTTCTATTTGGAAAGAATAAAATTCTTTTTTGCTGGTGTTTTTCCTCTACAATCCTTATATTTAAAGTATATTTAACTACATCTCTCTTGATTTTAGTTTACTAAATAATGGTTGACTGAAAGAAATTACATTTTTGAGGTATACTTTCACTTCTATATCCAGATTTAGAATATTATTTTCATTTTGGTTGTGGGGGGTTTTGGTTGGTTGGCCATCCTCTTGATGATGCATAAACCCTGTGCTCTCAGATGGAGAATTTAAAATCCAGTATTGTTTTCAGTGTTTAGACAACTTCTGCTAATCTAAAAGGTTGTCACAATTCTCTGAAGGCTGTGCTAAAATTTCTTGAGTATTTGAAATATAACTCACGCCTTTATAGACTCCTTATTTTACAGCATTCCTACCCAAATCACTTCTAAAACAAAGGAATAAACTTTGTTTTCATTAATCCGACCCTTATTTTTCTGGGCAAACCTTAAATTATTCAATTATATCTGTCATTCCTAATTAGTTTCAGACTCACCTGGTTAAAAATGGTGGACTGGGATGGTTTGAATCTGAGGCTCATTGGGGATTTTATTTCCCCTGAACACAAGGAGGGATTCTGTTGTATTTAGAAATCATCATGTTATTCCAAGGAGAAAAATTCATGATTTATTACACAATGATACCCAAGTAAGATGTTAATAAAAATTTAATTACTGCTTACAAGAATAACATGAATCAGAGTGTTAGTTTCATATTATTCTGTTGCTTGATTTTTTTCCTGTTTAAGCACCTATTACATTACTAAATTTTGAATTCTTGTGGGATGATGTTACACTAAGGCTCAACATAATTATTTCACTACCACTTTTACATTCTGTTGATTTTTTTTTTTCCAGTTTCATTCATTTCTTTTAGTCTAACACTCCTTACTTTCTGGACTGCTGTACTGCCATGTCACTGTGGAAACAAAGAGGTTTCTGTGTTTATAAAATTTTGAATCTTTTCTGTGTAATTCTTTCTTTTCTGCTCTTTGAAATCTTGGAAATGAGATCTCATTATTAATTGCTAATTAATTTCAGCATTAATCTGAAAAATACTTTGAAAAGTGCTTCACTGACTCATATGGATCTCTCATGGTATAGCCTCAAGGGCAGATATATAAATGAACAATATTAATGTGAGGGTTATTTGATGCAAAAGTTTGGACACAACCATTGCAAATGTGATGTATTAATACTCTACTACTCAGATTTAAATTCAAGATCAGAGACAGAAGAAATGAAAGATCACTTGAAAAGGCTTCAAGATGAAAGTACACAGCTGTGGAAAAACTACCCCCAGTTCTGTTTAACATACAGTTCCACACCCCTCTCACCCCATCATTCTAAAATTAGGAAACCAGTGTGCAATGATGAATTAACGCTGTATGTGGAAATCTAATTGAAAAACATGGAATAGCAGTAGTTTATGTTTGGCCTTTCTCTAAAGAGTGAAATTCTCTATAAAGTGTAGTTTACTCTGAAGTTGTGTTTTGGTTCTGGTCACTGTTACATGTACAAAGACCAGCAAATAAATCAAGATCATATCACCTGTCCAGGTCTCAATCCTGAACATATGTTAAGCAAATAAATTTCCAATCGCCCCTTTCCTCCCTAGCCAATTTACATAATCCATTCATTAGCATTGGTCAAGACTTTGCAGAAATACTGTTTTCAGTAAAAGTATTTTAATGACCTGAGAGTTTTGGAGGGTTTTTTGCAGAGTACAGATAACACAAAAATTGGAGAAACCAACTTTCTAAATGTGATCACTACCTATGATTTAAGTTCTGTCCATATGTGTGGTTTAGCAATTTTTTCTTTTGATTTACACACATACTGGACATGTCTCGATATGCTCTGTAACCAAATTAACTACATCGTGGACTTGCTCATTTTTACATAAAGCAGCTATTCCTAGTTCCTCTAAAACATTGATATTTAATTTAAAGTCTAGCACAGAGTTTCCAAGTGTATATTCCTGATTTCAGAAGGATGCATGAAGCCATACACACCTCAGAACACACTCTGCTTTAATTTACAGAGCATTTGCTTATGGATCATATCCAATAGTGATGTTCAGGAAAAATAATACCCACAAAAGAACCATGTACTTTAGAAACAATGGGAAGCAAGCAAGATAAAAATAAATCACAGATTTACCCTTTTAAAACATATACACCAAGCTTTATGGTCAATAAAGGACCATCATGTCTTTGAAAACGATTGTGTTAAATTAATGAAATACACATTGCTCTGTATGTGACAGATGAAGAGGAAGTTTCTCTACAGTGTAAATGTTCTTCTGTCTGCTGTCTTAACTTTGTGGGAGATTCTTCAAATAAGAGGTTGAGGTTTGGGTTCCATTAGATTTCACTGTGAATGATAAGGCTACAGCACATCAGTGGACATGTAGGCCTCAAGATATCAATATTTCCATCAAGGAGATTTGAAGCAAACAGTGTATTTGCAAGATATTTATTTATATGAAAACCATTTTGCAATAATTTGGTATAAATAGAAGCTGTAATTATTTGAAGTTTTTTCATCATAAAACCTCTGAAAGGTTTCACTATGAAACCTTTCATGCCTCTAGAATGTGAAAAGCCCATGCTTTGTTGTGCTCTGTGGATAAAAAATTTTCAGGAGTGCTCTATGCTCATTTTCTCCCAAGCTGAGGAACCAGATGGCTTAGATCTACTTTATAAAAATTTCAGTTCTCTGCTGCTTATTGCTCATTAGGTTTAGTATGGCAAAACTAGTACCACAAACTAGTACTGAAATGAGGAATTGCTTGAGAGAACTTTGCAGTCTGTGGAAAGAGTCTCACTGCTGTGCTGCTAAAAAATTAATTTGATTCTTCATTAATTATAAGTGAACACATATCTTCTTTTAAACTATCATGACAACACAATAAAATGCTGTTTGGGATGAATAACAGCATAATACTGAATTTTTAAAATACCTCTTCTGAGAGTTCTGTAGGAGGGAATGTAAACTGTGATGGAACTGCCATATGGCGAGCTCTTAGTGCCAGCATTAACTGAATCCCCCAAAGTAGCATTTTGCTCCTAAACAATAGGGACAAAAAAGGAAACCTGCTGGTATGGAGAAAGAAAAGCCAACACTAATTCATGTCAGAACTGATCTCAGAAGAAGTTATCTATAGTGATATCAAACCTTCTTTTCTAAGGAAACCATCCTTGAAAGTACTTTCTGTCCTGAGTATTAGGGCTGCACAGATGCTGTCAGGCAGTGAAAGATTTCCATCTTGCAGCCTCCAGTGCTTTGGCCTTGCTTCCAGCCCTTGCTGCTCCATTGCCTCTCTCCCCTAGCTAAGGAAACAGCACCTCAGCAACTCTTCCACAGAGGGCTCTCCTGGGCTCTGACCCTGCCATTTCCCTCTCCTTACTGTGAGCAGATTCTGCAAGGTCAGAAGTAAAGATAAACTCAGCCTCTCCCTTGCAGCACCACAAGTACAAAATCCATGGAAGAAACAGCATCAATTATATCTGTGCATATCTGGGAAGCACTGATGTCCTGCAATGCATCACGTGCTCCCCAGAAACTTCCACATCCCACTGCAACACCACAGTTTGTAATAAGTGTCCTCTCAGATATCTAGCTGCAAAACAGGAGAGTTACTCACTCCCCATTAAACCTAACTGAGCAGAACAAGGTCCCTCTGAGCCTTTCTGGCCATGCAAGAAATTCAAATTAATCTTTGAAGGCCTGACCTTGCTATCCCATTGAGCCATACAAAAGAATTTTGTTGACTCCAGAGGAGTTTTATCCAGCCCTTGATAAAATTATAGAGTTCTTTTTTTCAAAATGTTTGGTTATTAATTCTTGCAGTGTTAGATGGTCCCCAGGATAAGGCGAGAGATGAGAATTGACTCCAAGTTCTCAGAAGGCTGACATTATTTTATCATATGATATTATATTAAAAGAAAATTATATACTAAAACTGTACTAAAGAAAGAGAAAGGAGACATCAGAAGGCTAGAAAAGAATGAATAGTAAAAACCTGTCACAGACTCAGAGAGCCCAACACAGCTGGACTGGGATTGGTCATTAAATAAAAACAGTTCACATGGAACCAAAGATGCACCTGTTGGCAAGCAACCTCCAGACCACATTCCAAGCAATCAGATAATCATTGTTTACATTTCTTTTCTGAGGCTTCTCAGCAGAAAACTCCTGACAAAGGGATTTTTCATAAAATATGACAGTGACAAATGTACCTGTTTTAGGTACTATCCTTAAATATATCTGCCACTGGGAACACTGAACCAAAAAACACTTGTAGTATTTCTAAATCCTCAGGGTGGGCAAGTGCATTTAATTTTACCCATGGCAAAGTAAAATTCACCAGAACACCTTCAGCAATTTCAAGACACGGGGCAACACAGTACTAATACCTTAAGAGAGAGCTCCCTGCAAAATCAATGTTTGCTGCAAAGACATCAAGAAAAGAATCTCTGTTTCTAATTTGCTCCAAATCAAAAGACTATGAAGTACAGAAATCCTAAGTATTTTTAAAAAGAAAATTATCCTACTGCTATCTTATCCCTGTCTGATTTGTAATGAGAAAGCTATGTAATGAAAAACTGAAAATATACCTCCTAGGATGATTTATACTTATTTGTTATGAGAATATAACAATTTTTTATATTCAAATTTGTTCTTCATTTATTTTACAAGGAAAATGAAAACAGTGCCATCTGCTCCAAAAAGCAGGACACTGAAAAGAAGCCTATTGGGCACACATTCAACATACACTAGACTAATAAACAGCTCACAGATTCATATATTTTAGTCAACCAAAAAAATATTGGATATTCCTTACTAGAGGATTCATTAATACATTTTTTCAGCTTTTTACGCATGATAAAAACATGGAGAAATATACCAAAAAGAGAAGTATTTCTTTTTAAAATAATCTTGTGTGCAGGAGAAGGGAGGACATATTTCTTGAATAATGGGGGGGGGAAAAAGCAGAACAAGCCTTAAAAAATTTCAGAACTGTTTTCTTGAAAGTAGCGAATTAAGGTTTAATTTATACCCAGTATCAAGATGAATGAGTCAAGTAAACTGGAATATTAAATATCTTGAGAAAAGCCACTCCAATGACATATCTACTTTGACCCGAGTCTGAGACAGAAACTAGACAGAATTAGGCTATTGAACAGGATATTTCAGATTTTTAAAGGAGTGTTGGTTTGGCATAAGGGGATCCTGTATTACAGGAAGTGTTTCATGCATCTGTATTAATTCCCAAGATTTTTTTTTATATAATGCATCTGTCTTAATACAAAGTCAGCCCTGGGAATGCCTGGAGACCTAGGAAATTAAATAAATTTCTTTTGATTCAGAAAAAGTAAATAAGAAGAGAGAAGGGTTTAGAAAACCTACTGTTGTGGGAAGGGTCAAGAAAAGCAGAAATGTCCTAAATATAAGAATCTTTTTGCCATTCACCTGACATTTGCGAGCTTGTGTCTTTAACAAATATTGATCTTTCCTTTCACATAAACAACCACCATTTGGCTAAATTAATTTTTTTTCCTCCAGATTTATTTCTTGTTTTTGATGTGAGCATTCCCCACACAGAGTCTGTGTGAATGGAAATTTTCAGTTTCACGGTCTCAGGGGTCTGTGACAGATGAACAGAGCCAGCCTCAGGGCAGATAGTTCTGCTCCCACAGTGCCAAACAGCTGGGAAAGCAGGGTTTTCCAAACTGTGTCTCAAAACCCATCTGGGAGAGAGAATTCAAGCAGCATTACAAAGGAAAACAATATAAATAAAAAGCAGGAACGATTGAAAGCAGTGACTCAGCTCCCTGGGCTAGGGCAGAGCATTGCAGGGTGGGGTTTGTCCATTGAGGTTCTCTCCCTGGGCCAGGAGCTGCTGACTTCTGTTACCTGCTAGTGATTTTCTAGATATTTTCTAGCTCAGGGCACTAAGTGTGCACTAAATGACAAGAAATGACACCAGGTTTTGATGCTACTGCTCAAAAACTCCTGATATCCTGACTAAATACTGCAGGGAGAAGTGCAAACCAAGGTCTGGACTTGTGGAAATTGTGTGAAATCCTGGTGGAAAGGAGCAAGTGGTGTGGCCAGAAGGGCAGTACCCAAGGCAGGAACTGTTCTGATTTTGGTGGATGCAGAAGAGGACGGAGCTCAGTGCTCTCAGTGAAGTCCCTGGACTGTCACAGCACCTTTCCTGACCCTGTTTGTCCAGCCACCAAACTTGCCTGCTGAGCCTTGTGGGCTCTCTGTTGAGCGAGGAGAAAAGCTGATCTCTGAGGCAATCAGGACCAGTGTTTTGCTAGAGCTGGCAATATTTGGGGCTCTGTTTGTCCACATGAGCCAGGAACAGAAGGAAAAGGTCAGCCCAAATCAGAATAGAAAATTAGGAGTATGAGAGAATTGATTCTGGAGGAAGATGGGGAGGAACAGAACTTACCTATTTGGAAGAGGGAATTATGTTTTTTACCCATTTCTGATTTTTTTTCAGAATTCATAACTCATATAAACTTTGAGGGAAGGATAAATAGAGGCAATGCTTGGAAACCAAAACTAAGAAAATATTTCTGTAAATTCCTTAACTGGAAACTACTGGGTCTAGGATCACTATAATCTGAACAGAATTACACAAGCTTGTTTGTTTTAGCAAAATAAGTTGCAATTCATAATCATTTCCAAATGCATTAAACAGCCAGCACATTTCCCAAAGTGCTCATTCATTTTAGAAAGATCAGCAAACTATAGAGTGAAATCAATCAGGTACCCACCTTACAATATTTTAAGATTTTTGCCACTGAGAATAACAGGCTATCAGTTATTAGGATTGTTTTTCTTTTTCTGTGTACAGAGTAAGTGATGAATACATTCTCATAGTAGACTGCTCCATATTCTCATTGAAGTTATAGAAAAAAAGAAGATTTACAAAACTGACAGTGGTACAATATAACCAAGAGTTCTGTGTAAAAGATGTTTTTCATGACCTGTTTTTCACTTTGAGACTGTGCATGCACTCAGGTATACATAGCAGCACTTGAGCCTCAGACACATATTTATTTTTAATTACTTTGATACAGCTCTGAATATTACAGACCTGCTGGATAAGAAATTGCAAATACTTGCCAAATCCCAGTGATTTAATCAGGAAGGAAGCTCAGTCTCTGAATCAAGTGTATGACTATAAACAAAGTCTCTTCTTGATTTTAATGAAGAGAAAGAAATAAGTTCCTCCTCAGCATATACAAGCTTATAGTGTATATTACCTTTCTCTAAACTATACCTCATGGTTGAACAGAGAAAATTTTGGTCCAATGTCCTTTTTAAATTTTTTTTGAGTCTAAATAAAATCCCTTCAGCCTTTCAGTAATAGAAATGAAACAAAATATTTTAGGAAATGGTTCTTTCATTTTTATCTGTCAATAGCAAAACATTATGGGAAAAAAAGAAGCATTTGAAACTCAAATTTCTATCAATGGGAATTGCTCAGAATTTCAAAACAAGGGGAGAAAAGTGGAGAAAACCACAGGGAGCTGCAAGTTTGGGATAAGTACTGAAATACCAAATCAAATCTCTACCTAATTCTGCTAAATTCATGGTGTCACTCTAGAAGCAAACTCTCTATCCTGTTTCCCTGCCACTGCAGTCAGTGGTTAAACACAAGAATTTCAGACTGAAAGCAATTTAAAAAGTAAAGTTAATTTGTCTTGTAAAATGCAAAGTTCAGTTCTCATAATTCAAATGGCTTCAGACAATGCTAGTGCCTTGTGCTTTCTGCAGACCAGGAGCAGATATAAAAGATTCTGTGGGCTGACTCTATTAATCATAACTTCTAAAGAAATTGAAAACATGCTTGAATATTCTGCTGCAATTCCCTGCATTCATTCTTCTGACAATTGTTTTTCTTGAGAAACCATTTATAAAGCTGTAATTATTCACTGTTCCATTTATTAAGTGAGTCTGGGGCTCTGCAATGGCTAGTGCTTTTTATCATTTTGTGATAACCATTGCACCACTTCATCAGGCATTGCTCAAAAAGCAGAAGAGCCCTCTGCTCACAAAGACAGGAGCTAAATGTTCTTGACCCTGAAATATATAAAATAAATGGAGGACTGCTACAAAATACTATCTAAATACTCCAAGGAAAGCTCTGTATACTATTTTTTCTTGTCCTAGTCACATCCTATTGATCCTATTGCCAGTCCTGTTGACACAGAGAAGTTTGGAGCCCACCCACCTGCTCAGTTTTTTCAGCAATTCATCAGTGAAAATATATTTCAGTGTATCAGAGGCTCCCAGTATCATCACACTGCAGTCTGAACATGATAATTGTGGCTAAGGAAAACCTTTGCTTGTGCTAACTGGGGCAGGAAAAGATATTCAGCCCTAAAGAACTGCCTGCAAGTCCCTCCAGAGTGCAGAAAATCATCAGGACTCCTGCAGCAACATTTCCATAGGGTGAAGTGTTTACCTCGAGAAAGCCCCTCTGTCATGATGCTGTGCCCTCACTGACATGTATTAAAAGAGCATTCAATATCACCTCTTATCTTTAAAATAATTTATTATGAAGCTAAAGTCTCTGCCAAGAGCCTTCAGGCTATCTTCAGCATACTTTTACAAGAAATTTCTAAAGTAATGCATTTGCAAGAAATGCTCTTGAGACACAAAAGTATAAAGAAAGCAAACAGCACCTGTTGCCCCCTTTTACCCCAGTTCAACTCTGAGGCAGAGCCCCCAGCCCTTTGGGCTCAGCACGCTCCCAGAGGCCAGGAGGGCTTGGTTTGAGCACCCCTAGTGGGCACAGGAGCCAAGTTCCCCCCACCATGGAACAGAGCTTTCATCCCAGATGTTCTGCTCTTTCTCCATCTGCATCTCCTTCAAAAGCGGGGTTAAAAAACCACCTACTTTGGGAGAAGGGAGATGAGCCTTCAAGTAAGGGAGCCTTGCCTGAAGTGGGGGTGAATACCCCCCCTTGCTGCTGGAGTGGAGGTGAAATCTCAGCAGGGCACTGACTTTCAAACCCTCTGTATCCTTGCACAGAGAGCTGCCAGGACTCTCCTTGGGGCAGACACCTGGCCCTGGGGATGCCATCCTGAGGTGCTGTTCCTCCACTGGGCCCTGTGCAGGAAACTGGGGTGGAACAGACTGTGTTAAGGAGACTTCTTACTCATCCCATTTCATTAAGGTCATTTTTGTACACTGAAAAATGATCATTATGTAATTTAGATGTATTAACTTTTGGCTCCAGCTCCAATGTCTCTGAAATGGAATGGTTACTGTGCTATGTATGGAGGGACTATTAACTCAGATTAAAGAGCCAACTTGGCAGGTACAGCACATACACAGGATGAATTTTTATTTTGAGGCTTGAGCAACACAGCAAATTCTCACTTGGCCAAAGGTGATCCTGTCAGATGACATCATGTCAGGCAGCACTAAACAGCAATTGAATGTTCTGTGACAACGTTTAGCCACACTTGCATAGCAGCAAAAAGTCATCCCACAAATGGGAATGGGGTGAAGTTATCTGAGTGTGAGCAGGTGTCCTGGAGTGTAATTAGCACTTCACAGCCCTCTGCTCTTTCAGTCTAATCTACCTAGAATTAGCAACTTGTACTGGCACACTGCAGCTGATAGACCCCCCTCTGCATCTGTCATGCCTATCAACCCCACATCATTCTCAGCTTTGGGACAGCTTCTTTCCTCTCCTGCTGACATTTTAGGCTGAATTTTCTAATGGTTTCTGCTTTTCACATTTTTAAATAATTTGTGATACACATCACATCCCATTTCCCTTACCATTCTTTATAACCTATTTTGAAAGAGAGTAATCAAAGCCTCTTGTAGCAAATGTAGTTGAACATTCAAGATCTTGAACAGAGGGAGAGGAACAAAAAATAAATCTCAATTTATGGTCTAAATCAAGTTTCCCATCTAGACTCAATTCTTTTCCCATTTCAACCTTTATGTGAAAAGAAATAGGACTCATTTTGAAACATTTAAAGAGAGACAGATGGGCCTCTGGATATTTTTTCCTGGATTCAACTTTGATAAGCCTATTACATATTGCCAAGCTAAGAGTCAAAACACAATTCCAATACACCTTTTAAACCTACAGACTATGTCCTTTGATCTAAATCTCTAGGTTAAAGTGCCTTTAGAGATAATATTTAAGCTTTTGTTAACATCCTGCTAACCCCATTTCCCAGAAAAAAACCCCAAAACAAAACATAAAGCACAGACCAAAGAAGAATAGATTGGTAAATTTGCTTTAGGAAGCATCTATCTGCTTTTCAAGAGGAAAAAATGTGTAAGTACTACTACAAAAGATCTGTCAGGGAAGAAAGAATTTTTCTCTATCACAGGAGGAGTAAGCAATAGGATTAAAAGTAGAAATACAGGGCCATGTTTTAAAGCTAAATTTGCATAGGAAAAACAAAATTTGAAATACTACAGAAAGGAGATAATAGAAGTATCAAAAATAAACATGACAAATGCATTAATCAGATTTCTCTCAATAAGGATAATTCTCAAAACAGAAATATTGGTTCCATTTTTTCATGCCAAAATGTTTTGGTATTATTTTTTGCTTCTGTTTAAATTTAACTCACTGGTAAAGAAGATACTGAAGAGTTGGCTCTTTTCTCTGTGCTGTGACCACAGCTTTGATGGGAATGGATTTGTCACGAGCTGCTGGGGATCTCAGAGCAAACCCTCCAGCTGCCACAGCAGGGTTTGGTGCCAGGCTGAACCTGCTGGGCTTGAGAAGTGGAAAGCAGCCTGAAATCTGCTCAGTTCCATTGAGAAACTGAGCAAAGCAACTCTGCTCAGCCTGTGCAGAGTACAGGGTTTATCCCACTTGAATTTCCCCTTTTTGAGGTTACACTCTGGGAGAAGATACCTGGTGTTTGTTAAACCTTGAGTTCCACATGAGAAAACAACTGAAATCCATCTCATGAAAGAGAAGGGAAATCATCTACTACTTTCAAGTAGCTATAAACCAGTGTGTGTTAGCAACTCACTAAGCCATTAAATAAACTTGTTCCTAGGCTTGAATTCCTCAAGGTCCCATTTGAAAGAAATTAGGAGCTTTTTATATGCAGAAAACTCTAAAGTGCATACTAAAATAATGTCTCAAGAATTAGATAAATTCAGAAGTGGTTGGTTGACTAAAACAGCTTTGCCAACAATGTGTTTATAAATGTATTGGTTGTTATTAGAAAGTACTAGAGCTATTACAAAAGTATACAAATGCATTAATAAATCACAGCAATTACACAATGTTTTACATCTTTACAGTGCCATGCAGAAGTGTTGTACACAAACATATTTCATTATTAGACTTTTATTGCTTAGTTAGATGCTTTTCCTACCACTTTTGTGGCAAGCCCCGTGACTGGATAGTCCCTCAGACTCATTCTCCTTTTTCCAGCTCACCATTAAGCCACTTAGTTAAATAGGAAACATATTTTCAGGCCAAGGTAGAAGTTTCTTTATAAAATAGGGAACTTCAAAATCTTAAAAACTAAAAATCCATTTCAGAGTGAAAATTATTAAATTCTCATTTGAGAAAAAAAAAATCCTCCAAACCTCTTCTTCTAATGCCCAGACTAAGTTCCTTCAAAATTTTTTCAAGTAAATCTTTGTGCTCATGACATACAAAGAGCAGCTTTTTTCTATAACTCTTCTGAAGTATTTAACACACAGGATCAAAAAATATGAGCTGTCTATTGACAAGAAGGAAAAATTACACCGTTTAGCCTTTATTTATAATAGACATTCTCTCAGACAGATGAACAGTAGGGGTAACATTCACTCAAGAAATATTTTTTTCTCTGAACCGAATTTTCAGAGAATCTTAGGTCCATACAAGCACATCCTGCAAAAAATGATCCTTCTCTTGTCCATGTTCTTAACCACATAAACAAAACTTGTTTTGAAATCATTTTACATGAAAAATCATCAGTTTCTCAGAAACTAACGAGAATCAAAGAGCCCTTGACTCCAACTGGATGAGACACTTGGATCAGGCTCCATATGGGATTGCTCAATGGCAGCAAAGAAGAAGAGACAGCACAAACCTGGAGGAGAGCTCACTGAGGTTCTCAACCAGCTTGAGACAGAATAGGATCAGAGCAGAGACCTCTGACAAAATGAATCTGGCTAAGAAAGTAGGAAACCTCCTAAGGGATCAGCATGAATGAACCTAGCCAAATAAGGGGTTTTCTTCCTGACTCTTTTGCTGTTTCCAATGCAAATTCTTGGCAAACAAAACAATACAAATCCAAATAGAATCATTTAAGAACAGCTGTGACATGCTTGCTTTGTTTTTTTTTTTTTTTTTTTTTTTACCTAGCCTACAAGCTGAAATAGAAGGGCTCTTTAGTATAAAGAACAACCAATATGAGATGAAATGCTGATAACAGAGATTTTCATATTCAATGGAAAAAACCATACATATTCTATAAGTCTCACTGCAATTTAAGTGGTTTGACTGCACCCTCTGGATTTGTAACTGTGATTGTGGAAGCAGCTCCAAATTTCACAACTAACTGCCTTGGAATCAAAGGATGAAAACATTTGGGTTTGGTTGTTTGGGTTTTTTTTGTTTGTTTGTTTTGTTTTTGGTTTTGTTTTTTTTAACATCAGAGCTTCTTGGTTTACAGCCCACACAGGTCCATCAACATATGAAATGTAAAATAAACCTCCACAAGCTAAAGCACTGGGATAGCATTAATAATATATCACCACCACCCCCCTTTTTCTCAGAAAACTCAGAGCTGCTGAAGTACAGACCAAAATAGCTACAAGCTTGAACTTGATACAAATTTCATCATAACTGAGAATTCATTCAATTCCATGAAACAAGATTCCTGTAGAGTGTAATGGCATCATTTTAAAGAACATGAGAAAATAAGATTCCGTCTCCCATTTTATTGTAAATTGCCCACATGTAAAACCAGATTATATTCTCACAAACAGACCTATCTAGATCAATCTTTTTTGAATTTGTGAAGAGTAGACTGGAGCATTGGAGACTTCTCAGCTATACAGAACTCTCTCAAAACCTCTCCTGAGATTCCACACTTAGACTATAGATGCTCTCCCTTTTTCTTGTTATACATGTTTGATCAGTTTGGCTTTGATAATCCAAATGCTACAAAGCTTCCTGTCACATACTGGGAACAGCAGAAGTAGTTTTGAGTAGAAAAAAATACCTTTTCACAGCTGCAGCAGCATCCAAAGTTTTTTTTAATGGTTGTAGATGTTTTCTCACTAAGGCAGTAGCAGCTTATGGGCAATATCCTTTGCCTTCCCCATCTCTGACCCAACAGCAAATATTTGCAGTAGTCCACTGATCTGAGTCCAAATATGAAGAAAACAAACCAATTCCCTTCAGTTAGTAAATGCTAATGCAATCAATCCCATCATCCTTTTTATCTCATGGAAAAATGCACTCAATAAGACTTATGCCATCACTACCAAGTGCCCGAGTTCATGATTGTCATATAACAAATTCCCTTTTCTGCTTCTAGCTAGGAGGTATCTACTTATTGCAATTTAAGTGAACTTACTCTGCCTGTCTGCTGCTACATCAATCTTCCAGCTAAATTGTACTTCTGCTTAATTTGAAGAACTCCAGTGTTACCAGGTGTTAGGGTTAGGAAGGCTTATTCATTCAAGAGAGACAAGATGGTCTAAGAAATTGTGAAAGACACTAGAAAATGTTAAATGCTATCAAAAGAGTAAAGTGGAGGGTGGGGTAGGAGGAAAACTAAAAATAAAGGATGATAGAAAACCAGATACGGACTAAGATACCGAAAAAGGGACACAGAACTCCTTAATGCTTAGCCTGTGAGAAAGCAGCTCAGTGCTTCTCTGAATGACTTGCTCCTTAAGGATTCCAGTTCCTGCCCAGGGAGCTGTGCAGTGCTTTTCTGACACTTTTCCATGCAGTCTTTCTCTTCCAAGTGCCACCTGCCCAAGGTTTCATATTTTCACATTTCCAAGCCTCTGCTTAGGTGTGCACATTTGAAGAGACGAAATCACCATCAAGTAATGAAAATATAAAACCTACACCTCTAAGGTGACAGGTCATGCTTTACTGAACACCAGAATATACTTAAATGGCAGATACTTTAACTCATACTAGAATCAACTTGCTTTAGTTTTAGCCACACAAGACCATAGCTACTGATTTTTGGAGTGCTTAGGCAGATAATGTGGCTGACAAGCTGAATATTAATCGAGACAATTAAATGACAAATATGATGAGAACATACAAGTCTGAGTTGATGTCTCAGGCTGCGTATCTCTGATTTTGGAAAGAATGCCCTAAGCTGAATAAACAATTTATATCTGCACTATCCCCAGTCAAAGGCATCAAAACTCATTAATCCTTGTTTAGCAAAAAGAACCCTTCCTGTCAATTCCTTGCTTGTGTTGAAAAGCAAGTTCAGCAAAAGCATTATTGAGCATCCATGCACCTGTGCAATAGATGACTGTAGGAATTCAACTGCCTCTTACAAAAGGCAGTGACTTACAGGGCAGCTGAGGTCAAGGAAAATGTATACAGAGAAAAACATTAAAAGGTCCTTTGGAAAATACTGGATTTTTTTTCCTGCTTAGAATTTTGGTAAATGCTTATCTTGCTCATATTAGCTTGCTAATTGGTAACATGTATACTCTTGATTCACACAGTAATGTTTGTTTAAACTTGAGCACACCACAAGACACATGTTTTATCTGATAAACTCTGTCCTGAGTAATTGGACTGATGTTGGCCCCAATCCAGAGCTTTTCCACGATCTTCCTGAATCCTGCTCCTTTTATGTTTAATTTAGCATAAAGTCTAGCACTGCATCTCAGCTGCCAGCAGCAAGGAAGAACTGCAAGACAGAAAAAGGCAACCCCTTCACTCACCTGTGTGACAGCTCCTGGGGCCAAGCTAAAGCAGCTTTTCCAGCACTGCCTGACAATGCAGGGAGGGCTTAGGTGGGACAAACTGCTCACTCTGAGCTGGAATGGGAATATTGACAGCCCATACAAAACCAGGAGCAGGCTTAGTGTCTCAGTGGGGACATTGAGCATAGCTCTGTGAGGGCTGTGTCAGGACTCCCACACAAAGCACCCACACAGCTCCTCACAGCCAAATCACTTCTCTGGGAATTAAAGGAAGAGACATTCAGAAGATCAGTAATGTTTAATAATGTGAGCAATGGCTTTCACAAGCCAGTACTTAGTGTTATTTTTAGCCTGAATTTCTGATGAATTTTGTGGTATTCCATCACCTCTTCTGACCGCCATTTTTATATTTTGCAAAGTGCAAAATACTAAAAATTACAAAATTACGTGGGAAAGTGAGTAACACTGGCTCATGTTTGGATGTGAATTTAATTGTACATGAAGACACCAGAAATACACGTCTCTCATCAGTACCATTCTGCTGAGAAAGAAGTGAAAAGTTTTCTGACAAAGGATTCCATGAAGCAAACAGAAACTGTAGTGCTCATTCAGCCCCTAAGAACATTTAAGAGAGAAAAAATACCAAAGCATCAATAAACTTTGAAATTACAAGCTTATCTACTGCTCTTTCAACTATTGTTTTTTCCATAGCAAAAGCCTATATGATGAAAGCTGTCCCAAAAAGCCCATCCATGGTGACAGTGAGCAGAGCAGCACACTTGGCTGCAGCAAGGCAGACTCAGGAGCAGCAGAGATTTGTCAGTGATTGCAGGGAGAGCTGAGAGCCCCTTGGTCACAGATGGCAGGGCACAAAGAGAGCAGCAGTGCTCTTGTCACCTCTGGGAGCAGCCCAAAATGTGCCCAGACTCACTCCCAGCAGCTCAGCTGCCAGGTAAACCCTGAGGTTTGTTTGTGCCTGTACAATGCAGATACTCAATCCCAAATTGAGAATAATTGGATTAAAGCTAAATTGAATTTGGAATGTATCTATAATCCTTCTATTGCCAGCAGGAATTACCAAGGCACTCACATAGACTGCTGCTCTACTAATTGCTATGACATTGTCCAAGAACTGAAGGTAAAAACATTGGTAATGCTGATAAGAAGCATACAAACCACTTGAGATTTAACTCACAGTAAAGAGTGGCAGTCTAAATCTCTTACTATCATGTAATTTATTTTTGTTTAGATTATTCTTTTCATAAAATATGTTCATTAATATTCACAAGGTCTACAGTCAAGGTTTATGAACTTATTTTCCCAGTTTCAACTTCTGATTTTTATTGCTTCATTTAATTAAAAACAGTGACCCTTTTTTCTATCACAAAAGATAAGAATTGGGAAATACAATAAAATATATAGAGAAAAAAAAGGTTATTTCAACCTGTCATGAACAATGTCTAGTAAAAGCCTAACTTTTATTGTAAAATTTTTTTAAAGCACTTTAATGTGTTTAAGTGGCTAATGGATGCAGAGGTGAACAACCAATGCTGTGCTTCTCAAGCAAAATGAGGCACTTACATGGGAAGAATTTTTGCAATGGAAAGACAATTACTTTTTTTATATCCTCCTTGGAGCAATAAGGTTACTCTAACAATCTCAAACACAGAAACCACTTGTATCCTTTATTCCCTATTGAATTTAATTTGCTACATTCTGGCTTAAAGTAGCTAAAGAGGAAGAAATTTCACATACAAGTTTTCAAGCAAATGACTTCTTCTGTGAAAAGAAATTTTCATTATGTCAGTAGTAAACATCTTGGTTCATAAAAGCTTTCTAGGTCTCTACTTTTAAGTAAAAAGCAGTTGGAATTACAGGAAATTTCTGAAAATGTAGATTTTCCATAGCACTTTGCAGTGAAGTATGCATTATTATCTATTATGCATTTTTGCTGCATTCATCTTTGATATAAAACAAAATCACACACATATATGTTCCTTCTCTTCCAGCATTTATATTTTTGACAGAAGATGAATGACCTCTTTGTCTCTAGTTCCATCTCATATTTTTAATATTAAAGAAAATACATTAAAAAGCATGGTTGCATCTATTATTGGCTGTTTTCCTCCCTGTGAGATAGAAAATCATTGGCACTCACACCTGGAGTGTCACAGAATGAAATTAAAGCTTCCTAGTGAAAAAAAAACATAGAGAATTCACTTTTCCAGCCACTCAGCTGAAAAGACTTTTCAGTGCAATCAAATATTAGAAACAGAGATTTTGGAATATGGATCATTTCTAGTCAATTTCTAGCAAGAGATAGGAAGTATATTATGAGTATAGGATATTGAGAAAAAAATGTGGGTTTATCTCTCTGATATCTAATTCTCCTGAATTAGGCCCCCATAAGGCTGCTCTACCTGGAAGGTTTTTTTCATTTTTGAATGACAAAGAAAGTTATTCCAGGGCTATAACTGAGGACAAAATCCTGTCCTCTAAACACTTATGCTTATAAATATGCTAATCTTGCTATCATTTTGCCTTAAAAGGCAGCAGCCTTTCCTTTACAGCTCCTGACACGCTTTGATGTGCTGCCCATTTAACTGGTTTAGATGGTATTTTAAACCAGAATTTAAGAGCATCAGACAACACTGTCACTGCCTTCAAAAAGAAGCTGTTGTTGCTGTAACAAAAGTTTAATAACCATGTGGGAGGGAGATGAGTTCAAAGCAGAGATGGGGAACCTGGGACCTCAGAAACATCTGGTGCCTTTTGCACAGGTTATGGGAGTTAAATTGCACAGCACTTCAGAGAAACGATTCTATTTGCTTCAATATCCAAGGATAATATCAGCCACAGAGGATGACAGGAAGGTCAGGGATCCTGATAAATCAAGTATTTAGAATAGTCTATCTCTGCCTACAGTACCCATCAAAAACTTACTGGAGCTCTTGAGCAGAAAAAGACAAGATGTTTTTCCAAGTGCAAGGATCACTTGCACTAAATAACCCTGACAAGCAAATTTATTCCAGCATGAATATTTACAACATGTGCCTGTCCATAAGCAACCAGTTTTAAGAAGAGTTAAATAAATCTTCAAATTAGTAAACACGTCTGGGAAGTTGTCTATTTATTCAGTGAGAACCAAATCTGATCCAGGGACCAAAGGGGAGAATGAGATCCTTTCCACTGAGTTCAGGGAATTTTTGTTTAGACCCTTGATTGAGGTTATTCTTTATTCTAAAATAATATCCAGTATTCAGAATTTTCCATGCTGCTTGGGAAGTAGGATTCAAATATATCATAGAAAAAACAGTCCCCTCCCCTCAGAGATAATGGCTTAAAAACTCCAAACTCCTTTTTCCAAGTTACCTCTCTGTTACCCAAATAAAAAAGAAAAAAACAAATTTTGTTAACTTGGATTAGTCAAACCCAACTTTGCACCTTTATCTTTGTTTCTAAAGAGAGAAAATAAATAGCACTTAGTGCTTTCTATTTCTCCTACAATGCCTTCTCTCGTCTCCCACCAAAGCAAGCCAGAGCTGATAGGAAAAGCAGGTAATAGAGAAAAGTGAGAAGCTTCATATTTCTCTCACTCTCAGGTTGGAGAGTTGATTATTTTCTCACAACCTCCTCCCTGATCTGTAGGCCTCTCTTACAGGAACAAACATTCAGCCTCAGGCTCTCAGACAGGCCTCAAGACAAAGAGTGTGGATGATTCTCAGATTTGTTCCTTTCTCCCAACAGACAAAAGCCTTTTTATTTTTCTGATCATTCTTTATAGCAGTACTTGCATAACATTGCATTTTTGTCTCAGTGACTGTCAGCTAGCACCAAGAAGCATCCTTCTTTTTCTGGCCACTCCTAAAGCCAAATGGATTATCCTCAGCCTCTCCAAATTAGCTCCTCAAACCTTATCGGCTGATTCTTTTGTTTCTAAGTTTTCCTTCACAGGGAAATTTCACCTTTGGGATTTTAGTCCAGCTGATTCAGCCAAGTATTCTTCATCATTAATTTAAATTTCTGTTTCTGATTAAAAAGCCACCACAGAAATCAGGTCTTCATAGTAGGAATCCTCCTTTAACCCCTAGAGTGAAAAACCAAACCACATGAATGCCATGTGGTTTTATTACATCCTGACGCTAACAGTTCTTTGAGGTGCATTTTACTGGGGAACTAAAACCTGGTTAATTGTCTAGGTCTGATTACAACCCTGGACTGGGACCTTCACTTATGAAAGACTAGTCTAGAGGGAATTGAAAATCTTGTGAATTCAATTCTTTCAGAACTGAAAATCTTGTGAAAGAAATAATTTAAACAATTTCCTAAAAACCTTAAAACTACATTTTCATAAATAATGTTACAATATATGAGCTACAGCATGAAGAGCTTGAGAAATGGATCCTTCCCAATTCTTCATTTTTTTGCCATTTTCAGTCACCTGGGACTCCAGAACTGTTTGAAAATAAATTCCACCTTTTCTCATTGCCCAAACTGCTATCTGGAATTAAAAAAAAAAAAAAAGCCACATAATAAACATAGAACTATTTTTTTTTCCTATTTCATAGACTTTTAATAGCAAAAGCTCACAGAGAAGAAAACCTTCTGTGGCTTCCCTACATGAGGGAGGTTTAGGTTGGTTATTGGAAAAGGTTCCTTGCCCAGAGGGTTGTTGGGCACTGCACAGGCTGCCCAGGGAAGTAGTCAGAGCATGAAGCATGCCAGAGTTCCACCCACATTTGGCAGTGCTCTCAGGCACAGGGTGTTATCCCTGGGGTGTCCTGTGCAGGGCCAGGAGTTGGACTCCATAACCCTTGTGGGTCCTTTCCAACCCAGCATAACACAGTAAATAAATTTTAAACAAAATGAAATAAAATGGAACCATCACATAAAATTCTTCAGGATGCTATCAGGGTTTCAAACACCCAGAAGCTGTAAAAGAATAACAGCAATTTTTCTCATTATAATACCACAAATACCCCATAAAAGTTTATATTAGTCCTCTGGTGCAGGCATGGGAATGCAAGCACTTTATTATAGATGCAGTTCTCACTGCTCACAAAGCCCACATTCCATGCCAGGGCTGGGAACTGGATGCCATGGCAGCCAAGGATTTATTCTCACACATACAAGCATTTGCACACAACACGATTAATAAGTTGCAAGGAGGACTGATGCAGATCCAAATGGGTACCTACTTTATTTTTTGCTTCTTCCTATTTTCAAATCAAACAGTACCATATGATTAAAGTAATTTTAACTGTTGAATACTTTTGTTTGTTTATTTAAAAGTTAAATTAATTAGAATTTAGGTTTCTTTCACTTTTCTTTGGAGTTTCAGTTCACAAACAGCATTGCCACTTGGAGTTCCTGCAGGAACATAGGACATAAGAGAAATTGGCTTTAACCCTAAATAAATCAATGGCTCATTCAAGGAAACACCACCAAGACACATCCAGCTCAGCTGGAACAAAGGGTTCACCAAACAGAGCTAGCCTGAGGAATTTCTAACTACAGAAAAAGGGTTACAGAAATATGTGGTGAACTAGAAAAAAAAAATAATTAAAAGCCTGAAAGAGTTTATCAGAATAAGCCAGGGTTTATTCATGTGTTTCAAGTACGCTACTGGACAAGAATAGCTGCAGATTCTTTGTCCTTACTGTGTTCCTTGTTGTTATCCTTAAATTTGATCTTGCATTGATCAATGTAAGGCATAGCAGTGACCAAAGGCATCAGGATGCTTCAAGGACAGACTTTATGGAAATAGAGGGAGATAACTTGCAATAAATTTTATTCACATCACTGTATATGCTTTACATTTTTTCCAGTCAACAATTTCCATTCCCACACCCCTGGCTGTAGGGAGAAGCAAAACCCTGTGACCAAACTCCTTGTTTTCTAAATATGAACAGCACTTTGTCATGGACTTGTGAAACCACAACTGTGACTGGTTTCTCTCTTTTAGTTTATTGTGCAGAAGCACATTTGATTCCTGACACTTTAGAATGTAGTAAATTGTAAGAAATGTTCCTCCATTTTTTGTTACATGACATGAGCCTACTCCTACAAGGATGAATCACTGTGTTCACTGCAGTTCAAACACTTCCATCAAAACTGTTCAAAGCATGGCAGATCTATTTTTATGTTAACCAGAATCAAACATGTTCAGGGTAGGTTTGCATTGGACTTTCCTTAGGCCATGCCTTTTAATCCTTTGAAAATGTATTCACTGTCATTTCCAAGCATTTTCAGCCAGCTGATATTACACTGGCATTTTGCCTTCTCATGATGCCACATGCCAGTTTATGGAGACTATCATGCAAATTGCAAGAATTTAAATAATTTGTTACATCCTAAAAGCTGTAAGTCCGTTCTGTATGGCACTGTCATACAGCTGCAAGCTTGGCTGTCAGCTTGTTCTTGTTGATTTAGGAAGTGGGAAAATAAGGCAAAACATGAATGCTAAAGAATTAGAATGATAACAAGTAAAATGAGATTATTACAATGACTGAAATTGAAAGGTAATGCAATTTTTTCATCCATCACAGGCAGAGAAGGATTTAACCTTAAACTAATTTTCACAAAATATCACAAGACTATCCACAATTCTATTTTGACAGTCTAAACTGTTCCAAAACCTTTTAATCTAGTAGTTTCAGGAGTTTCTCTCCTCTGCCTCCTTCCAATATTTAAAAAAAAATTAAGTTTTGGTTTTTTTAAATAATTAAATATCTATGTAACTAAACATCAAAATTAAGATCTGTTCACAGTTCTTATCCTGACCCTCAAATACATTTAGCTACACATAAGAAAAAAAATCCAGCTTGTCTAGTATGGCAATGAATATCATAAGAGAAAACATATATAAAAGAAGAAAAAAAGCCATGAAATAAAGAAAACCCAAATCTTAGCACAGCTGATCCTGCAATGGACAGCAAGAGAGGAAACCATCAGGAATTTTATCCTGCTAAATGCCAGCCATTTCACTCACTTGTACATACAACCACCAGGCCTATGCTAAAGCAGCAACCAAAGCATGAAATATAACAACTGATCATATCTAGAGCAGCAAATTCAGAGTAGTGGCTCTGCCCTATTCTCCCCACCATTATCTCCTGCAGAACACATATTACCCATTTTAAAATAGTAACAGTATGAATACATCAAATCATTCACCCTCTTTGAACTTTCTATGACCATTTCTGAGGGGAAAAATCAAACCCCTCTAAGTGGCCTGGCCCCAGTTCACTGCTCCATGCATCACACAAGGGGGTGCTTATGGTGAGATGGATTGGATGCATTCCTAAAGCACACAAGGCAGCAATGTCAGGGAGGTAAGATTTTTTTAAAAAGAAACTAAGCTCCTACTGAAAATAGATCTGCTGTCCAAAAACCAAAACAACATAAATGGAAGAATTCCTATGGGCTGTTTACTGATCCCAGATTTGCTCTAACAGTTTATCTCCCTGAAAGGCTCTTAGAGCAGCACTAAAGGGGCAAAGCAGCTCTCTCTACATAGTGACTCTAGGATAATGATACAAATTCAACTGATAAATGGTAACACTTAACTTGCTATTGTCTGCATCCACTGGAGGCTTAGTTATAGCTCTGAATATCTGCAGTAAATCACCACCTTAACTGGGGTGCTGCTTCACATTGATCTTGGTGGGTTACTTCTGAGTTTTCATTTTTTAAATAAGCCCCTCATTTTGTAGCTAAACAGATAAGTCATTGTTCAGTGATATCAAGAAGCAGGTCACTGTAATTGACCTGACATGAAAATAGGAGGGAAATATCATTAATTACAACATTTATCCTGAGATACTATTCACTACTGTCCTTGTGCAGTTCCTGCCATGTGTTCTTGGGAGCAGCCAGCATTATTTCATACTTTAGTTACTTTATTAGGTGCTTTCAAGCATCAGTTGGTGAAGATATAGGTAAAACTATGCAATTCTGCCAACTCTTCAAAAACTGTTCTCTAAATAACAAAAATCAGGAGTGTGTGACCTCATCCTTTTCAAAGCATGCAAGCAAAAAGAGACTAATAATAAACATTTGTGTGATATGGTAATAGGGATAGGATGTTCAGCATTAAAAACTCAGTTATCTTGATATTCTGATATCAGCACTTATCTAATAAAAATACTCAGATTACTCACCCTGCTGAATTCTGTAAGGGTTACTTCTTGTCTGGCTAACATCTATCATTAGAATAGATAAAGCAAAATTTGTATCAGTGAAATATTTCTAAATTTTAAGTCTCAATCACTGAGGAGTTATGGTCAGCTCCAATGACTGTGTTTTGATTCCCTAAGTTTCATAATATAGACTGCATGGCAACAGTTCAATCCCAAATTGCCACTGAAGCAATGACAGTATAAAATTCATTTACGACTGAAGAATAGTAGAGATGCCAAGTGCCCATTTAGCACATTTGTTATCCAAAAAGTGGTGGTGTCTATTCTATGCTTCAATACATTTCCTTAAGTGGCCTGACTGTTTGAGGGAATTGAATTTTAATTACTTTCTGATAGAAGATTATGCAACGTATTTAGGCACAGAACTTAAGTATATGTTTTAATATTTCCCTTTCACTGAGGAAGTTAGTAAAATGAGAATTGAAGGAATACTTTCCAAAGTGTCTACTAATTTCAGGAATCACAATTTGAGTTACTAGGTTAGTGTATCCTGAAGGAACTTGAACATTTGTACCAAAATCCAGCCAATATTATCTGAAGCATAAATAGCTGCTGCCTAGATTAGAGTAACCCAGCCTAAAGTTAAAAAAGATAAAAAAGAGCTGTTGGGCGCCAATGGATGACTTTCTCTGATGAAAGATGCCAGCTGAATTCAGGGTGAATAAATGCAGCTATTGCTTAGTCAAGTAAGATAACTGCAGTTCATAGGACAGGAACCCAGTGTGATTCATTAGTCACATTGCAAAACAATTGATTCCACACAATTCCATTTCTAGCAATAAACAGTTTGAGGATGAAGATATTAACCTTTTGGATCAAATAGAAAGCAGACTGTACTCCAGCATGTTAAAGAGGTTAGAGAGTGAGTAATAATTACAGAGAACCAAAAGAGACTGAAAATATTTTCCCTGAACTGTTTTCAGTGTAAACAGAAAACCAGGGTTGGAGTTTTAAAATGATCAGCAAAGATAGCAATTACTTGTTTCTTCCCAGTGGCTGAGTAGCTTAAGAGCTCTTTTCAAGACACAAGCCTGTGCAGAACTCTGTCCCTCAGTCCAAGAGAATCACAGCTGAAATTCTTAATTCTATAGTATTTTCCTAAATAGTAAATTAGAGGGCACAGCACTGAGCAGCAGTCCCCATCACTGAGGGGTTTCCATTCCTCATCACAGGTGTGAAATCAAGAAAGAAAATCACTCCTCCTGCATCCTGTAGCAAAGGCATAGTCAGGGTAAAGTGGAATGCCTCAGCAAGAGAATTCACAAAACCAACCTGACACTTCTCATTGCCACACTGAAATTTTACCTGTGGGGACAATATCCAATTCTATGAAGTAGCACCAAAATCTTTATTGACTGTCCAACTATGTCCAGCTGCAGACTGTCCCTGGAGCCATTTACGCCTTATTTCTGTCCACCATGCTTATTACAAAAACACCTCCTTTTGGAACAAAGTCAATCTGTAAATAAAATCATTATGCAGATTGTTAAAGGTGCACTGCTTTATGAGTTTCTGTTGGGTTTTCTTAGGAAATTTAAACTGTAGTGAACAGAATTATCCTGGGAATTATGGATTCATATGTGTATTTTTCTTCTGACACCTTTATTGAACTTGATAACGGCAGCACATGCTAGCTTTTCTTTTGAACACCTTGTTACAGTAATTCTCCTGATTTATTTTGCTAACTGTGCGTTCAGATGTTGACTCAGACCATTTTCTCTTTTCATCACCAAATACAACAAGGAAAGGGAAATAATTAAAAAATAAAATACCATCACATGAAACATTCTGATGAACTCTTTTCTACCTCACTTCTGCAATCCAAACATAAACGACATTGTAGCTCAGTTTCAAAGAACCAAACCTGATTTCTAAAGTTCCTAAGGCTGAATGAGGAGCTCTTTGCCTCCATGTCTTGATTTTTGTATTACATAGAGAACAGAGAGCCCTGGCCCTGAAGTGCTCAGCTGTTCCTACTTACAGATTCACTACTGAATGCAGTATATATTGCAAAATTTAATCATGTATCAGAAAAAGCCAGCACTGCTTCTCATGCCAAAGTACTTCCCCACAAAATTGTGTTTCAGATTAAAAAAAGTCATTATCTTTGGGCAATGACATCTTCCCTAGCTGAATTGTGCCTCTCCTACAAAACCAAGGTACCTCAGTGTCAGGATTACACAGAGGCAGAAGTGAATAAAACCCTGCTCCTGGTAAAATAGTCAGTGAAACAGTCGTGCCTCTAGCCTGGCTGCAGGAAAAGCAGGAAAATGCCAAGTGAATATGTCCAGTAGATAAAATTCCATGTGTTAACAGTGTTTCAAAATGCATTGAATTATTATGTGAATTACTGCATTTCTGGCAAGTTGAAACAGCTGTCGCTGAAAAAAGTTTTCATCATGTGTAACATGATGAAACATAACAGAGGGAAAGTTAAAAACTCACTGTTCAGGTAGGTAAAGGTAATTTCTGGTACACTGCAGTCATGCAGTTACACTTCAGGAGTGTAAGACAAAAAACGCTAACTCTGTATGCTACAAAAGGTGTGGAGAAAAATTCCTAATGCTCACAGTGTTCCAGGGTATTAAAAACTAAAACAATATCAAAAGGTTATTTATGAAAACGAAACCAAATTATTTTTATCAGGTAAAAATACTGAATTTTAAACTTGTTCTTAAAATATCATTACTTTTGAATATGAGGAGAAATATTGATAGAAGTACAATCTACCTAGGATTTAAACAAAGACGTTTTTAGGGGGAAGGCTGGGTAGGGCTCTCATTTGCAGAATGCCAGGGAGACATTTGGGAAGCAGCTCACCCTGTGCTTCCCTGTCCTGTGAGCAGCTTTGTGTCCCTGGACAAAGCAATAGGAACTGGATGGGTTTATACAAAACCTGCCACCATCTAAAAGATGCTTGGTTATAACAGAATATTGGTTATAGAGGGAAAACTGTTGGATAAGATTGCTCTCGCCTATTAGATATTGAAATGCCTTAGCTTCAGCTTGATAAGATGACAAACCTGGATGGACTTTGAATCAGAATTAAATGCTTACATAAAGAAATACTCTGATCCTATCTAGTTTATAGCCTTCTAACAGAATAAAAGAACTAAGAAACATCCTCAGAACTAGAAGAAAAAGAAGTATTCTTGCAGCACATTCTGAAAACTTTCATGCAGAATCCGTCCCATGAGTACATTGCTCCACCAGTCTGACATTTCTGTTCACTTGCAGGTGATGATTTCTCACCAGAAATACATTTCAGCATTTAAACATTGGGGGGAGTTTTGAGACTTAATTTTTCATACACAAATCATGGCTGTGATGTGTACCTAGAAATATAAGATAATAGAGGGGGAGTTGGAATGTGATATTTAATGATCTATAGCACATCTGTAGATCATCTAAAGAAGAAAATACTTGTTTTTGAGATAAAGAAAGCAGGAAAAAGGATTGTATATGATGATTCACAATAGTAATGAACAAGTAAATTTATAGTCTCCACTAATGTGATCTGGAGGAGATTTACACAATAAATTTAAAGAAGAGGAATAGAAGTTGGTTTTGCAGTCTTCCTCAAGTCCTTCTCCAGTTAGGCAGTTCAGGGGTGAAAGGTTTTTGTTCCAGCCTTGGGCCATGACCACTGAAAGTTCCTGCAAAGGGGCCCAAGAGCCCCAGCCCCGATGCTGATGAGCAGGAGCTGCCTGCACACAGCACACTTCCAGAGTGAATCCAAAGGCAGCAGGGGCTCAGGGACTGACACCTGTGGGGTCTGGGGACATTAATGCCTGTGAGCTGGCACCCTGCTCCCCTGGGTTGCAGAGTCACTGTGTACAAGTGTGGCACTGCAGCCTCTGCTGTGCTGCAGCTTCCACTGGTGGCACAGCCAGTGTCGGCAGGCTCTGGGAGCAGATTCCTGTCCTGCACCACCACAGCAGCAATCTTTGGGAACAAGGTCACCAGGCAGTTAAATGCCAGATTTAACAACCCATCTTAAAATTGTTAAGAAATTGTTATATTTTAGCTCCTTGCTGACTCTCATAAGAAATTGAAGGACTCAGGAAAGATAAAAATGTGCAGACATAAATAAGAGACTGGTTGTATTTGTTACAGCTGAGAATTTATCATGGTACACTAGGATAATTTCATCTGCAAAGAATATTGACAGAAACTTCCACAGAATTAATATTTCAAATCATTTCCTTGTTCCATCAGCACTTCTCTGCATTTGCCACTCTCCCACATTTAATGTAGTAGTGCCAGTCTGTAGGAAAAGCTGTAGCTAATTTGTCTAGTGACCCTAATGAATGAAACAAATTATTCTATTTACTTGAGCAGCATTCTGATTCAACAGCAATTTTCTCAGCACAGCAATTTCACTGCTGTTCCAGTGCAGAGAAATATTTTCAGCCAATGTTTAGTCATTCTCACAAGAGTTATTAAACACTGTTAGTCATACACCAGCCATCCATATCTTAAAGCACTCCAATCTTGTATTAAGAATTGAGTATGTTATGGGGAAAGTCAGGGGAAAAAACAGCAGAAAATTTCACTGAAAAATCCAAGACAGTCTATAAAATGAAAAAGATTCCATAAGTTTAATTTGGATATTATTTGAAATAAAATGTTAAGACTATTACACATTGTTTATATTTGACAATTGAGTCTTTTCTGTAGTGATGTGCAGATAACATTCATTTGTCCAAAATTGTATAATTACAAAAGAAGACAAAGAATTCATGAATAAAAGCCTTAACACTTCACTCAGTTTATCATCATGAAAGCAGAAAGAGAACTCCTAGATCAGAAATGATCTATAGGGGAACACATTTGTGAGCTAGATTTAATTGTATAACCACATTAAAGGGTAAATTCAAGATTAACTGCTTGAATGCCCTCATTAGAAAGAGTTTGTAGTAAATAGGTATCATAAAGGCCCTGCTAGAAATTTGTTGCTGTTGCTTTTGTGCTGAACTAGATTACTGATATTGTTGGGTACCTCTCTTATAATTCAGTATTTGACTGTTCTCTCTGCAATCTGATTAAGGTTTAAAAATTTAGGAATGATTAATGATTGGGATGTAAAATTTATACTTAACAAACCCCATCTCTTTCACAAGATGGTTATTTGTATAAAGCCTTTACATACATAACTTTGTTCCAATTTCAATACACAGGCTTTTTTTCTCTTTTAATCAAATAATTTTAGGCTGAAATACACAGAGCTTAAATGGTGTTGCAAAAGCATCTGTGCTTATAATGAAATAGAATTATCCACAAATTAACTTGAAACAAAATTCATTTGCAAGTATAGTCATGTGCATGCAGCACGCATAGAAACAGAAAACAGCCTTTTTCCAAGATACCACTGCTGCTAAGCTGAAGCATCCAGGGCTTTTATGATACCATATTCTCCCCTACACTTCAGCCCTGCTCTCCACATCCCTTCAGGCTACACAAAAACACCACCCTAATTCAGAGAGATGGCACTTTGTTCTGATTCCTACAGTTTGTCACTTGATTCATCTGACACCAAATTCTAGTGCCAAGCTAGATGATGAGCATGTATGAATAGCTGAAAATGACTTGTGGGATGGGGAAATATGAGCAATAAGTTAGGGGGAAATTCCAATTTCATCTACTTCTAAATGACAGGTATTTGCAAGGTTGCCCTTGAGGGTGTATTCATTTAGACATACTGACTAGCATCACAGGCCACTGCCAGTGTTTGTTACTGCACAAAAGACTATCATTGAAAGCCTCACATACTGCTGAAATTGTAGTTTCTGCCTCATCATTGTTTGACAACTCTGACAGAGGCTTTACAGAGGGCTTTGAAATCAAGCTTTCAATGGATTGGCCATGTCACATAGACAGATGGATCCCTGAGAGTTGGCAAACACACAGCAGTCCTGTAACACATGGACATATTTAACCCAGGAACCTCAAAGCATTAGTAGTTGTTTAATACAACCCTGATGGTAATTATTAAGCTGTCACAAAGGAAAAACAATGCTTTTCTACTAAAACAGCTGTAACATTTACTCTGAAAGTGTTTGCATATGCAGAAAACATTTGTAAACACCAATATACCCTTCAGGTTCATACCTGGAGTAACCATAAAATATCATTTTTTTGTTGTTAGACATCCTCTTACTACTGCTAAGATCCAACTCCAGACTCACCTGTGTGTTGTCATGACCACTTCAGGGCAGCTGGTCACAAGGAGAGACAAGGGGTTCAATGTGCAGATCCTGCAAATCCTTTAAACTTTTGATGCAGAAGACATGCAACCAAAATCTCCAGAAAGGTAACACCCCTTAAACAGTTTTATCCCACTAAACTGTGGGGCTAGAGACAGATAATGGCATTTTGGGCATTAGGCAGTGAAAATCCTCTTTAAGAACTTCTGTTTTGGGCAGATATTTGGAGTAGGATTTATCTTTTCTTGTCATTGACAAATAAAAACACTTGCATTTTGGAATTCTGAAACTTTCTTAAGTTCTTCTAAGAATATGTTAAAGCACTTCTAATAAAAGATAATTGAAAATCTATCAATTCACTAACTAATTTCTTCTAACTACTTGGAATCAAATTGCTTCTCATATGTCTTCAAATGTTCAAGAGTGTGACTAAGTCTGGGTAATAACACAGCAATACAACTAAAATGCTTCAGTTTGAAAGAGTTATGGAAACTCCATCCAACATTATTGATAGTAACATGACAATTAATTTGAACAGCAGAGAGTAATCCAATTTGTGTTTTAAAGGAAAACTATTTGCATGATACAGAAATACATGTTCTTAAAAGACCTGATGCCAGGAGAATTTAAAATTAAACTATCCTAATATATTACTGGTATATCACACCATTTAATGAGATTTATTATCAGATTTTCCTCCCAGAATGCTAAGTCAAATATTGGTATAGGCACCTTACTCATATCTTATTTATACATACTATTTGACATTAAGTATTTCATTTCACTTCCTTCCCCCAGACATGAATTTCTAATGATCCTTTGCCAGGAACCTCAGTTATTGCCATTCTCAACAAAGGCAGCTAATATAAACAGGATAAAATATTTATTTGCATTTGGTTTCATTTATTCTATATTTCTATTTTTTGGTAGGTTGTAGTACATATTTAAATATGTCAGACTAAGTGAAAAATATGAGAGGCTGACTGCATTACATCCACTGGAAAACACTTAATTGTTTTTTCTCTTTATTATTTAAGTACATTTTATGTAGCACACATCACTAACCTTTTTCTTTGCTTTAGTTAACCAAACACAAACACTTTCAGAAAATTACTTAAGAATGGAAAGATGAACTTCATTACCTTATATATGTGAGACTGAAGCACTGCAAATCTTGTGCAGCTCTACAGCACAGAAGAAGCTCTTGCGTACATGCAAGCTCTTCACCTAGAAAGCACAGGACAAAGCAACAAAATAAAAACTGGTTTCGTAGACCAGTTTCACAGTTTTAAGTTACTACATTTAAATAGTTCCAAAGTTCTATCACAGAATTGTTGTTTGCTGTGCCTTTATCACAAACAACTGTGACCCATATTAGGGCTCCAAGCAAAGGAAATGTTGGAGAGTTTAAAATCAGCTTAGAAACTAAGTACTGTTATCAGAAGCAACAGCCAGCATCACAACATGCCATTGCCTATTCATAGGAAAGAATAAAAATCAGATATTTTCAATCAAGTGCCTGTTAACCATTTCAGAAAAGTTTGTGTGGTAATCAAGGCAAATATCCAGAGTTCTCCTCTTAGTCTGTACCAATTTCTGTACCAGAATGTTCAGGACAGGAACAGGTGTGAAATCCCTGCTATGCTGTCTATTAAAAAGTCAGCAAACCTGGTAAAAAGTACCCAATGCATTGAAAAGCACATTTTTGGTCCATGGAAATTAATTTCCTTCACCTGTTAGCTTGAAATTTAAAAAAAAATAACTTTTGGGGTTTTTTCTCAAAGGGAAGATCCATTTTCCTGCAATTCCCCACATATTTAGAGGGGGAATAATGGGTTTTTTCAACCAAAGAACCTATTTTTAGTTCAAGGGCTTGCAGAGCTGACTTGTAATATATTTTTCAGTTGCCCGTGTGACATTTTCCATTTTGGACATTTAGATCTAGTGAATTCTGTTAAGACACGTGTCATATTTTTTCTTTCTAATCATACCCATCATAGACTGTGTAGCTTTAATTATGTTAAGAATTACGGAAAATTCGGTTCTTTGCTTTTCTAATTCATTTCTATTACCTAAAATAGTCTATTTGGAAAATTTTTCATTTGGTATTCAGTTTCCTCATCAATGTGTTCACTGCAATGATGGACTGCTCAGGCTGATCACTGACCCTAAAAGCTGCTGACTGCACTCTCCTAGAGGTCCCTGTCACTTAGAAAAGGGTCCAGGCTTCCAACCCTATAAAATTTTCTTGGATAACAACAAAAACATGCCAGGAAACTACTCCCCCACTTTGCAGAGGCAAAAACTGAAACAAAATTTGAAATACTTGATCTAGTCACAACAACAGACTTTAAAAAAAGATTTATATCCAAACCTGCTTTTAAATCTAGTCAACTAGCTGGATTTCATAATGTCAAATGTTGAAGTTACAGTTAGCAAATATTTTCTGTGATAAGATATGCTCAAGATGAGAAATAATGTGCACTGAGGCAATGGGAGTCCCCCAGTTCTTCATAATCCAGCAGTTGAAGATTCTAATGCATATCTGACTATTTTTTCATTATTTCATCTTCTCTCCTTATGATCCCAATCTGGTGCCCACTGAATTCAAAGGAAGCAGATCAATGGTTTCCTGGGGCTTTCCATCAGCTGCAGAACTGAGATAAGGCTCCTTTCACAGAGCAGGCAAATGTCAGGGCAGGGAGAGGGGCAGCAGCACCCCAGCCCTGGCAGCCCTGCAGGGAGAAGGTGTGATGGGCTGGCTGAGGGCTCCTGCTGCCTTCAGCCCTTCCCAAGGTGAGCCAGATGCCAGTGCTCTCCTGCCCATCCCTAACTACCCTCCAGAAGGGCTTTTCCAGCCCTGCCTGCCTCCAGAGGAAGGAAATAATGCCTTGTGCAGGCTGGCCTAGAACAGAGACTAGATGGAGCTAAAGAATAAAGTAAGGATTTATTAAAAGGCCTCAATGGATGCACCTTGGGCAGCACAAGAGCCCAGCCAGGGCTGCACCCACGATGGACCCAATATGGTCACAAAATGCATGGCTGGTCATGGGTTCTCTCACTTTTCTAAGTTCTGGTCCATTTGCACATTGGAATTAATTTTCCGACTACAGCTCCAGCCCATGCAGTCCCATCCTGCTTGTCTCTCTTCAGTCCGTGTTGTTTATGCTCTTGGGCCTGAGATTTGGATCCTTTGTCCCCATCTGAAGAAGGAATTGTTTTGTCTCCCTACTCTGTGAAGAGAGCTCACCATCCCCTAATATTACACACTAAAGCAGCTCAGGATCTGAAAAATATGAAAGCTAAAACCTGAGCCATTATAAAGATTGCTCTGTATTGTCTCCACAGCCTCACCCTCATTAGAGTATTTTGCATCGTTTACTCTTCACAGCACTTTTAACAGCTGCTCTTCAGTACCTACTAGAAGGAGCAACCCTACTGGTACTTGTAAGAGTATCACGTATCAAATAGTAGCCTTTGCACAGCAGCCTTTTATTATAGCTGAGAGAAATCGCAGTGAGACAAAACATTAACAACCCTAAAACAAAAATATTAGATTGAAAGATCTCCTTCATCCACCCAAGAATAACATACTGATGCTGTACATATGTACTGTGTATAATTAAATGATTATTTTGCCTAATCTATTTAATCATCAAAGTGCAGACTTTACATATAAAGCAAAATCAGAACTCAATATCTTCTCCCCCAGAGTGCTGAGCAAAAGAGCAGTTGTTATGCATATTCATACAGCTGAGAATAGGCAATTCTTCCAGTTCAAAACTGGAAACTTTCCTTTCTTGCACTTTGGACTCACAGCTGAGATAAATAATGTGCATAGAAAGAGAAACCACTGTTTCCAGTCTTGAAAGATCTATCAATTTCAAAAAGAAGTTGGTGGCACAGCCACAAGGAAATCCAAACAATCACCCCCTGATGATGTACTTTAGCATCAATCACAGATTTTAAAAAGGATTTTGATAGCTAATGTTAAACTGTCAGTCTTGATTCCAAAAATACAGAAATTTATTGAATAGATTGATAAATAGCAATAGCATCTATAACCCTAATGACAATGAGCTTTTTGAAATATCAAAAGAAATCTAATTCAGTGTGTGTTTGACAGAATTAGCTTTTCAATAGAAAGCACTGAAGTTCAGTTGGGAACAATAAAAACTGACACATACACAAGCTAATTGCACAATATTCATGTTCAAAACTTCGTTTATGAATGGGAAATGTTGTGCATTTTCATGCTTTATAGCATGATTCAAATTCAATTCTAACATAACACTGTCCTTTGTTGGTTTAAAATGTTTCTTGGACAAGTCTGATAATTGCTTTTAACTAAATATTTAAAGAAATGTAAACCGCTATTAAAATTTAGTCAAAACTGAATCTTCAATGCACTTTTCTTTCACAATTACTTAACTGATCTCAGTGAAGCTCCCTAGATTTAAAATGTTTTATTAAGATTAATTCTGGACTCCAACTGGTGCAAAACGTACAGTCTAGGGAGAAATAAAAAGTTTCTATTTGCCTAACAGAGAGAGCATAGACAACTACTCACTCTGCTTGCTCTTGGATTTGATCCTTGTTCCTCACTCTCATCAAAGAAACTTCCTCTAAAGGCAGGGGATAAAACTCCTTCCTCACTGAGGTCAGTGAAGCCAGAGTTTTTAATGAAATGCTTTTCTTTCAACTGATGAAGTCCCCAGGCAGCACAAAGCTAAAAAAGGGAACGATCAGTTTCAACTGCATCTTTACTGCTTTTGGTCCACAACTAAACGTAAAAACATTTTACAAAAGCAGTAAGTTCCACTGTAAAAGTAAGTAGTAAGTTTATTCCAGCCCAAGCCAAAAGCAGAATAAATTGCTCAGTGTAGACAGGCTTGTAACACTAACACTGTTTGTTAACAGGACCTGAGGCTTTTCATTGACCATACACAACTGGATTATACCTTTGCCAATTCCCCTTTTTATCAAGTCTCTGGTAACATAAGAGTTATTCCATAATCCCTTTGGATTTCATTAAAAACATTTCTTGGAGTGATCTAACACGTTCCATCTCCTAGCAACTGAATTAACAACTACTTAAGTTGTTAAAAGACTGTCCCATAAGGCCATAACTGGGACAGGGGGAAACATTGGTATTCTGCAGTGGCACCCAGGAACTCTTGGTCCTTTCCCTGCTGGTGACATTCCTGCAAAGGCAGTACCTGGCACAGTGGCTCCCTGGCTGTTTGCAGTGCCGGAAATAATGTGACAGGATTGCTCTGCTCTCCTTTGCTGCAGCTATGACAAAGGAGCTGCTGCTGTGGATGCAAATGAGGCCACAAGGACAAGCAGCACCACTTAACCTCACTGAAAAACTTCTCATGCTTCCCTGCATAATGTCCTGTTTGCCTCAGGAGTGAATCAGGCTCTTTGCAAAACACAGCATCACGGAGCACAGCTGAAAATTTTGTTGGCTTGGGAAGGAACAGCAGTGGTTGTGACCCAGGTGTCACTGCTTAGACACACCCAGGCAATCAGAGCAAGAGAACCAAAAGCTGGAAAATTGCAAGTATAACCTATACTATTGCTAGTGTAATTAAAGCAGCAGTACAGCAAACTGAGGCACAAACTGCGTGGGTCCCTTGATTGCCTGTCACATTAGACACTCCAGAAAAGAAACATGATAAATCTTCAAGGACATAAAAGGGGATATCCTACAAAGGCCACCTAAACCTCATTGACATAATATCACATCCCATGTGCTGCACACAAGAAACAAAGCATCAATAATCACTAATCCACACAAAGGACTTACTGTGAAAGCACTTTAAGGCAGACTAGTTTGACAAAACCAGGCTGCACAGTCAACTTTGGCAAAGCCATGTAGGAGACATGGATTTTCATTTCTATTTAGATAAATGTACTAAACTTACTGAAGTTTTGCTTAACTGGGAAAAAAAAATAACATCCACCTGCTACAAGATGCAACATAATGTCAGACAACAAAAGGGCAATAAAAAGACACAGCCTCAGAAGAGACAGAAGATCTGGGTGACAGAAGCACCACTTGAGTGTATTTCTTCCCTCAGACCAATGCTACACCTATTCTATACACCCTAAATTAGGCAATAAGATGCTTGACCTTGACAAGAATTAGCTAGAGCATAGAGGAATGTTTCATGGAATAAAAATTTAGAGCAACAGCCTGAGAAATGGTTCAGAAAAGAGGCCCTGACAGGCAGTCCCAAGGGTGCATCACTACTCAGTGCCAGCAGGGAGGTGATGTGGCAGAAACTGGGAAACACCACAGCAGAAAATGTACAAGTTAATTTTAAAAGGGTTGGATTACTCTGTCTGCCAATACACCAAATCCATGCCTGCTCTCATGAAGTAACCTTTAGAAGAAGGTTTGATAGATATCAGTCTCCCTGTGCAAGAAGCAACAAATAGTGCTGCAAGATAGTGGTAGTGCAGAGAGATGAAAACCCAACTTCCCAGCCTACCCCTCAGGGCTACCAAAATGCAGCAGCTTCACAGGCCCATCACTCAAAGTTACACTCCCCTGAAACTTTAAAATCAGAAGGGTCAAGATAAGACTGGTGCAAACTGCACAACCAGACTATTTAGAGCCCAAATGAAATAGGCACAGGGATCTCTTGGAGGAAGCCCTTCTGCAGTGAAGATTTAAAAAGGATGAACAAATAGAACCCTCAGGCTACTGCTGCCTTTGATGCTGAGCAGCATGAGTGGCATGCATAAATTTGTCATGTATTTGCCCTTGTTTCTTATTGAAGTTGCTTAATGATAACAGTAAATTTCATTCTCTCATCTGCTAGAAAAATGCTGATCATCTTTGTATTTATTTCCTAAATTGAACCCAGAAGTTGTGAAAGATGCAAGATTGATTTCACTGTGTTTGCCAGCTGCTGAGAAGACAGCAGGACTTCAGCCAACCCAGAGGACTAATTCCACTGCTGATTACTGCAGACAAACACCCAGAGCGGAGCCCTCTGCTCTCCCAGCCATAAGTCAATCACAAGAGTCAGAAGGCACTTTGCTCTTCGCTAGACTAATAGCCTGGCAATTATAAGCACACTTCATTTCTTGCTAGACATCCCATTTTTTTCCATGAATGCACTTTGTTCAGAGTGCAGCCCAGCAGCTTTCACATCTTTATTTCCATTCCTAGGAAGGCAAACAGGAATCCTTGCAGAGATGTTTTGTTTAAAGGGTTTTCCCATAGGGAAAACCTGCCCATCACTGTCTGTGTGCACATCTTTCTATCATCATTTTTAATGGGCTGCATCAACTCTACCTGCTTTCCTGCACCTGATTAACTGCTTTACAGACTGTGACATCTTAGTACCAGCTACAGACAATGAAATACAGTCAGTGCACTCTTGATATTTTATTGACATGGATATTTTCTGTGTGAACCTTGAAAAAAAGCAGACTTCAGAATGATGTCTCTTAGAAACATTTACCTAAGAGGATAAAAAACAGCAACTTAGTTACACCAAGGACTTCCAGGGCATCACTGGTATTTAAAGAGCAGTCCATGACCCAAGAAGATTATTTCTGAATAAATCACATCACAATAATGAATTTAGATGGAAAATCTGGCAACCAGACAAGATTTCTTCAACCATCTTATTGGTGTCTTTAAGCCTCAGCTGCCTGCAAAGTTCAGCTGTATTTTAATGGAGTCTGTGAAAAACTTTTGCAGATTCAACAAAACAGAAAAAAACATACTTTCAACAAGTGAAAGATAGAGAACAACCAAAGAGACAAAGGTCAAATAATTCAGTATAAAAAACATGTTACAAGTCATATGTAGAGATAAAAATCTGAAAATATATAAATAATACAAAGGTATTTCTATATTTTAGGCATATAGATGGCATAAATAGGATCTTCTGAACAATCCTAAAAAACATCAATAGATATTTTTGACAGGTAAAAACTTAAATTGCTCCACTTACAATTTCTGGGGTTTTTTTGTTTAATATTCAAGTCTTTGTTAATTTGAGTTTTATAGCCAGACTTCTCACCTTTTTTCTTCAAGACTTTTTGATTTCAGTGGACCAGCTAACCTGATATTTCATGCACTGTGGGCTGTCTGGCAAGAAACTGAGCATTTTTGTCTACTTCAGTCACATAATCTAGGTCAGTGGCTCAAGATCCAAAGAAACATTACAGGTGCTCTATTATTTCTATCCCACTCCACTGCATAAAACTGAAAGCATAGTAAATTCTGATTTCTGAGCTCAGAAATGGCTGGTACATATTATCTGTCCAAACACATTCAGCAAAAAACTGATGGCCCTAAATAAAAACGTAGCCAACTACCAGAGGCAGCAGAGTTGGAAAGCACAAAGCATAGCTTTGGCAGTGACAGGAGTCACTAGAAATACAGCCCAACAGCCACAATTAACAAAATTTATTTGGTTCTGCCACCCTTGAAAATGCCTGTTTCCAAGTGGCTTCTTCCCTCTGCTAACTAGAGATGAAGTATGATTAGTCCCATGGATAAATAAATGCATTTGTACCCAAATTCTCTCCTCCTCTTGGCCTCCTGTTTTCCTGTTTGGTAGCAATGTGATGATGATGATGCTACACAGCACTTGGATATCTTGTTCTGATTTGATCTGTCTCCCTAGCTAAATTCAAAATCAAATGAAGGAATTTGCTTGTTCATTTTGCTGAGCAACAGAGAAAGGGTGAATCTCCTCCAAGCAAAAATTAAACTTTGCAACTCATAATTAAATTGCTGCAGAGAGAGTCTTAGCAACAAAAAGACTCTGCTTATAAAAAAAAGCTTTCTGTTTGTAGGTATCACAGGAGTCTGACTGGAAAGATTTTACACCTTTCTCTTTACTCTAAAGTAGTAAGTTTTAATTAACAATTATTTCTTGGCTTAGAGCATCCTCTACAAGCTGTGGCAAAATATTACACTCCCATTTTATTTTACAAGCATTTACTTTCTCTTCAAGTAACACCTACTTGGAAGTGCATCTCCAAAACTGAACTGTATTTTCCAATACTGAAAGGTAACACAGTTACATTATGGAAAATTAATAAGCAATGCTGTTACTGTGTGAATGTCAACAGGTCTGTATTCAAATTCCTACCTCAACTTTAATTACTTATGTGTGGAGGGGTGTGTATATATATATACACAAAAAAATATTTTCCTGCTATCCCATTCCCCAGTCCAGCTGTGGTTTTATTGAAAACTCATCTCTCAGATCAACTTCAAGTTAGTAAAATATTTAAGCTAACCAGGTCTGCTAGAAATCTCATTAATCCACAGAAATGAAAAACATCCTCCTGAATTAGTACCCAACTCTACAAGCACAATCTAATGCAAGGCTGATTTTCAAAAGATGGGTGTTTATCAAGACATCTTTGCAGTGGGTTGCTAACTAGGTTTTTGCCATCTTTCACATAAAAATGTTATTTTAATTATGAATTATCTTCTGATTTAACATTTTCCTTTAATTGGCAAATATTTGTAGCAATTAACTCCTCCAGATTGCCTCAGACAGTGTGAGTCATGTCTTCCCTTGGGGATTTAACAATTACATAACCCTGCTTATCCATACCACCACATATAACACCTGGATGTCAAGTTGCTGGAAGTGTTTCTATCCTTATAAATAATGCAACATCCTAATGCTGCTAATTATGACATGTACATAATTTACTGCTCCCTAGGGGCAACAGAAATTTCTCTCTCCTACAGAAGGCATAATATTAGTTTTTCTAGTGGCATTTTTGAGGGGAATTATCTCAGAGTAGGAAGGTGGCTGGAATTCTCTTCCTGTTTATGTTACACCTCCGTGAATAGAGTGGGAATTTTCAGAAACTGTCTGATTTAGAACAATATTCAAAACTCCCACACCTAAGTAAACATTTGTGCTTCCGAGTGAATCAGTTTGCAAAGAATTTTCAAGGGCATGTCTGGCAATTTCTGCCTTTGACACCCCAAATTCACCAAGAGAAATTTAATAGAATAAAGCATAAGGTTTACGTTCAAGTTTTTGGTTTTGAGTCTTGTTTCTTCCTTTTTAGTAGTCCAAAAATCAGTGTACATTGAATCAGATCTGAGGAGATGCTTCAAAGATTTAGATGACAAATTAAGTTCAAAAGATTCATTACAGGACAAAAAAAAAATTAATTAACATAGTAAGCTCCTGTTGGCATTATGCAGTTTGAGAGGAGTAGGCACAGTAAGTTGCAAGGAATTCGTAGTTTAAGATTTTCATTAACCAGTAAGAAACTGAGGCATGCTTAGTTTTCAACCTGCGAACTGAGAAATGTAAAAAAAATCTGATTATTGATAAATACCTGTTTAACTTATTTCTCTTCCACTGCATAAGGCTTCAATACTAAAATAAACTTTAGGTTTTTTAAATTTTATATGAATACATAATGTACAAATGATAATATGAAATTTTCTAGAATCCAAGTAGGCACATTTCCAGTAAGCTAATATGACAATCCAGCACTTTAGAAAATCTACTGCAGTAAAAAATTCTGCAAGTATTTCATGCCAGCTTTTCCTTACAGAAAGGTGAGAAACCAAGACAAAGAACTGCTTGAAATTAAATTTAATTAAGAAAAAAATCAAGGTTTACAAAGTAGCCTTTTTTTCCCCCCCAGCAAATTACTATCACCTCTTCTGAACCCTGAGGATCTTTTTGAATATATGCTTACTTTTGGAAAATGTCACTGAAAATTAATTCTTGCTGCAGCTAAATGGGAATATTTTCACCAAATTTGTCTAATGTTCTCATTATTACCAGAAAAATCTGCCTTTCCCCATTTATTTCCTGAGAATTTCATAAATTTAGTCTCTTAGGAATGGGTTTGGGGAGGTAACAGAGAGGTAAAATGAGGATGACACAATGATAGTCACCAAAGCTTTCTAATACATTTACTGAAAAATAAATGGCTTTTTAAGAGCTTTTACAGCATAAACCTCACAATATTTGGAGTTCTAAACATCCAAAAAAGATGGTATTTCATCTTCGCTAAGCTGCTTTTATATAATTACATTTCTTCTAATGTTGATGGGCATAGCAGCCTACTGTCTCTCATAACTACTAGAAAAGATGCTCTTTTCAGGCATATTCTTCCAAGCTAAGAATTCTCAGTTTTAGTCAGATTTTCTGTAGTGAAAGCACTTTTACCACACCCTCTACATATTTAAGTTTCTGTATTTTCCAAGCCACAGAGTAGGGGTTTATTAAACTCAAATACTTTGTTTCTCCTATGTGAAATCCACAGGTGGATCCCCACGTTTTGGTCATTTTTTTGTTACTGATTTCTATAAGAGAACTACATTTCAAACACCAAGTAAGCTCTTCAACCAGCAATTAAACTGAAAGAGGTTTAAGGACTTAAACATATATAAAAACTCCTCTGTCTCTTGCTCAAAAGATCTATAGGACACTTACTTTATTTCTGACAGTATCATGGTAATGCCATTAGGCACAAAATACAGCAAAAAATGGGAGGGAGCTCACCTATGGTCCAAAAAAAATTGTCTCATAATGTTTAAAATCAAAATTAAGCACTAATCATTTATGGCTCATGGGTATGGAGACCTTGAAATTACCTCAATAAAGAAATGTTGAAGACAGTCTTAATTATAAAATGTGTCAAGAAGAAATTTTAAGAGCAGAAGGAAAGGTCAAAACAATTAATTTTATTGGATTGTTAGATAGAAATAAAGTGATTTAGCACACCATTGTTGCTGTTTATACATCCTTCCATATACCAAGAGATCAGAAGTTGCTTATGAAAAGGAATCTTTAGAGCCCTTCATTTAGAATTATCATCTACCACAAGCATGACTGTCCATTTGGACAGGTTTTACCATTGCTTCCATTAAATCTCCTTTCCCCATGCTAAATGAAATCAATGTCAATCAATTCTTGTGTCAGACCAGGATGAGGAGGCTGAGGGCAGAACTGCTTCTTCATTTCTGGGATTAGTACAGCACCACTCCAAGTCCTCTCCTGGCAGATCATTTATAAGTATTTCTCTTTGCAATTATATTCCCAGCTTGTTCAGTGAAATTGATTTTAAGCTAAATAATTACTTCAGACAAAGTTGCAGATTTCTTCGCTCTGACTGATACAGAGAGGCAGCTGAACGAGAGGCATTAATAAATTTGTGAACTACTTTGAACAAATTACACATATTTTTACAAGGGAGATTTACAGCAAAAGCAGATCTAATTAAGTGCTTCATAAAGCAAAACATGGGGCAGATGTCAAACTGATAAATCAGATTTTATTAGGTGTTATTCTGATGAGTTTTTACTTCTGTTAAGAAATATTTTCACCCTACATGACAACATTGAGATATGCAATGGTTTCTAACATTTGAGAGAGATGAAATCCGTAAACCTCTCATTTTACAATTCTGCATTGAGTGAATTGAAGTTCAGTTAAACATAATTCTTAACTCAGAAGTAATGTCAGAAAATTGTGTTATTTCTGTTTCAGCTGGTCCTACTCCATGCATAAACATGATAGCTGTATTTTCTAAAAGCAGAAAAGCATCTATGGAGTATATTTACAAGCAAAATCTTTTACCCAGCAGCACAGACAAAAGTTAGTGAATACATCTAGATAAACATGTTTTTATAATTATTTTATGAGCAAGCAGGTCAGCATTTTCACACCTCTAGTATTTACCATATTTTAATAGTATACAATTTTACATATTTATAAAATATATCTATGTAAATTCATGTACCATGGAGAGGATCAAAAGGGAATCTCAAACAAACTGTTTTGTAATATTTCCACTGAAAGAAGGACAGAGGCATACTGGACTTGGATAATGAAAACAAAGAAAATGCTGGAGAGGCTAATTAAGGTCTTAACTGAATAAGAGTGTTTATGTGACAGCAAAACTGTGACTTGATAGCCATTCACAAAAGCCTGAAGCAGGTAAATACGTATTAGGAGAAGATTACAAAAAGTGCCTTAGGAGGGGATGAATTGGAATAAAGTAATGAAGTACGAAAACAGAAAATATACGTTATCAGAATAAGAAAAAATATGACTACAAACTCTTCAGAATAACTCTCATCTAGAAAGACTTAATTTTTCAGTGCTGGAGAGCTGAGTTCACCTGTAAAGGTAATACTATTCCTTTCCAGCTCAATGGCAAAGATAAGGTATATATTTTTCTGAGGTTACTTACTGGTAAAGTCAGCATTGCACTTGCTCTGCATTGCCTTTAAAATGAGAGTCTGTGACTTCCCATTCAGGAAAACCTTCAAATAGAGTACCCAAGAAAATGACTGCTGGCTCAAGAACAAGAAAAAAATTAAAAGGATTTCATGATCCAAATGATATTGTAGGAACAAGAGTTTGCATTCAGGGTAAAGATGCCTTGTGAAAGAACAAAGTCAATAGGACTATAAACCCATACCCTGCCCATTTCACCATCGATTTGGAGCAGCCACAGAGAGAAAAGGAAGTTTCTGAAAGCATCACAAAAGCAGAAGTCAGCAGATCTTACAAAGACAAATATAAGTTTTAACAGAACACCACTGATCTGTATCATTGATTTTTCTGCCAGCATCTGCATATCCCAAAGGGCAGCCCAAGCATGAAAGGAAAAAGTATGCTAAATAGAGGAAAGGACAAGTTGGGTGCTGAACCTCAGCTTTGTAGTGGGGAAATGAAACCCAGACACCTTGTTTTATCAGAAATAGGTAAGGGAAAGAAGGATTTGATGTTTTCATCACTAAAATGTTCACTCTGTAGAACAGCACAACAGCCTCAGTGTGCTGCTGTGACTCCAGTCAGGCTGGAAATACTTGGGCAATGTCACTTTTCTGTGCCAAGAGCCGCACCCAGGCTTGTCCCAGTGAACCATCCCTCCTGCTGCTGGCTTCCCTTCCAGTGCAAAGGGCAGCTCCATGCCCTGGGAGCCTGCTTCAGGCCATGGAGAGGCCCTGACTCTCTATAGAGCCTGCATAATACATGCAAATCAGTACCTGCATCAATCAACAGTAATTAGGTGATGTAAATGAAACCAAGGCTCTAGCAGCTGCACTGCCACATGGGTGAGTGTCCTGTCAGGCTCTGTCACCTGTGCTGTTCACACTGGGTTGAGTGGGCAGGGTAACCACCCACAGCAGATGGAAATTCAGCATTATGTTTCCATTCTATTCCCTACATGGAAGCTTTCTAGGGCTGCAAATAAGGGGAAACTAAGACCTGGATCAGAAAGTACAATAAAAGAAACCATGTTTCATATGCCAGTTTCCTCTGGATCACTTCTCACTGTTTTGCTTTCAGGCTGTGGTAGAGTATGTCTTTTCTGCCCCATTTCATCTTTACTCTAAAGGCATAAAACAGGAAGCAGTTCTACATAGTTCTTACCTGGGGAAATGCTGGGTTTTTCACCTTCCAGCTGGGCTGGAGTGGAAAAGCTGGCACTGGATGCATCACAGCTGCAATGGGGTCCAATTCAGGAGGGTTTCAGCTGAGTTCCGTGTTACTCAATGGCATTTTGGGGCTCCAATTTTAAAAAATAAAAGGGTCCTCATCTTGCACAGTTATGTTTCCCATTGCCTCATGTCTTCTACTGTCTACATGAAGGTGAATGAAAGGAAGATTTTGGGGCGGGGCATAATCTACAGACATGCTGGAGCTCTGCCACTAGAAATCTGAAGGTCGTACAGAGATCCACACAAGCTCCCTTATATGTGTTTATCAAGTTATTTAATCAAGCAAAGGCCATTTCCCCTAATTTCAAAACAGAGAAATAGATTTTTTTATTTGTATTCCAAGCTGGTTCAAGCTAAAAATATTTTTATTGAAAGTGATTTACTGGACAAAACCCAGGACTCCAGCCAGATAAAGGCATAAAACATGAACTTTACTGTAAAGACTATAAGGCATTTAAAATTCTTCGTCTATAGAATTCAGTAACACGCAGAAGGGATTGAAAAATATTTAGGCTCACTCATTACTTGGACCTCTGGCCTGGGTAATTCTGACTCCATAGTTCAACTGATCAGGTCAATGAAAAGTAATTCCAATGAGTTTTGAATCACATCTATTATAACAGAAGGCACAAAAACCACTATATGAATGGCATAAGAATTTTAAGCAAAGAGCAGTACTGTGACTTAATATTGAAAGCCACAGTGCAGGACACCGTCCCTAAAAGAAAAAAAACAACTCCTTAAGAAACCTCCAAAAAACCCCACAAACTTCTCCTCTAAGCATCAGGATATTTTGTGGGTTTTACCACACATTATAAAATTTAGAGGAAATAGATTTCTCTAATTTTTGACCAGGAGGCAAAAAAGTTTTTCAAGTTATTAAATACTTTCCAACAATCTTTTACCTCATGACCTTGCAGGATTTGGTCTCCCAGAGGTAAACAACTCTAAAAATAAATTATTCCTCTGTTACATCTACACCTGCTAGAAATGCCTAGAAGGCAGCAAAGAAACCCAGCTCCTTGTGCTGACTTCTCATAAAGCACCCAGGTTATTTCTGTGTATTGGGCAGTTATTGTTTCTATTTTACTCTGAAGAATAAGAAAAAACTTTATATTTTCACCTCAGAAAGCATTAGAGCCATTTGTTCTAAATCTGTAAGATTTTGCTGTCAGTGGTAAACAGTTATAAGGCTTCAATAGTATCACTCCTCCCCTGACTCTGAAGGTGTCAGATCTGCTGTGCCTTACAAAATCAAGGGAAAGAAAATCTGGAAATGACAGTTTGCACTGAAACCAGATGATAACTCTTAGCAGCACATATTCCCTTCTCAAAAAAAAATTTTGCAGGGCTTGTCATAATGATCTTCAGAAGACTTTATTGCTGTTGATGCTCATTTGGAAACCAGGACTGAGTTCCAGACAGGAGCTCAGAAGCACAGAATCTCCAAATTTCCTGAAATCAAATGTTCACTGGGTTCCCAGACAATTCTCAGTTTGTGAAGAAGGCAGCTCACATTAAGTGACTTGTGGAGGGGCAAATGTTAATCTCATTTTACCCATCTTTTCACTCAGGAAATTATTTCTCTTTTGGCAATGGGCAGTGCCAAACAGATATGGATGACTAATGATGAAGGTCATTCGCTGAACACTGTTCCTTTCTGAAGGAGACATTCATTTCTCAGCTGCCATGGACAAAATTAGGAAATTTTGTACAGCAGGCAGGATTTTAAGAAACAATGGATTTTTCTTTTTATAAAGACAGCTCCTTATTTTTAGTCTGTAATTGCAAATGTAAAATCACAAACATTTCCACAAACTTAAGTGCAAGCACAGAGAATGAATTAACACTTAATAGCTTAGCTGTCATTGATTTAATTCTTCAGTTATATTGATTTATTTGGTGAAAGTACCTCAGTCTATTTTACTTCTTTCTTGATAAGAAAGGAAGTTTTATATAGGTATCAAATGATCATTAATAAAATTATTCTAGGGAAATTTTTACAGCTGTGTCCTCATATAAAATTGCACTTGTAGTTCAGTGAACTCTAATCACTCTAATTACCTCAGTGAGAAGCTGGTTTGAAAATACAATTGGCCTACAGTCAAGGAATCAAGGGTTACAAACCTAAGGTAGAATTAGTAATTCCAGTGTTGGGATTTATCCCCTGCCAGCCACTAAGCCCCACACAGCTGCTCACTCCCTGCCCTGGCAGAGAGGGGAAAACAATTAGAAGGGTAAAAGCAAGAAGACCCATGGGTTGAGGTAAGAACAGCTTAATAATTTGAAACAATAATTTAGGAAAAAAAACAAAAAGCCAAAACAATAAATTGTAATGAAAAGGAAAAAATACAAAGACAAATAAAATCCAAGAAAGGCAAGTGATGCATGTAAAAACCAATGATTTGGCTGATGCCCAGCCAGCCCCCAGGCAGCAGCCCACACCTGATACACTGAGCATGAAGCCACATGGTCGGGGATGTCCCTGGGGTCAGCTGTCCAGCTGTGTCCCCTCCCAGCTCCTTGTGCACCTCCAGGCCCCTTGTTGGCAGCACGGGGTGAGGAGCAGAAAGGGCTTTAACTGCACAATCCCTGCTCAGCAATAACCCAAACACTGCTGCATTATCAAAACTGTTCCCAGCATAACTGCAAACCACAGCCCCACACCAGCTACTGTGAAGAAAATTAACTCTATTTCAGCCAAAATCAGCACAGCAAATCAGTTTATTCTTTACTAAGAGGCGCTGCAACTTTTGAAAGGTAGCACTGTGCCTTTTCATCCAGGCACAGAGACTCAGAGAAGAAAAGGCTTAGCCATTCTATTTAATTATAAGCTTCATTTTCGTTAATGACATCCTCTTGTCAGATGCTTAACAGGAAGCTTTTTTTTGCAACTTGCAAAGTGTACAGTACACAAAAATGAGAGGAGACTTCCACCGTAATCATGCAACAGTTTTACACACAGTTAAAATGATTTTTTTCAAATAAGAATGCTTATTTTCTTCAAATAAGAATAAAGATGACAGATGTTTTAAAGCAGTCTGTTATAGCTGCTAGACACGGTGTGTCATAGGTTGTCACCTTCCCAGCTCAAAGGGAGAGACTGACACAGCACTTTGGGACTCTGACATGGCCTGGGGGCTGAGCTGGGCTCCTCACAGCAGAGCATCCCCAAAGCCCTGGAACTGCAGCTCTTCCAGGCATCTGGATGTGCTCCAGTGACTCCTTTGGCCCCAGCTTCCCTACACATTTTTGTTGGCAATGCTCAGACACAGCGCTGGCTCTGCATGGCTGTGTGCTCACAGTTTGCACATGGCTGGGACCCCATCCCAAACAGGCCACAGCTGTTTCTTCTCTGCCTCATCCAATTCAAAATGGAAAAGAAAAAACCACACTAAAGTGGTTTTGATCATAAAGCAGCTATGCATCACAGCTATGATGAAAACGATCTGGTTTTCAGTTGTTTCAGTGTTTACTCAGAAAATAAAGCACAGCAAAAGAGCTGTGAATCAATTCAGTCTCAATTCATGGTTACACACTTGTCCTTTTCCCAGAATGGATTGCACTGCTATAAGCTAACCCACAAGCACATAAAATAATCACAGAGCACTATCTGCTCTGGCTTCTACTTCTCTGGAACTATTGAAGTAGCAACATATTATCCCACAGGAAAGACATTATCAAAGATTAGAAAAATGCCTCAGAAAAAAGTAGATTTCTATGTTAAGGCTGTTGTGATTTACCAGTAACCACTCAGTGAGAAGACTCCCCATATTTTCTCACTGTGAAATAGAAAAATACCTTTTGAGCCTGTGCAACACCTTTGAATTTCCCGAACACTAAAACAAAAGCACCAACACAATTTTCCAACTATTGCATGCAAAAAGAAAATAAAAAAAAAGACTGATTATCTAAAAAAAAATTTCATATTGCCCTGATACAGTTCATTCAACAGATCATAGCTAAGATGATTTATAAATTTAGTATTAAATGCAATATTGATTCAATATTATAATACAATTACCTTTTTCTATAAATACACACCTAAATATCAGTTTAACAAACTAATATCATCAATGTCCATGGAAAATTCAGAATGAAAAAGAATAATTTTGGATATTTGAAAAACTCCATTGATTGTGCATGTCCAGCGATTCAGAAAGAAATTGTGTGTGCATAGATAACCATCAGATAACTCTACAGAGCTGGGGTTTTATACTGAGAGAATAAAGAAAACAAAGAAAAATATGGAACATGAAGTCTCCCAATTTGTTTTGGTCCATATTTCTGGATTCCTGTTTCTTAAAACATTTACTTGAACATTCTAGCTTCCACTCAGATTTTAAGCACAATTTTTTCTTACATCATCTGCTGGCGTTGACAATTCCTGACATCTCACCCTGTAATTAACAATTGGATCTAGCTTGCCTTGTGCTTTTTTGCTTTGCTGAATTGACAGCTTTTGAACCAGCTCTGCAGGGTAGCTCGAGGCTCTAGGGCAGAGAACACAGACAAAGTAACAGAATTAGCAAAACAGGAATAGGGTGGGAGAAACACAGTTGTGGTAGTGAGAGCATGGGAGAAAGGAAAAAGAGCTGTTCCATCAAATCAGGTGGCTGCTGGTTCCACCTTGGTTCACAGTAGAGGACAGAAAGCACTTCATGATGACCATAAGTGCATTTAAAAGGAGTGATGAAGCATCTTCCTCCACAGAAGTTATAAATTCTGCTCATCCCTGAAACAGCTACATTGCTATTCATGTAAATGCTCTGAGTAGTAAAGTGCAAGTTTGAAAGAAGCAGCTTGGTGAATATTTTGATGAGGCGGGGACTAGGAAAATTGAATGCCATGAACTACAGCAGCTAATTCCAATTTCAACTAGATCCTAGCTCTCATTAAAATACAAACTGACAAAATAATTTGGTGCTGCTGTGACACATTGAGATTGAGGTTGAGAGAGTTAAAATGGATGGAGTACCCTAGCAGTAAAATTTACAATTAAATCTAAAGCAAGATTTGGGGGGGGGGAAAGGAGGGGAAGTGCCTTTTGCTTTGGAAAAAGCAAAACATCTCAGAGGGGGAATGGTTTCAGTGATAACCCCTCAAATGAGCAAGAAAGGAGATGATAACACTCTTAACTCAGTATTTCACTCTATGGTGACCCACCACACACCACAGTCCCTGCAAGGGAATTCTACCAGGGAATTTTAATTGGCACCCAAAGCCAGTGTGCTACCTGGAGCAAGTTACCACAAAAATATCTATTTTCATAATTCTTAACATCAACTTAGTAAACAGAACTAGCTTAATTCTTTTTTGATAAACAATTACTGTTCAGACCTACAATATTTGAAGAAGCAGTTTATGTTTACCCTTCCTTTCCTGGGTATAAATCTTGATGGAAATATCACCAAGCAAAGCAATGGAGGGGGTCACTGGTGGTGCCCAGCCAGACACTGAGGTATGGGACAGGAGCCCCATCTGAGGCAGACAACAAACCATTTTCAGCTCTTGTTGAAGGTCTCTGTGTCTATGCTCACAACCAAATATTCTCTTTCCATTTACACTGTCTCTATTACAGCATCCTTGTGTCATAACCAAGTTTTAAGCCATATATTTCACATTAAAGCCATAACAAAGCATTTCTGTTTCAAGCCATATATTTCAAATTAAAGCCATAACAAAGCATTTCTGTTTCAAGCCATATATTTCAAATTAAAGCCATAACAAACCATTTCCACTGTGAGAAGTATTCAAATTTAAAGAAAGCTCTTGGCTATTTTGTTCAGGTTCTGCTTACTTTCAAGCATTGCAGTATCACTTCTGACAGAAAATAAGACTTAACATCTGAAGCAGATATTTCTTCTGGATTGTTTGCAAAAATTTGTAGATCCTAGCAGACACAATGTTAAAACATAATATTTATTTGGTGAAAGCATGACAAAACTGTCATGTAACACTTAATTATAAATGTATTAAAACATTCCCTTCAGTTGTGCTCAATCTAATAGTGCATTTTAATGGTCCAGTTACTAATAGCAATGCCAGCTGAGCCATTAAAGGAGAAGATGGACATAAAGGACACATCAGCATGGGCTTCCTTGGAGGTGCTGTGCCAGCAAAGTGCACAGAACCTTCAGCATTACACAGAGCAGCTCTGTCAGGGCTAACCTGTACAGTCTGCATTTTATGGCCTGTGTTTTTAGGTTCTGGGGACAATCTCATCCACATGCCCTATATGAATGAGTCTCACTGTAGGCATGCCTTGAAATTTTCCAAGAAACAGTAGAAAGACAGTAAGAAGCACAATAAGGGAAATTACAACAGGCAAAAGATTGCTGCCTTTCAGAGAAGTCTCTGAAACTTTTCTCACTTTATTTGTCAAACATCTGTCTAGTTCTGTTGCTATTATACTGTACCACCAACTTAAATTTATCTCTGTCAGATTTTAAACAGCACCTGGAATGCAATTATATGCCTCATGATACCTTAGCAGCAAGAAGGGAATTCATTTGACATTTCCAACTTGTCCTTATGGGATATTGCAAGGGCAGGGTGTTACAAGGAAAAGTGAACAGACAAAAAAACCCCAACCAAAACCAGAAAGAACTTTAACTCATATTATAAAGGTCAAGAAATTAATACAGTTCACCATTAATACATAATCATAAAGCAAGCACATAATCACATATATCACATCAAGACTATTTTATTGTATAGCCTGAACTCTAGGTAAAAAGTTTAGTTAAGATTGAATATTTTATTCTACTTATCCAGACATTTTGTTTGTATGAGCAAAGACGTGGAAAGGAAGACAACCTACCCAACTTCAAGAAACCAAATGGATTATCACACCCTTTGTGATCTTTGAGAAAAAAATAGAAGTGTATCAACAAAAATCACTGTTTTCAAAACCCAGCATATAATCAATGACTTTTTGGGCATTGGTTTGTTTTTCCTTTTTTTAATTGTTGCCCCTCTACCTCTGAGTTGCAAGAAGTCTTTCCAGTTCTAAAAATGCAGAAAAATCATCCTGGCTGCTGTAGTCAAAGCCACACAAAGAACAGATTCAGAGAGTCTTTAGATAAGGAAGAAAAAGAAACTGAACACATTTATTGATCAAGAGAGGGCCACTGGAACAAAGGTGCACACAATGTCTAGTTAATAAGAGAACAACTAGTAATTATGAAAGAATGAATACTGGCCCAAAAGCCCCAGTTAGTGAAAAGGCTGTGTCATGGCACAGTCCATACCATGGAAATTAGGTTTAAAAAGCAAAGCTTTTCATCTAAATTCCAATATTATTCAGTGACAATACTAACAAAAGCTGACCTGTTCCTCTCATGCCTGGTGGTGGTTTGACTTCTGCAGAAACTTTGAGGAGGCAATGTAACAGCACAAGCTAAGCAGAAAGCTTTGGTGACACATTTCAAGACATGCTGAACTTCAGGCAGCATCCCAGAAATTAACCTCATTAATGAAGTGCTGCAAATTTCACAAGTGATGCAAGAGCCTCCAGAGCACAGACCTAGGGTTCCAATAGTCTTGAAAATCAATGTGAAAAAATCTACTTATCTGTTTAAAAAACCCTCCACAATATTGATGGCATCCACTGCCAATATGCCAGAGCCCTTAACCTGCATCAGTATTTGAATATTAAAATAAAGGATCAGAACCCATCTTCTGGAATAACATATACAGAGCTGTATGAGAATAATTAGATACTCTATTTGTGTCGTCTTGTCATTTCAAACCATGCAAGCTACCTTCCAGGAGTAGGATTTATCATCTACCTGCACTGGTCTTTGAAAGGAGAGGAAAAGGACTTTTTTCCTACTGAAGACCACAGTATCTGAAGGAGAACTGCAGCTGAGGGAGCGTTAGGCAAAGAACAGGAGAGGAATGACTCTGTAGGGTGCTGGATTGCTTACACATTTATATTAACAATGCCAAGCTGACAAACCCTCACAGACAGTGCATCAGGTATTCACCGCCTGTTCAAGCAAGAGCCCAGCTCCTGCAGAAAACATCCCAGAAATGTTACAAACACTGAGTGCTCAGACAAATTACATCAATTCCCCTTGTGGGGAACACAAGGCTTTTAGCCATCAATACTGAATGCAGTGCTGGAAGCTTTGTAAATCTCCTCTGCCCTGCCTTATCCCTGGCACTAATTAATCTCGGTGGGATTTTGTAAAATGGTGAGAACAGCAACTGTAAAGTCACATTTAACAACCATTTCCAAGCTGGCAAGAGTTACTTCCCCAGCCATTGCAATTTAAGGAACCCCAATTGCAATAAGAAACCCTCACTGTAAACCGATGGCATCAGGATGTCACACCATGGAAACCAAGCCTCTCCAAACCCCAGAAGGGCTCCATTTAATGGGGATGGGGGTAAAGGGAAATTGTTTGGGTTATTTTGGTTAGTGGGGTATTGAAGTGAAGGGAGACCCATCTTTGTTGATCAGCATTGAGCTCTGATTTATTGATCCATTGTGGACATTTTTATAACCGTGTTAATTAAGTTCATACATATTACAAAACTTGAGCTCATTATTGGTTATAGATTACACATTAACCCCTCCTTGTTTTCAATAATTAAAAGTTGTTTTTCTCATCCTGTTATTGACTTGTTATTCACTGTTCTCAAGGCCTCCATGTTTTTCCATCCTTCTTTCCCATACCTATTCAAGGACAAGATATTTACCTGATATTAAAAACCAAGCCTGAGAACTTTGTTGTTTACAAGAATGAGCCTGAGAACTTATTGCTTACAGCTGCCTTTTACTTTTCCATCAGCTGTGTATTTTCATGACCTCTCTCCATAAGCCATGTCTGAACAAAATTCTCCAACAGTGGGGTGTTATCCTTGACAAATTTCCTTTCAAGCAGGTGTTCAATGTTTCCTTTTGAAATAAGGCAGAGTATTACCCCTGTCCTACATCAGGACTGTGGAATAGAAGAGGAAGAGTAATGATTGATGGGAAGACAATGTCCATGATTTGGGAGTTTTTAACTGACATAATTTAAAATTTATTTTCATTTTTAATAAGTATTGCCTCAAATTACTATTACAAGAGACATGAGGCCCATTTAAGGGATAATTCTCATTACCACAGATAGAGAAAGCATTAGCTAGGCAACCACTTTACATTATTTAAATCATAGCACAACCAACATTAATACATAAGCAAATATATAGAATTTAAATATTTTTACAGGAAAAGAAATAAAATCACATTCCAGCATTTTTTAGAGCACATATCACCAAATATATTATCTTTTGATTGAAATTCCTATTAGTAAATTAAGAGACTCTTTTCAGCATCCATATTACTTCAGAACTGGTTAGTTACTGTGAGGCAATGAGCTTGCATGATCTGATTCCTTCAGCTCATGCAAGTTCATCACCATAAAATACGGTACAGTCACATCTACAGCAGGAAAAAATGAAGGAAAAAATCTAAAAGAACTTGGTGCAAAAAGGCCAGAAACACAGGGTACAGATATCTATGAATTGCATAAAAATGATCTTTTCCAGTCTCCTCACCTTAAAATTTGACATTGGAGAACACTGCATAGTTGCAACTCATGCATAAAGTTAAACACAGAGACAGAGAATCTCAGGAGTCTGTAAATTACAAGCGTGAACAAAAAACAGACTGTAGTGGGATTCTCCTCAGGTATAATCTCAATTTCGCTAGCATTTTAAAGGACAGTTTGAATTATCACTTCAGAAGTTCAACTTTGGCTAAAATAAAGGCTAATGAACTTTTGTCATCTCTATACACACGTGCTGTAACTTCAGTGTCTCTGCATAGATTGCAGATTTTTGTAAATAGATATTATGTTTGGGTTCTGCCAATATTCATTTGTCAAAGTCAGTTTTAAATAATGAAACAAAAAACCTTCAAATAGATTTAAAAATGAGGTCAAAATAGGCAGCATTCATAAACATTAACAGTATATGACATGACCTTGATTTCATTTCAATCCAAATTAGCTCAATGGAAATTGAGAAAACACTTTAGTCTGTTGGCAACAGTTTAAGTAACATCAACTATTTGCTTTCATTTGTAACTTGAAACATATTTGGGTAGAGGCAAACACATGTATACATATATATTTAAATCAGAGCTTCTGAAATAGTGCAAAATTGAGCTTTTGATTTAAAGTGCTTTAAAAGCACTTTACTAGCCCCAGCTCTCCCTGAGTAGTTTTGCCAGTGCTGGCAAGCAGCACAGGTGGCACCTATCCAAAACCTAAGCAACAATTCTGGTATTTTATGTAATCAAAATGGTGTTATTTATAAAAAACATAAATACTGAGCCTTACAGTTAAGTGTCTTCTCTTTCCTCCTGTTACTGTGGGATTTACAGTGGCCCAGAAGAGTAAGGTGGTCTCTGTTTAGGAGGAATGTCAGATTTGGTATTGCAACACCAGCCTTCAAATCTTTACACTGTAATTTATACTTGCAACAGAAGCCTAGGAAAAAGAGAATGCTTTTCAGCAGCTTTTTTCACTGGTTAAACTGACATATAGATGTTTTAATAGCAAAGAAAAAAATATTAACCACTTGAATCTTTTGATACGCACACAGATCTAGATCTCTGTCATTATAATTGTTATTGTGCAAGGTTATCACAGTCCTGCTGCATTTTTGTTTAGAGAGAGGCAAAGTCTCCCCTGACTTAGGTTTGTAGTTGCATGGCAAAGAATTCTTGTATTTTAGGTTTTTATAATAAGACAAAGATCCCCTCCTGTGCTTCATATCATAATTGCCTTACACTACATAGAGCTCTCAGTGCCTTATCTACTTCAATTACAATGTCAGAATCCAATTTTATTGGGTATTGTGATTCTATTAATGGCATTTAAATTAACATCTGCTTGCATTTACCTCTGACTGAAATTATTGAGTGACAACAGTACTTCTGCTTTCTTTGTATAAGAAACAAAGCCAACATGACAAGCTTTACTGCTTTCCTATGTTTTAAACTTCATACCCATCATACAATGGGCAAGATAAGGCAAAACATATTTAAACTCATGCATGCTATAAATACACAGTTCTCTGTCCAAAGAGCCTTATTCTAAGTGATAAAATCCCATACAAGAAGCATTTGAATAGATATTGCAAGATGGTTCTATGGAGGGATTTCTATGGATTTTTTTCCCTACCCACAATTTCTGTATCTTCAGTGAAAGTCACAACCCTGAATTTTGGAAAAATTCAATGGAACTCAATGGAAATCAATGGAATTTAATGTAAAAGTCAAAATATTGCACAAATCAGCTCTCCATCACACAGCCTGATCCTAGCATTAAAGCCAACTAACTGCTCCCTGGTACAGTATTTGAGGGAGAGAGCTGCACATTTATTGTCCACTGGAAAAACACTGGTAATTAGCTGAATCACAGTGCTACACACCATGAAAACCCATCCACTTCATCATCTAATTTCACCAGGCTACAGGAAAGCCAACTCAGTCAATAGTGATGCACATGAGTTATAAGGTGTGTAATTAATTTTTTGTTCATGGCTATAAGTCTTCTGGTTTCAAATAATTTACTCTTGTCAATGGGACAAATGACAGATATAGTTGCAACAAAAACTAAGTTAACAATTAAAAATCTCCACCAGCAACTCAAACATTCCTTCAAACTTGTCAAATTTTATGCATTTTCAAAAGCATTCAATATAATTTTGTAATCAATGGTATTTGTCCAAACCCCCCTATAGATAAAGCTATGCTAAAAAGTGTTTCTTCTCCACTTCATCTTCCCAGCCCATCACACATCACTTCTATTGCTCTCCTGAGTCCCTTACACTGTCTTCACCAATATAAAACAAATGGAAATAAGCCACATCAAAAATCTATACTTAGTCCACTGAGGTAATAAATAGTCTTTACATTCCTCTGGATGTTTTTCCATTATACCTGCTGTTGGGGAAAACCTTTGTCATACAAATTTATGGGCACATTAGGTATAATAATTCTGTTTTATATTTTATCTCTGCAGAAACACTATTAGGAGCTGTTCTAGTCATCTGAGTGCAGTAAAACAGTTATGCTTTTAATACATCTTATTTGCCTATGAATAGCTTTAAGCAAGATAACTACAGGCTCCTTTTTATCAGCATATTAATATTTAAAGTGTGTGTGGACTCAGAGGCTGTGTGTTTGTTTTAAAGCAAGATTATGACATTAAGATTTTTGAACTCTCCATTAGTGTCAGCAGGGAGAAGTTAAATCATGACTGACATGAGTTTGTGTCAGTCACAGCTTTACCCAAGTTTCCTTTTTTTGCAAGACATTCACTGAAAGTCTTACAAGCAGGTGGTTCTTGCTTCTGCTTGCTCTGAACAAAGTAATTTCTAAAGTTCAAAGGGAAATATCTCCATGTGCAAGCATCACTAATAGTATCTTAAAAGTGTTCTTTTATTTCAGCCAAGGTGAAACAGGAGCAAAGACCTGCTGTTTACAGTTTAAAACTAGGTTAACTTTAAACTGGGTTCTTTAGCCTGGAGGAAGATCTATGTTAGCAGCACTCTGCAGGGGGCTGCCTGTTAAAACAGGAGCAAGGTGTGTTCTCCCAGTGACACTGCTGTGGGCACAGGGCATGTGCTCACAGGGGAACTCAATTTAGCCCACAAAATAAGTGTGCAGCAGGTTAAATGCTAGGATAAACACATGCAGTAGTACCCAGCTCTAGAAGGACACCAGCAGCCAATGTATTCTCAGGGTAGCAAAGCATTTGCATGCTGAGACTTACTGTGTTCAAGCATTTCCAAGAAATGCAAGTTGACTTGAGGCACAGCTTAGCTCCATTTCAGAGGAAGGCAGCAGAGCTGGGAAATTGCAGGTGGTTCAGTCTAAATCAACTGAAATTCAAACATTTTGCAAATACTGACTGCATTCCTTTTTCATGTGCAATCATAGCTGCTACCAATTGATTGTGCAGAGTACACAAACACAAAGCTAATTTTTGCTGAAAACAGTCCTTAAGAAAAATGCTATATAAAATATGGAATGTATATTAGCAATAAGATGTATAAACTAGTATAAAGTGTTAGTTTAAACTTTGGGAAGTCAGTATAGTATAAACTTTGGGAAGATTGACTAAGTTAGGCCTAAGCAGTCTCAGAAGAGAACTGCTGACAGGCTAGCTATTTTCTGTACCTGAGATAGTGCTGCAACATCAGCTAAAAAGAACATTCCAGCTGGATGAATGAGCCTTGAAAATAAATTCAGTCATAACCAAACTCATTTTGTCAAATGTTGCCTTCCAAAGATTTAACATGCACTGCCTGTTGAAGTCATAAAAATTAGAAAGTTTAACTTCATTTAAGGTAAAGCTAAAACTGTTTGCAAATAGACACTAATTATGGACCTATCAAACAAAACTGATTTGAATAGAAGAGAACTACTCAGCCTTTCTAATCCTAATTTTGGTAGACAAGTACAACATATCATTACAAAACATCGTGTCAGTAAACTTATGACCGCAAAAAAAATTAATTGAATACATTAGGGCAACTGAAAAAAATTCCATTCAAATAAAATTTTATGTGCAAATCTGGACCTACAGACATGAGAATTCGAACATGGGTGACATGCAATCCTATTTGTTTCCTCTATTTTTTTCTTTCATATGTCTACACGGATTAAAGTGAGTATTGGTTGAAACTGCTGTACTGGAACAATAATGGAACAAGCACAAAATCCCATTCTCATTTGTCACATCTTTAAAAGATAATTTTTTCTATGATGTTACTGTAGAAATTTAAAAACCATCAGGGAAAGGCAGTGGAAAAATATTTGTTTTCATAAGTAATGGATTTAATGCTTTTCTTCTTCTATTTTAAAAAGACCTTTAGTTCTTCATCAATGACAGTTACATTTAAGAACATAAACTCATTCCCCAAATGTGCATTTCTAGTCTAATAGCAGAAGCCAATATCCTGATTAATATTACATGAACATTTCCATTATCAGCTCAAGCTGACTGAAAAAATGAACGCCTTCATAATGCCTATTTCCAAGTTCAGTGTGTTCCCCTTGTTTTACTGTAACCACTTCTTCCTTAATCCAAATACTTCAGTGTTTCCCTTCCAGAGCCTGCCCAAGAGTAGATCAGTGCATGTAGAGAGGAAGGTTCTTTCCTTTGTGGAGAGCTCTGATCACCTGCAGGAACAAGAGACTGACACTGCCAGAGCTGCTCTGCATGAAGCTGCACAACAATATTTGCTCAAGTCTGACCCCTATGAACAGCCCTTAGTATCCTAATACTTGTCTCTTTCTCCATATTTATTAGATCTCAGATAATGGATTCCATTGATGAATGACTCCTCTATTTATTTGAATACTAACCTCTTCATCACTCTGAGCTCAGCTCAAGTTGTAAACTGTCTCCAAAGTTGTTCTATATATTGCAGAAATACATTCAGTTTCTCATAGAAGGTCTAAATAAAATTTTGATTTATACAGCTGAAATGAGTATCAAAATTCCATGCAGAAGTAAAGTTATTTGCTGCACTTCTGATAAAAGTGTTTTCTACTGAATAGTCTACAGCAGTTATGTGAATTTGTGAATTACAACTTCTATTAATTCATCTTCTTAACTAATTTTTCATTTACATCAAAGTAGTGCTGTCTTTTTGTACTTTTCCCAGAATGGGAGAAAATCGAACAATCAATCCTGAAGTACTAGTGGTAAAATTAATATCTTCCTTGCCCATATATTTCTTAATAGCTTTTTTATTCTGCAATGATATAAAATATTTTACTTTCACTGCACTTCTCAATTTTATTAGTGATGCCCTGAAGCATTTTTTCAATGAAAATACAACTTTTTGTACAAGAAAAATCTACCAATATGCCTATGCTGTTTGCAGATCCCATCTTTTCTCCTTCAGCCATGTAAATTGAGGGAAACGCTTTCATTCAGTTTGCTTTAACCTGTTTCTAAAGACACTAATTTTGTTTTTCCTGTCTTTTTGAGAAGCCTGATGATGCTCCTTCCCAAACAATGAATTAATGTTGTATTGTGATAAATTGTCAAAGGAAAAATTGTTCTTTTAAATCAGTAAGCCCTGGAAGTACACACAATGCAGGGTTCATGAAGCAACATGCCAGGCATTTTACACGCAGCAGACAGCAAGACACCTCACTTGGTACAATTTTTCATGTTCTTTGTTTTTTTGAAAATTAGGACCAAAATTGTCTGTCTTTCACTGCCTCTGGTAGCTTTGGATGTGCCAAGGAGCTGCAGAAATTCCTGACAGTGACTGATGGAAGTGCTGAGCACCTCTGACAGCCAGACCATGCACCTATTACTTTTCTGTTGTTTTTCCTGCCACAGAGTGTTTTTATGGCTTTCATGTTTGCACAGCTCATCTCTTCGTAGTTTAATGATGCATTTACAGTATTTCTCATGAGACTTAAGTTCCACATTCAATCTCTTCCCATTTCGCCTTCAAAACTCTCTGACTACAGTGTCTTCCTTATGGATTTTCCTACATTCATACAAAACACAGCTTCTACAGAAAATATTCCTCATGTTTAGAGCTATGAGTTGCAGTAGCTGAATCAGAGGCTGTTCAACATTTCCTGTTCCAACCAATAGAAATTGCAGACTCCAACCAACAGGTAAAACTCTCCCTGCAAGCTCAGGTCCCAGGATTGCCTGCCTCTGCAGATGGAGGACAGCTCACCATGAGCTCCTTCAAGGGGAGCTGCCCCAACTCTGTCACTGCAGATAAAATAGACTTGCTAGTACTGCACCTGCTCAGCAAGGAGAAAATTCACTGAATAATTCCCCTTTCACACTTTCCAGGCAGCTTGAAGAGGAGAAATATTTGCTGTAATTAAAGATTTGAGAACTGCAGGAATGCTGAAGGGATGGGAAGAGACAGACAACCAAAAGAAGGCACAAGCAGCAACAAGCAAAGGTTCATGCAAATCACAGGACTTCACTGTTCTCTGTATGTGATGAATCCATTCCTGGTGTTGCAGTAAAAACTGCAGGGTCTGCCTAAAAGCTGAGTTCCTGCCCCAAAACTGCTGAAGATGTTTATGCATCTTATTTTTCTTCCAGTAGAAATGCAGAAGCCAATACTAGTACCTTTCAATACAATGAGTTAAACAACTGCTTAAAAACTGGGCCTCTGAATACTCAAGGTTTCCTACCAAAAAACCCAAAAAAAACCACCCAAAAATATTATGAACACAGATAGAGATATCAACTTTCTTTATATGCCAAGAGCCTCAGTAATAAGTGACAGAAGCATTATAAAAATGGCATGAGCAGTTCCAAAGACTGGGGAATCACACAGATGAGGGCTGAAACGGTGTTAAGCTGACAAAAAACAAGTCATTTCCAACAGGCCCATTCCAATCAACTCATGTCCTGAAAACATGAAACTGAACGCAACTGAAAAGTGAGAAAATGATAGCAGCATTTTCAGAGTTTAAATCCAATTTTTCCACATGAGGTGAAACTAAATCAGGAATAAAATGAAGTCATGGCTAAAGAGGTAATTTGTAAAGCAACATTATGGCTGGTATATTCAGAGTTGATTTTTTTTTTTCTGTAAAAAACCTAAAATACGCCAAATTGTTAAGGAACAAGTTAAATACATCTGAATACACCTGAAGTAATGTTTTAATTAACATTTTGACAATAGGTGCTGCAACATGAAAGAACTGTGACAGAGCCAGGTACCTCCTGTGTCTCTGTACTTGCTCCAAGCCTTTGTTGACTACCTTGCCACATCATCTTGCTGCAGTGCTGAAACCATAAGGACTGAAAATGATGCCGTGTAGTAACTCTAGAGCAAGCTTCAATCATGGTGAGGATGACAGCTGGATCACATCAAACCTTCCAGAGTAATGGAATGAGTCCAGCACTGTCACCTGCTGACTCCACACAGGCTATGCTGGCATCAAGGGACACAACTCTTGTGCTGGAGGTGTGATTACATGAAGGTAACTGGGAAGTGTTAGGTTACATTGAAAGAAATTCAACAAAATGCTTCTCAGTGCAGAGATGACATAAATCAGCAGCCTCATTATGGGTATCAATCAGCAAACAATCTGGAGATCCTACAAACAATTACTGCTGTTAACCCTTGCAGTAGCTAAACAAAACAGCACATGGTGAAATTCTTTGAAGCAGTGCTGATGCATTCCATTTCTCAAGGCATTCCTCAATATTTTACTCAGCTTTTTCAAAATAAAATAATGCTGATTGAGGTCAGCCAGCACAAATTTAAAGTTGCCCAGAACACTGTCCTAATGCCATAGAAGACATATGTATGATGTAGGAGGCTTTATTTGCCCATAACTTCAGAACAAGACCTATTTTTTAGCATCCTGTCTGTGCATTTGAAGAAACTAGAAGTTCCACATTTATTTGGGATGGAAAAGCTGAGTAACTAACTATAATCAGTTTCACTTTATATTCTTGACACCTGCTCAGTATTTTAGAGCACATAGTGTATTACTAAGTATGTCATTAAAGCTGATGGAAAAATCAATATCAGAGTGATAAAATCAAATCACCCTGGGATTCTAGAAAAAAAATTTATTATAGAAATTAAATGTACAAAACTAATTGTTCTCTGTCGTGGAACACAGAACCCAAAAGACTCAGCAAACAAATTTTGACTGTGTAGCAAAAGTGATTCAAATTTGCTGGATTCTAGCATTTAAGAAAAGTACCTAGAAAATGGTCTGGAACCTGAGAAGGAAGGACAAAACTAGAACAGGAAAAGGAAAACAAAAGCACAGCAAACATCTCACTGAAAAGTAAAGTGCTTCCTCCTGCATGCTATTTTTGGAAGGGGCAAAGATGAGAAGATGAACATCGTATCCAAGTGAATAATCACATATCCTACATCGAGACAAAGTGCCTGATCTTGAGAGCACTTGTGCTGATTAACTCCTGTGTACAACTGAAAGCAAGTGACAGTATTCTGCAGTCAGTGTCAATAAAATTGGGAAGGGAAAACTGCAGGCAATTGAGGCAATTAATCCTGGAATAAATCTGCTCACAGGCAATCCAAACTGAGTAACTTTTCAGCTCAATTTTACACAGGTTCTCATGTAAGTAAATGGAAAAGTAATAGACATGAAGTAAACATTTTCATTTCACAGCGCTAAGCATTCACCCATCACCCATGAAGCTCATTCCTCATCCCTTGGGCATCAATTGCAGCACTGTCTGCTTAATAAATGAGCACCAATTATGCAGAATTATTAAGAAATGTACTCGGCACGTACTCCCTCTTTCACATACATCCAAGAGTGCAGAGCAACAGTCTGGCATGCAAACTATCAAGGCACAGGCAATCACAACAAATAAATGAACTTAAGGAAACAGCAGTGTTAGTAACTACCCTTAGGACTGACTACACTGTTTGGGTCCTTTTTAAGAAATACAGTCTCAGAGGTAGAAAAATATCCTCAGAAGTTGTGTGTTACAAAAGAAAAAAAACAATAAAATTTCTGCTGCTCCAATGGATAACTTTTCCATAAAGCATGCAAATATACATACAGTATCTTTTTCAGACAATTGTTATATGGAACGACAAAATCAATATTTGGAATTAATTATTGTTATACCTTTTATAGTATTTCTTTGCACTACTTAAAATGAAAACAGTTTCAATTCTAAAACAACTATTCTATCTCCAACACCCCTGAACTTCCCAAGCACATGCTGCACAGTAAAAAGATATGGAAAAGATAATGAAATGTTGACTCAGGAATGCGTTTTAATGAAGAAAACCTCTTGGCCTCCACTAATTTTTAGTTGTGTTCAAGCTTCCCCTCCATTGTTTTATTTCTGGATAATTTCCTACAATGAGTTTATAATGTTCTTCATTTAAATATTTAATATTTGCTGATCATTTGGGTAATCTACATAAAGACTGAATAAAGTTTCAGTTTTCAGACTACATTGAATCAAGTCAATCAGACATCTTTTTAAGCAGTAAATACAGATTTTATTCATCTGGTAAGCTACTACTCATTCCTGTAAGGAATACTTTTGTTTCAAAGAATTTTGAAAGGAGTCTTTCACAAGACTGGGGTCAAAACAGCAATTCAAATTCTCCTGTTTTTTTCTCTAAGAGGGTGTCATTTTGCAAATGGAAAAGGTAATTCACACACAAGCCTGTGCACTATGCAGGAATTGATCTAACAAAACCCATCTGAACCAATTTACAGTAATCTACAAACTCAGATTCCAGAGCATCCAGTTATTGCTCTCTCACAAAGCAATGACTAACTCTAAAGCAGGAAGTTCCTGAATCACAAATCTCTGGAATGTTCCCTCTAGAAAGACTGGAAATTATTCTGTGCTTTTCTCCTCCTGCCTCTTCTCCAAACATCTGTTGCTGGCCCTTGTCAGAGAAAGGATGTTGAGCAAAATAGACCCAGCAGGACTCTTATGTTATTTGTCATTCAGATTTATGATTGATTTATCTTCACTTATTTAATAATAATTTTGATTCAATTTTAAAAACCCACACATAATCAAAGTTGTGAAAGACAAATTTCATTTCTACAATGACAATATTTTTGCTTTTGATGCCTTTGTCTGCTAATGCAGTGTATTTGCACATAAATGGAAATCTAAGTTCAAAACAAAGACTAGTCAAAATGGCTCATTAAAGACACTATCAATATTCCAATTCTATCTGATTTCCCTCTGAAGAGGCACTCATCTCACAACTAATCAAAGGTGTTGGCACAATTTCATGATGCTTTCTTGTTCAATTGAATTATATTATCTCCAGAGTTTCTTCATCCACAGAGGACTTTTAAATTTTTAAACAGGTCTTCATTTTCAATCATTCTATCCTTCCTGAATTTATTCAGCTATTGTCATTTTTTCATTTTATTTGTTTTTCAGCTGTCCCTACTCCTAACAAACATTTTCAAATCAGCTTTTCCTTAGCAGATCTCCACAGGATTTTTGGGTATTTAAACCACACAGCCCTTTTCTGAAAAACCACAGTGTTATACATCCATTACTCAAAGAGCTGACAACACAGGACCACCTCTGGGAGGCTTTTGAGCTCTGAACTGTGTCATTTCTATAGTATAACAACACTGCAGTTACACTGCTACCATGGCCTGCAGGGGTTTGGTCAGAATTAATTTGACCATAACTATAGATTCTGATATTATTTTGTAATGCTAATTTAAGAAACATTTTATGGATTGGAAGAAAGAATAGACAGCACCACTTTGTATATTTTATTTCTGGGCACTCTTACAATTTGCCTGCTTGAGAATAGAAAAAAAAAAAGATCAGAGTGATATTTTCTAAGGTAATTAATGACCTTAAGAAATCCATGCAGACAGCTATTACAGGCAGATAATAATGGCACATAAAGGGAAAGCTTTCTTCACACATCACAGCAAACAATGCTATTTGCTGTTCTCCTGTAGTACACAGCTGTGTCCCATATGGTATAATGGCACACAACCCTTCTGTTGCTTTCTTCACACTCCTTTCTTATTCCCCCTCTCAGGTTTCCTATTTTATCTGACCAGGAGTTGCATTAGTGCCCTGAACATAGAGTGCCACAAGCAAACAAGGATTCTTCTCACAGCAAATGCCCAAATACTCAGAAATTTACAGTTTTTGGTATTTGAGATTCAGAGAAACATTCAGCTGGAATTTAAATTGAAATTCAGCTGGAAACATTTTCAAAGTCACAAGCTTCCAAAATACAATACTTTCTCATTTAGGCATCTCTTCATATGACTGCTGAGGAGACTCATCAGAAAACAGGCTACACTGTAAATCCTATTGCTCTCAAGAGGAATGCAGTTCCATGACTAGCTTAGATGTCTCTTACACTGATTGAAATTAGCATTTAAAATACACACACAGGGAGTACTTTCTGAAAACTAATAGTCAGATTAAAGCTTTGTCTTGGTCTGCATTCCCCAGTTTTACTGATGAAGCCGCACCTGTTCAATTCAAATCACATATACTGCTCAGCAGGTTTTGCCTTCATCAGAATTTCTGATATAGACAATTTCCCTACAGAAGTGTTATTTTGCCTGATTAGTATTTGGGATGTTCTGATGGCATTTGCTCCATCTACACAAGAGGGATAACAGGGTTTGGCTCCAAATGCATCTGCAGCCATAGTTGCCTACATAAAATGGTCCAGCCTGTGCTTATCACTAGTCTGGCTCAGAAAAGGTAATTAAATGGTTCATGAGCCCTTCCCAACCCATCTAGAATTTGTGCTGAGTTCCAGACAGGTAAACATATAGCCAGGCAATTTAAGAAAAAGGCAGTGGAAGTGCTGTGGCATAATTTAAAGCCTGCCATAGGAGCTTGCCAGCAGATATCCTGCATTGTGTCTATAGCACACTCCAGCTGCACTTTCCGTAGTGCAGACAGGGTTGTGTAAACAACTCCTATAGCACAGGACATATTCTAGAACAGGGATAAAATTACCCTGTAGGAGCCACAGCATCCACTGGCTCAAAAATGACTGGGGTATTATGCAGTTGGTACAGGACAGGGCAGAGTGAGCCTGCTGCCCTCACACCTTCCGCAGCGTCCGCTAAATTCCAGCACACATCTCCTTTCCCTATCAAATTCCTGACAAGAGACTATAGGATAAAAGTGACCCTGGGCAGTTTTATTGACTTGTGGATTCCTGTGACAATACTGCTCGAAGTGGCATCTTCATGTTTATATTCATTTTCACTTTGATCTTTCTGAATATTACTTAGGATTACTTCCCTCTCTTCATCATGTCTCTTTTGGCCAGTGCAAATCCAGACATCAGCAGGGGGTGGGGAGTGCAGCAGGAGGTTGAGTGTAATGCAGCAACATGAAGCATTCTGCAAAATCTTACAAGTGTGAATCGATTCATACAATATCCTGATGAGCAAGAGACATGTTATCCCATTTTATGGGACTCTGAGACACAATTTAAGTGACTTGCCTAAAGCCAGAACTGACAGACTGGGGATTAGAGGTCCTGTCTCCCATTCTCTTCCATTTAATATTCTGATTTATACCTGCAAAAGGGAGGCATAGCCTGACTCAAGAAATAGCATTAAAGAGAAACCCAAAGAAATTGTAGTGCCAGAATATAACATATTTTACCTTCCAGAAGAGGATTAAAAATGCTTAAGCATCATCTTAGATTTTAACAGCTGAAAATGTTTGTGGTTTTTTGCAAAATGATGCAAAACAAAACCTCTGTCAGATGTCCAAGTTCAATGCAAAAATCAGACTTAAATTTTTATAGAGAGATCTGAAACATAAGACATCATTGAAAGACTAGAAAATTGTGTGCAAAGTAGAAATTTGGATCGATTTTACAAGTGCTGAGAAGGCAATGTTGGATATTTCTTGAAGCTCGTACTCCCTGCATCACTCAGCATTTGTTGTTTGCTTATTGGCAACTTGATATTAGTAGAGAAAATAAGCATGCAAGTACCTGAAAAGGCTGCAGCTGAGTTTCCTTGAACCACGTTCAGGAAAAGCAGTGAAGGGGATAAGGGCATCTGTTTTTTACTCATGGTATTTTGTAGTATTGTTTTGTAATTTCTAAGTCAACTTGAAATAAGTGAATAATTCAGTTTCACAATACAGCAATGCTAAGTAATTTTTCCTAAACTACCATAAAATGCTTTTTACAGATTTGAGAACTTAAAGATACAACTTCACCATTCCAGAATAAGGTACATTAGTACTAAATGTAGTATGCTAAGCCAACAATGTTCTGATTCTGTTGTGATTTTAGGCTCCCCTCTTCTCCACTGCCCCCAAATCCTTTTGGTTTTGTCTGACAAACTAGAGAATGCATCTTAAGAAAAGTCATGGCCTTAGAAAAACCAAGAAATTTTGCCTATAAAGTTAAAGGAAAAAAAAGAGAAAAATTTCTGCTAAGTTTAGCAATATGTTCAAGCCCCAAAACACTCCTTTTTTTCAGTAGAAGTCACTACATCCCAAATCTTACCTTCTGGAGGCTTCTATTTGACTTATTCCTAGACTCAGAACTTATTCTGCCATGGTCAGACCTCAGAAAAGAGGAGGTTGTGCCCCAACTAGGAACACAGCAGCATTCTCACAAAATTTGTACATTTACAGAAAGAAGGAATTAAGCAGCACATGGCTAAAAAGAAAAAAATTTAGAAGGAAAGAAGGAGTCTCCAGGGAAGAGCAAAACTAGAAATCAAACACACCTGTTGTATCCTTCCCAGTATCCATGTCTGGAAATGAAAATTATTTCCCAAATAATTTCATTAAACTCAAAGCTCATGTGTTCTGCGACACTTGTCCTTAAAATTCCCGGTATTTTGTCAAGCACTTCAAACTTATCTTTGGCAGCTCTGTTGACATCTCTTCATCCTGTCCAGTAAAGGGGTGCCTTCTCCAGCTGACCAGCCAAGGGCTGATGGCCACAGCAAGGAGCCACATGGGGACTGCAGCCTGCTACAAATGACAGGAGAGAAGCTCTGCTGCAGGGGAATGACCCAATTCCTGTTATCACAAAGAATGGAAGATACCCAGATACCTTTTTGCAAAATCCTACAAGATTTCCTTTAAATTAAGAAATAAAAGAAGTTGGACTGCTGGAGTATTTTTGTAGCCACTGAGCCTCTAACTCCACTTTCTTCCCAAAAGAAAAGAAGAAACATAACAAATATAAGTTATGGTTCTTAACTGCCTTGGGAATAATTTTATCTGCAAAGAAAATGGCCTGCAAAAAACCCAGAACCCACTGGAAACTGAACAGCATTCCAAGGAGAGGAAATGAGTGATCCATTTTGCATTTACAAGCTACATCCTGAAGTAATCATGAGAAGCTTTTTCTTTTTTTTTTTTGCATCTTTTGAACAAACCAGTCATTGATATAAAAAGCTCTGCAGGAAAAAATGTTAAGTGCCTGCTAAGTTCAAGAGACAGGAGAAGGAAAAGGGGATTTTCCTCCATGAAATTAAACATGCCTTTGCTCCCCAAAGATGGGACAGCTTCCAAGAGACCGGGTGTTACACAGACTGTTTCCAACTGAGTTGCACTCCTGCCATAATAGCAAAATCACATGAAATTAACTCTTCACATAAGAACTTAAAGTTGCATTCCCCTTACTCCTCAGAAAGCCAGATTCCAGTTGTTCCTTGAGATATCATAGGCAATTTGCAATAAACATTGAGCCTGCTCCAACGATTTGTCAGGCAGTGCATTTTGTTTCAGGAACACCACCAAATATTATGAAAGCAGCATCTGCCAACACTGTGTAGTGCAGTCTGTGTTCCAATACCCACATACCTCAAAAACAATATGTTTAGTGTCAGGCTTCACCATCAATTGGAAAATAACTCTCCCAAATCAATTCTGTCTTTTAACTATGGTTTCCCCAAAACTTCTAAGCATATTAAATAAAAGCAAGACTTCTATTACTTCTTTTATAAGCAGAAAAAGCATTTTAAGTAGAGTCAGTGGTATGAAGGCAGGCAAGCACTCCACAGAGCTACAGAACACATCACATGGAAATGTAGTTCTGCACCAATAAGCCTAGCACATTTTTTAATTAAAAAGCAGTAAAAGAAACAACAATGAAATTGTTGAAATGGCCAATGAAAATCTCCCAAAATCATTACAGAGATTAAAATGAAAATATTTCCTTTTTTTATGATGTTTCTAATTCTTTTTTTTACATGGAGTAGAGGTCGGGAAATGTGAAATTGAATGTACTTCTACTCATTAAAGAGAATTTGAGAGACAGACCTACAAGTTCAGCTAAGCACAGAAGACAGGGTGAGTGTGATATTTTTTATAACTCACAATAAAAACACATGGCCTAGACATGTACAATATGATGAGACAGAAGTTCCCTAATGCTCAAATTAACATGTTCACACTGTGTGAGTTTGCACTGACTAACACTTCTGCTCTGATGAAACATGACTTCTTACTTGCTGAAATTAAAAATATTTCCAATAATATTTCCACTTAGCACAAGTTATAAGTGCTGCATTAAGGCAAAGGACAGGGCATGAAGTGTGGCAGGACATCAGATCAATTCAGAGATCACTGTCCATGACAGAGCAATCAATACACAACATGCCAAAGAAGCTGCTTTTTATTTCCACGGCAGCTGGGCAGCTGACATGTCTCCCTACAGGGAAATGTGCTCAAGCACAAACAGAAACAACCCCCTCTCTTTCATGCATTTATAAATTTCTTTCAGAGTGACAGTCAAGTCCTTCCTATTGTACTTCATCTTCCTCAGCTTCATCCTCAAACAATGTGCTGCTTGTAAACCACTCAGGGAATCACAGAGAATTAATTTTTTGGTGCATTAACATCTGCTCTTCCTTTGCTCAGTTTGATCCTAGCCTCAAACTACAGACTGTAGTGTCATTGCTACAGTGGGTTTATGAGTCATAAATTACAAGGTTTCACATTTCATCCTGAAAATAAAAAAAAAAAATTTACACAGGTTTTGCAATATTCCCATACAGAAAGTAAAGATTTCCCAAATACTTTCAAGGGAGCAGGTTTGCAAGAAACAGCATAAAGGTTTTAAGCTAGAGAAATGCTCTCTATTCCGCAAAATTTCTTAGCTAGGATTTCAGGAACTCAGCATTATACTGGAAGTTATTGTTATTTACTATTTTGTTCAAAAACTAACTAGGATTGCAAAATTGCATCAGTCACTGTCACAGGGCATTCAAATTGCTTTGCTAAGACTGGGCTAGCAAACCAGCTGCTTTTATTTCATATCAGTGCCTGGAAACACAGTTGTCGTGGGTCTGTTTTTGTGCCTGCAGAAGAGCAGTCCAACAATCCCAAATACTTCAAACATAGCTGGGTAAATTTCTGGAAAAAGGCATCAGAAAGCCAAAACAGGAGATGAACTTTTGAAAACACTGCCCAAATGTCATTTGATGCCCAGAAAGGGAAGCAACTAAAAAGGAGCAACTCGATAAGATACACCTGCAATAGAACTTTTGGGCTTTGGAGTTTTTAAAAACTTTTGCTAATCCAGTCAGTGACCCAAACATCAGGTTAGATTGCTTTAGTTTATTCATCACAGAGATGTTGTAGTTCAGCAGTCAGCAGCAATGATCATACACAAACTGAGGAGAGAAAGATAAGGGAAAACAAAAAATATTAAAATTAAATGTAGAGTGAAAATCAGGTTTTTTTATATAAATATTTGTCCACTAAGGTATGGGTAGTTTTAAAAAGAAATGCATAAAGAGAAAAATATTGTCTCTTTATTAAGATGTTTATTAAACACATTAAGATGTTTTTTTGACTTCAAGACATCCTCACCTCTACATTATGAAGTGTATCCTTCACAGCCTGTTTTTGTAACCTAGCAAAGACTGTACTTCAAGAGCCTCCAACAGCATTCATCAAGGAGGTTTCTTGAGCAGAAAACCACTAGGTGTTCTTGGAGCCTAAGAAACATAAGTCAAAGGCAGAGACATCTTCACAGCACCATGCTTCCCTTTCATTTTATCCCCCAGGCCCCCTGTTCATGTTGGTCACCTTAAAGGATGAATTGTGGCAAAAAAAAATAAACCGAACACTGAATAAGGAATTGCACAGCAAAGAGAGAAAAACCAAAACAGAAATACGCACACAGACCACCCTTTACTGATGCAGAATTACATTCTGTGTTGACCAAATGTGCAGAGGGTATTATCAACATCAAAGCAATCAAGGACATGGTCTTCCTTTTCCAATTGCTCTTGTGGTTTTGTACTGACATGGATTTTTCTGTTAGGAATCCACCAATCTAACTAGCTTTCACCAAGCAGTCATAACTAATATTCACATATATGATATTTACTGCTAACCAGTCTTAAGGCCATTGTTCTTGCATAAGGCAATTTTTGCTCAGAAAATCGATCTTAGTGAAATTTGCAGATCACATCTCAGAGGATCAACCACTCTGCATAACACTGCTACAGCTAGTACTTGTGATTTAACCATCCTGACATACATGTCTACAATTTCTCTGCCTTTCTTTTTCTGCTAGATTTATTCACACAAGAGCCTCAAGCATCCTGAATATATTGTAAGTGGACTGATGCAAATTCATGGAAATGAATAAGATATAGGAAACTGAAATCCCCGTTCTTACACCAAAGTATAAATAAAAACCTCAAACATAAACACTACATTCCTGTGTGAACCATTTAAGTAGAACAAACATCAGTGATGAAAATATTTCCATAAAACTGCTTTGGTTATTTACAGAAGACTCAAGTCTTTGATCTGAAAAGGATGCACTTTCCCTGAAATGATTCACACATTGAACCATGTGTGCAACATAACTATTTGCTTCTCAATATAAAAACATAAATAGTACTGTTTCCTTTCAGAGTAGCTGTAAGAAAATCATTTAGGGACTCTCCTTGAAATAAAATAGGCATGGAGATAAACAGAATGAGCAAATGGGTTTGCTTTGGGGAAGTTAAATCACAGTTGGAAAAAGTTCCCTACAAAACCTCACCTGTAAAGAGGCTTGCTGGATAAAGGTTTGTCCTTTGGTGCAATCAGTGTACAAATATTTGTGTAGGTTTTGACCCCCAATGTCTCTTACTGTCCCCTCTACTACCTGAGGAGTACCTGTCACAATGGCACTGCCCTGCAAGGTGTCAGAGATCACAATCTCACACAGGACTGCTGCAACAGCAGCTGCATATTTCCCTCTTAGTTAAAACTGCAAGGAAATAATATAGACATCAATATATCCCACAGCACACAAAAATGATGACATTCACTTCATAGCATAACCATTCTTGTTTCAGCCACTCCAGCTGAAACTGTTATTTAATTCTTTTAAACTCCTGCAACCCTTTCGATGCCCTTTTGATTACACTGTATTAATCTACTCCTAAATAATTACTTTCCTTTATTGATTATACAAACTGATACAGTATTTGAGGTAGTTTACATTTCTGATCAAGAGCAGAAAGAGGTTAGGACAAAAACCACCATGTAATCATAAATGAAATTTTAGAAATGAAATTTTACAGTTTACACTCTAGCAAATTTGTCAAAACAAAAAAAAACAACAAAAAAAAAAAGAATGCTAACATGAGATATCTAAATTCTTCCAGATTTCCAGATTTCACAATAGTCAACAGAACATTGTTTTCAGCAAAGATAACTGCACAACAGCAAAAGTAGCATTTAAAAATGCGTTCCTGATGTGCAATTTAAGACCAAAATGGGAACTTGTTAGTTTTATTGGTCTCCCCTATTGAAGGGAAAAGGAAAAACCAAATCTCAACACCTATTTATACTGGATAATTCTACTAATAGTGAAGAAAGCATGGCCACTTTCTCAGACACCAGGTCTGAAAAAGTATTTAAAATACAGTGATCTCTGGGTAAGAGGATAAATCAGTGTCATGCAGCCAGCACCTGGAAATGCTTGTGAGAAGACCAAGCAGACCAGGGTCTGGTCTCTCCAAGAGCTTCAACATCCTCACAAATTTCATCTTTTCCAGTGAGTATCCTGACAGGATGTCTGTTAGCTTGAATCTTTCCATGGAGCAAAAATGAAGAATAATTTCTATTAAGCCATTTAATTACTACAAACCACAGCAATTAGCACAGTGGCTATATTCCATTTTCCACCTAACATTTACAGACTTTTATTAGCACATGAGGGTCAAGTGCACTCATAAGTGCAGTTTAATTACTTCCATATCAATATCCACACAAAAGTCATAGGGGACTCCAAGTTTTAAGTGTTCTTATCAGATAACTAAGAAAAAGGAAGAATAAACAGTAATCTGAAGTAACACCAAGGCTATAATTGTCAAATGCAAATGGAAACATAAGTGAAATTATACTATTTCCCTCTCTAAGCAGCAGTACCTAGCAATCAATTCCTCTGTCCACAAGCTTCAGTTACGATTTTATTTGATACACCCTAAGACAAAGGAGTTTCATCAGACATGCATAATGCCTCCAAAGCAGTTTAAAGATACATATACAATCCTTACCACTGAAACACATCCAAGATACTGCAGGAATTCCCATCCCAATTCCCATCACAAGAGCTGTGTGGCACAGAGCTTGCTTGGTTTATTCCCTCCCATGATTCCCAGGATGAGCACTGCAGTTCCTGGGCTATTCACCAGCTATTCTACAAAGCTACCTCAGGGCTGAAGACAGGCCTCATCAATAAGAAAAACATTAAGTTTTGCAACTATACACAATTTGGTGGTACCAAGTATACAGTCCCATTTTCAATTCAAACAATAGATGACCTATGCTAAGTCAACTTCTGCAAAATCTAAGACTGTACTTTCAAGCTAAAACTCCCCTCAGCTGAACAAAAAAAATACCAAACCTACAACAAAAATAACCTCTCAGCTTATCTCTGCTCTATTGTTTCTAAATACCTTAATTTTTTACAACATGACATTGCCCATAAAGGTGACAAGGTTGAGTCACATGTGGCTAAAGATGGTTTTTGCTGAAGTTATGAAGCAGAGTGTGAAACAAGGCTGGCCATGAATTACAGCTTAACCCCAAAACAATTCACACAACACCCTGAGCACAAAGCAAAGGTGTCAATGCTGTCTGCTAAATCCTGACCAAATTAGAACATCAGGCAGCTAAAACTTTAGTTGCAATCCTTATTCTAAGGATTTGTTTAAACATTCATTTAGTTGTTTTGTTTTTTTTTTTTAAATCCTGAAATCAGAGGCAATTACTTTGATCTATAAAGCAGGACAACAGGCATGAAAAAAACCTCACCTGAGTGTGCAGGAAGCTGCATTGAAAGAAATTGAAATCATCCTGCTCAAACCTGATTTAGAGACCTGCCCTTTCTAGAGCTTTCTCATGGTTTACATATCATAGGATCCAAATAGCCAAATAGTGTTAATGCTAACTTATCACCCACCTAGAACTGTGTCATAGCATTTACAAAGATTTTTTTGCCCAAGTCCACTCTTATTATAATCACCAATGAGAAAATCTGGAATATAAGTGCAAAGTTTTTAGGTTTCTACTGAGTTATTACAGCTATGACTTCAGCTGTGACCCACTCTTGGGGAAAATGCAAAATATGGAAAAGTTCCTGTGGAATCAGCAAGATTCTTCTACTTCCAATAACACATTTTAATTGCTGAGCATCATACAATAAAAGTAAAAAAAAATGATAGCAAATAATTGTCTTATGTTAATTTCACAGGCAGACAGTATATTGGCTGAATGATTTACTCATTTCGGTGAGACTTGAGGTGCATTTGCCCCATACACAGAGAACATCAGCTCTCTCTATACCACTGAACACACCTGACAGTTTGCTTTCATTTCCTCTATTAACAATAGCCTTGAAATTTGCTTCTTAAAATGGGATCATACTTCAAAGACTTTTCAATAATATTAGAAAGACAAGGAAAATTACTTTCAGTTAAATAAGTACTAGATAAAATATGTAGTTACACTGAAATGAATAGGTATAATACTCAAAGTATATTTAGACCAACAGTGATCTCATTTGGTTCAATATTTTAATGGGTTTGTATTAGAGTAAAACAAGCTGAGGTGATAAGTTTGAATTGTTAATATAATTTTTTACCTTGCAGGTACTAAGGCTTTTCACTATGATGCTTTAAAAGCATAGATATTGTATTTAATATGGCTTTGTTATGTGTACAATGCTACTACTGTAAGCAGTGATTTAAGTAGGCAAACTTAGCTAAAATTTTTGCCACAAGCAGAAGTTAGTATTAGACACCAAAAATGCTAAAACTCACAGGTCCTAAAGGTTAAGTAGCTATATGAAAGCCTGTACAAATTAAGCAAAAAAAACTGATGGAGTTGTTAAACTAAAGTGTTCAGACCAATTTTGCTCATGCAGTTGTTAAACTAGAGTTAAAGTGTTCACTCCATTTTTTGTATGTTAAGGGGGATTTTTTTTGTACTGTGATACCATGGAAATTCACATTCATAAGCTTCCCTTATCTGGCTGTCCACAAAGCTTCCAATAAAATGCAACCATTAGAGACATGATAAGATCTGAAGCTGCTCCAGGCAAATATTCAAATACTTTAGGAGGCTATTTGATGATTATCCATTCAACAAGTAGACTGAACGCAAGAGAAAAACAGACTGGGTACATTCAGTGAAAGATTTCTAGTTTAAGAAAAGCAGTCTCCCAGAATCCATGGATGCTCAGTGTTTACTGGGAGAGCAGAGACCCCTGTAGATACAAGTAATTACCATCTGCACAGTGCCAGCCCCTGTCACTCTTTTGTCTCACTTGGGGATGGCTTGGAGAAAAGCTGTCTGCTGTGTCCCTGCAGCTCAGAGGGATGGCTGTGGAGGCTGATACCATCTAGGCACAAATGACTATTCCCTACTGGGATAATTCCCCTCAGTGGCTCTGGTGATTGTAACCCCAGTCAGGTCACACTGGGACCAACCCCTATCAGAGCTGTCTCTGCTTTTATAGGCACAGCCATGGCTGATGGAGACAATGCTCTGAAATTCACTACATTTTAGGGCATTTTCTTGTGATTCTTAAGTGAACACAATTCTAAGGTTAATTATTTAAGAGTTAACAGGAGAGAACAAGCTGTGTCCTTATTCTTCTAAACTAGGATTGCCACAGTGGGCAGCATTAAAGAAATATTATGTTTATATGGGTACATCAGGTGGCAAATACTTCCACAGACTACAAAAAACTTGAACATCAAACTAGAGACCAGAGGTTTATTTAATCAGCTAAAAAGAATCTAAAGAGAAAAAGAGCCTTTTTCTTCCCCCACAGTAGCTGTCACATTCCTCATTTGGAATATCTACTGCTGTAAATGTAAGCTTTGTTAAGCAAAGCAGTAGTTGGTCTGAAAATTGTCAGCATGACAGAAGATTAGGCATTTTGTGTCTGAACCAGTGTTCATTGTTATCTGCTTATCTAGCAATCAGTAATTCATTTTATCTATAGCACAAAACTATTCCAACATGAACTTTCTGCTGTCACTTACAGCACAGTTAGCAGTATGGAAGTATTTTCCAGTTAAGCCCACTTGCTCTGATCTTACACATATTACTAGCTATAGGTGAAAGAAGGTGGACTTGGCTCTTGCTACCATCATTTTCTTAATAAAACCAAGAAAACAAGGAATAAAATCATATAAACATGAAAAGAAAAGTAAGGACTCTTCTTTAGGCAACTGCTTAATTCCTTTTAATTGCAATTGCCTAAAAATAACCCTAAGCCCCTTATGGCACATAAAACCAGTCCAGGGCAATTAGCTTAAATCACCCACACAGAAACTCAATGACAGGTGTACACCTTTCCCATTTCTAACAAAGGCTCTTTAGCAGGGATTGTACCAGTGCTAAAGCTGTAAAATCTGTACACTCCTCTCTTCAGTACACAGGAGCACTTGGTGACACTAATAATTTACATGATCAATACTAACAGGGAAGAGGGCAAAGGTGCCTAAGTTAAATTGTTCACTGCAGCCACAAAAGCAATGTTGACAGCTTTTTTTATTTTTTTGCCCCCCATCAAATTTACATCTTCTGCTTGGAGCTGTATATTTGCTGGTCAAAAGGCAGATTCCTGCCATCAGAACAACTTGGATTGTTAGCACTTTTGTTGTTGTTTGGTTCCAAATCTGACAATTAGTTCTTCAGTATCTGCAAAGGTTAAGGGGCTTGTAACACTCTCAATGAGCCCATAACAGTTAAAAATTCCCAAATTGGTTGGATTATGTTACAATGTATAACATTACACAGCATCTCTAGGCACCACAAGAGGATCAAGTAATAAGAAGGATTTTGAAGGTAAATATTGAGAAGAATTTCTGACTACTCCAAAAAGCAGCACAGGAAAACGAAAGGAAAAAACACAGAAGTACAAGAATCCCAAAAAAACAGTCAAACAAATGGCAAAATAAGTCTGGGAAGCTGGCTTTAGAGTTATCACAGGGAAGTAGCAGCCTAAAGTAGAATCCTGGTACTGAGAGGTTAAGGTGCACAAAACAACAAAAAGATCTAACAGCATGAAACTTGAAATTACTGTCTTCTTTTAAACGATATTTCATTATGGTAATTCAAGTGACAAGAATATTTTTTGGCATTTTTTAAATGAAATATCGTTTAATTTCAGCAATTAATGCAGATGAGATCACATACCTTCAACTACCATATTTTGGAACCCAAAATTCAGAATTATTTCTCTTCATTCTGACTTGTTACATGTTTATACTGAATTTTAAAAATCAGCTTAAATGCAAGTATATATTAAAAGAGTAAAACAATAAATTAAAAATTACACTCTCTTGACAAAGAACTTTCTTGGATACTGTGTCTGTATAAAGATGCACATTAAAGAGGTGAGTCTGAAAGAGACTCTGCCAAACTTGTTAAAAACAAATTTGTCAGCTTACAAAAATGCCTTCTGCTGTTCCTCCCAGAAAGATGTGATAGGTACATTTAATGGGGTTTTGCTTTTAAAAAGTCTGCAGGAATCAACCACTTCTGCAGAATTGCCATTCTGTCTTAATTGCATAATTATTTTAATTCCAAACATTTAGTTCAATGAGGTTCAGGAAAGATTCCACTATTTCCATAGAGGAAATGAGCACAGACTTTGCACCTAACAAAAGTTTAACTGAAGTCATTTTACCAAGAGACACTTCCATTTACTCATTACAAAGAATAAGAAATTGTGTCACAATTTGAGAAAGGTAATTTGAGGATGGGTGTGAAGAGTGGGGAAATCAAGTAAAGAAAGCCATCACCATTCTGCTTTAGAGCACATATTTAAAGATAGTTTATCAGCTCTTAGGAGTTTTGTCTCCACTTTCATTCAAGCCCTTTAAGAAAAATAATAACTACATTCTTACCAATTTTCTATGCATTCTTCACCTATTCACATCCTTATCCAAACATTACAGTTGATTCCTTAAAAATAGGTAGAAAACCATTAATAATGAAGTGTATGCTTAAGACAGCAAGTAAATCAGTATTTATAGGCTCAGAGCCGATTTATCTTCACAAAACCTCTGTGGATTAAGTTAAATCATATTAGAATCTAGGGATAGCATTTGGGAGGCTGTGTACAGGATGGTACAGTACAGGATCTAAATAATAGAACTTATTTCTAGAAGGAAAAAAAAACCAGCCCAATTTCTGTTGAGATACAAAAGAAAAAACAAATTTAGTCATAATAGGAGGGGACACTACCCTTACATTCAGCTGGGCAAAGCAACCACCCAAAATTCCTTAAAGTCCTAAAGACATTAAACCTGCTCTTGTCAGATCTGTGAAGTTACAATCACCCTCGAGTAACTTTCCAGAAAAAGAAATCTTTTTGATAACATACCCAAGCAAACTTGCCCAAATTACCAACTGATACATAATAACCCCATAGATGTAGCCAATCTACAAACCTATCAAATGCTTAGCAGGGGAAATCAATTTTGCTTATGTTTTTATTAAAAAAAATTTATTATTGCTATGATTTTTCTCAACTTTATCATCAAAATCAAATGGGTTTTTTCCATTCATAAATCAGAATTTCCTGTCAGGAAAATACCCTGAATACTTGTTTATTTCAGTTTATAAGTATTTAATTATTCTTACATTTGTCTATATGGGTGTCTCTCTACTGCTAAATGGAATAAAGCAGTAAGCAGAAAAGCTGCTGTAACTCTTGCTGTAATGTCAGTGTAGGCAGTGACTGCAATTTGGGGTGTAATAGAGTGCCAAAAATTTAACTCACATATAAAATGCCTGACAGATAAATCAGGGCTTGGGCCATTTTAACTGTGATCACAGAAATTTATGGTCATGAAGTCTTGAAGCAAAATATAATTTATTTAATCAGGAATAAATTAATTCAGATAATTTTCATAATAATCAGACCCTGAAGAGAAACCAAAGCTGAGGTTCAGTATCAGCTGATATTATATGAAGACTTAAACAGAGAAAAGCTGTTAGAATATCAACACCATATAAAGATTTTTACTTATCTCCTAGTTAAGACAGAATGGACTCACATATGAGTAATAAGGGCTTGAACTCTGGTAAAATATATTTAAATAAGTGCTAAAAATGGCAAGAGGCTAGCTATTCCTATCCAAGCTGCCTCTGAAAGCTCCACTTGATAATTCACAAAATATCCAGTATTTAAAATGGAAAAAATGTACCATTTTTGTGCTCATGTTTTTCCTGACAGAACATTCTTGTAGGAGCATAAAAGTTTTACTTTGTTTTGCTAGGTAAGGCACAAGTGAGCTCACAGAAGTCCTTCTTTATGGAAGAGAAGTAGCACACTGCCATCTGTGAAATAGACTGAACACAAAAAGCAGCCTCCTCTGGTATCCAGCCGCAAAGAAACATCAGACCAATTTCAGTCCCCAGTAAATCTAGGCCATGTTTCACTTTTAGTGCCACCTTGCATGGTGTTTACTTCATGGCAGACTCTTCCTACACTTAATCCTCAAATTACCTCACTCTGAGGTAGTTCTCAACCTGAAAATCCTGTAAATAGGGGTCAGCCTTACTGTAGGCAGGAAGTTACTTCTCATTTTCACCATGCTCAAAAAGCAAAATTGTGGGAAAAAGGATTATTTGCTCTATCTGTGGGGAGGAGGAAAACAGAAAGAAAAAAGAGGAAAGCAAAGCAAGTAGAGCTTAGAGGGAAAACCAATTTCAGACAGAGTAGATAGATAATCAAACAAATAATATAGAGGAGAAACATGAACTATGAAACATGAACAACATGCCAGTGTTGGAGGATTTGGGACTGAGGGAATGCAAACCTATGCCATGCTTTTTCCTTTTTCAGTTTCAGTGCAGTCACAAATCCTCATGGGCTATCCCAGTAAGAGGAAAGATGCATTATTTAAGGAGGTGCCAGCATGCTGCTGCTGGGAGGAGCAGGGAGCTCACACATGTGAGGGTTTCCCTTTGTGCTGCACAGCACAGCAAACCCTTCTCAGATCTGCTCATCCCTGTGCCAGGCCCCTGCCTGTCCCCTGCCAGCATGACAAAGGTGACAAAGGTGTGGTTGGTGCTTCAGCACCTGATCCTGGAGTGCCCCAGCTCAGCCAGCAGAGCTGCTACCATGGCCCTGCTTGGGACCTGAATTTGGGCAGCCTCATCCCAGGGCATCCCAGAGACGGGCACTGCTGTCACACTAGTGTAAGGCTAGTCAGAAAATAAGAAACCTGCTTCACATACAGAACAAACATTTTTAAAGGAGGAAAAAGAGTCATGAAATGGGCAAGCATACAACTAAAATTTGAGTGTTTTAATTCAGTATTAAATATTACTGAGTATAAATAAATCAGTTACAAGCAGAAAAAATGAGAGGTTTTTCTAAGCTTTGACACATACCTTTTTCCAGCCACCAGCAGCAATGGACCCTTTTCTCATAAAAATCTTCCAAAGACCCTTGAATTACCTTGCACCATCAAGGTCATGAAGGCACCAAGACAAACTAGTTGCTTCAATTAGCGCAGGTCTCAGCATTAGCATTACTCTGCTATAATTTGTGTGCTTGAAAAATGAAATCCATTCTTCTCCTTAACAGACCTAATGGATGAGTAAGATCCTTTCAGCAAATTTCAGTAATATTTTATAACCTTTTCATATTTTTAAGATATTGGCTGCTGGCAAAGCTTCTAGCTGGACAGACAGGCAATTCCCAATCCTGTGAGGACATTCTTAAGTACAAACACATTTTAAAAGTGTTCTTAGTGAAGGACTTACTATGCAGGAGATCGAGCAATAGGCAGCTTTAGAAAGCAGTGCTGGATCTCAGTTCTCCAAATGTGCTGCTCTGGTGGGCAAGCCCTGAAGTCAAACAGGAATCAGAGTAATGCAGAGAAAAATTACCTGAGTCTGGAAAACTTTGGCAAGACGAGCTACATCTTAAAGCAGGAAGCCTACAGGTCTTGTCCTAAATTTACTTTTATTACACACACACAAACTTTTATTTATTTGATTAATAAACCCTAAAGTCAGCCTCAGAGGAGGTTTTTGATGTGAACAACTCAGTCTGTGTATGCTTTACATGACAAATATTAAGCTAAAAACACAACATGCTGTAGAGAGATTGTTCTAGTATTCCAAAAATATCATTGCACCACAGTAAGAAAGGTATTGTTAAACTCTTAACAGAGCCATTCTGGTAGTTTATTTAATAGCACTTATTTAAATTGTTCACAAGTGTGCCAAATGAGTTTAAAGTATTCATACATTGAGTTTGTTGAACATCAGCAGTGTACAACTGCTCAAGGCTCACAGGCTGCAAAATTGGTAGGGAGCTATTAATGAAGTGGAGAGATTGCATGCAAGAGCCACATTAGTGCAATGTGACTGTACAGGCAGCCTTGTAACTCAATTTAATGCTTCCCAGAGAAAGCTTAAGCAGAACACACAAAGCAGTTACAATAGATTTTCAAACTCTTTTTCTATTATATCTTTCTATTCTAATTGGCTAAGTATCCCAAGGTACACTAAGCCCCAAGTGGCACAAAAACTGTTCTGTTAAAGCCTACCCAGTTGTGAATTACTGTTTTTCTATATGCACCAAGCTGGTGGTTTCAATTACACAAAAAAAACATTACAATGGCAGGAATCACAGTTTGGGAGACAGACTGACAGTATATAACCAGCAGTAAGACATAAGATGTTTAAGTAATTCATGGAATATTAACAGTTATTGGAAGAGTATGTTATGATATACATCAAGTGAGGGGGTTTAAGGTTAATGCCACGAGTTCTTCAGTGCCTTTATTTTTGAAGTGCTTAACATCTATTACCTGCAGGAGAAGGGATGAGTTTTTCCTTCTGCCTGATCTATAATCCCTGAACATTAAGAATCCAAGCATTTTTAAGTTGCTTCACAGCAGAAGGATCTATTTTAGAATTGATAAATTAGTGACTCTATGGTGCTTTGAACTCATTGCCAAGCAATTGTTGTATTTGTGACTAGCTGGTATTTAAAGTGACTCACCAGAAAACCTTCAGTGTCCAATAGAGACACACTGGGTTACATGTTCATTGCTTTATGAAGGTGTCATAATACAGAACTCTGTAAAAGAATTAGACTGTGGAAATAACACTTGAATTTTCTTTAACTGAGGATGCTTATATTGCTGCATCACACTGATTCTCATTAAAGCACTATTTTAAAAGGTTTCAGAAAGCATTTAACAGCAAATAAATTCTTCAGGTATGTATTCCAGCTCCAAAGTGTATTCAGTACTCTTGGAGAGACACTGCAGTGTATTGAACCAAGTGTAGCACAGAGGGATAACAGGAAAGGTGTTATCACAGATGTCAGGCTTTGTGAATTTCTTGGAGGAAAGGTTAACAATAAATTAAATATAAAATATAAAAGTCAGGGAGAAAATTAAAAAATAACATGGTGAAAAAATTAAATAACATGGTGGAAAGTAGAAAAAACCTCAACTTCTAATACTGAATATGAACCAAGTACCACCTTTTCCTTTTTTAAGTACCCTCTCCTACAAATATCTTCTTTTTAAGAGCTGCAGTTGATATTTTTCAGGACATCAAGAACCAATTTAAGAACTTTAGAAGTGGGCAATAAACAGTGTGTTCCAGTTTTGTGTGCAGATATAAATTATGAATCAAAACTATATTTGAGAAGAACTGGCATGTCGTTTACTTTTTTGGAAACTTAAGTTTTGCTTCAGATTTTTCATCTCCACTCAGGAAAAAGTTATTCTTGGTCAGAATCAATAACATATTGAACATGGGAGGGAAGGAAACAAACAAAACGAGAGTCCCATGTCAGAACAATTCCTATGATGAACATTTTTTAAATATTCACTTTCCAAACTCGGATAGTAAATAACAGAAAATCTAAGAAGAAAAGTTTGGTTTACCTGAAAATGAGGGGCTTTTGCCTTAAAGAAGTCCACTGCTTTTTATTTGAGCTTCAGAAAAATAGTTTCTTGACTTATATTTTACACAAATATATTAGTCCCTAAATTAAATTCATTACTATTTGAAGAGTTTAGTCACTTGAGGATTGAGGAAAAAAAATTTGCAGACCACACCATTTAATCCAGAAAGTATTTTGGCTATTGTTGGCTTTCTGAATTAGAGTGGGCAAAGTTTCTCATACAGGAGCCACCTGCCCTTGGTGTGATGCCTACACACCAAGGGGACATAGATCATGTTGACAAGTTTCTCTTTAAATTTATAAACCTGCAGTAAGGTAAAGCATGCTGCTGAACAGTAACACCACATGTGACACTTCAGGAGGGAAAATAATCACTCAGCTCTCTACTGATTCATGCAGCCACTTTCAAGGCAGTGCTAACATTGGGCAGGCATGCAACGTTCAGGCCAGGAAGGCTGAATATCACACCAGAAATCTTACTATGACAGACCTAAGCTTTTCTCTAATGTGCAATAATTCTAAGTATTCCAGGAACTAAACCAAACAAAATCACCAGAATTTCCTTATTTTTCTAACAAATCTCAGAGTAAGAAGCCAGACTCAGAGGGATGGGTACAGCTATAGATGACAAGTGGCACTCTTGTATCCTGAATTATAGAGGTGGTTCAAACTTGAACTCAAGATTAAAACATCTGTGCACCCACTACTCAGAAGCATTCCAGGAGGCTGCTTACAATACCAGGAGTTAGGTGCTCCTTTCAGAAGGTGTCAGTGAAGCAGACTCAATGACAACCCAAGACACCTTGGAATACAGAGAGGAAACTTAGCAACAGAAGCTAATGCTGGGCAATGAAGCTTGCACTGGTGTCTATTAATGAAGGTACACAACCACAAAGTAAGAGAAACATGGGTATTTGGAAGCCCCCAGGATGCTAAAAATAACCCCACCCAAACATGGTGAGAAATTAATTATTAAATCTTCCCAATATTCTTCCATCTTCCAAGCACCCAGGCCAGGATTCTGAAATTTCTGTGGCATTGTATTCAGATGGAGGCTCAGGAGTACTGAGCAATAAACTTATAAATATTTCACTCAGAATTTTTCTGTTACCATATTGCATGTGAAAAATCTTAATTCAGACTCCAACAGTCACACGAAGGAGTATTAAAGCTAGGGATGACATGAAAAAACATGCTTTGAAAGCCTCTCCCCTGTTGAATTAAAGAGCTTGGAAGTACAGAAATACAGTATAACCAGAAAAGCATTAAAAAATGTTTTTCAGTGTTTTCTTTTGTACTCATTGTTATTGTTCTCAACTGTAGAGAAGAAAACGTGAGTGGGAGTAGAAATGACAGAACTGTGAGTGATATATTCTCTGTCAAAGGAAATTAGTGGCAATTGTCCAAGACCCAAGTGCAGAATATTTATAACCATTTGTAATCCACGTTTGTTAGATTGATTAGCTTTTACACACAATACCTATTAACATTTTTAAGTCACATATTTGATGAGGACATTGTACAAAACCATGCAGATGCAAGTATGAAAATCTTATGGCACAGCATGGATACTTAGGAACTTCCTGCTTGTCTGTCACTTCCTACCTTTTGCAAAGTAATCTGAAAATTTTCAAGTGCATGCAGCAGCAAAATTAATAGACTTCAAATTCGTGGGAAATCCAATTGTTTTCTTTCAAACATTCTGAGGAGGTAGTTTGTTTCATTTCCAAGTAAGGCAGGAATTGAGTGCAAAGGTTGTGAGTTAAAATGAGAATATACAGTTGTGAAGTAACAGGGAAATGTTACTAGAAATGTTTTAGAATTGAAGTACTTACTTATAGTCTGTATAATATCTAATTAATTCCTCAATTAATTTTCTTGTTTAATGAAATATGTAAAGACAAGCTGTGCTACACCTGTTTGACAGTCCTTTATAGTTTCTCCCACACATTTTTATTTGAAGTACTTCAAATCTTGGTGTTTCTTCTTAGTGGATATCTCCAGAAATACTGAAAATTTGGAGACTAAAAGTTTAATTTCTAGTTTCATGGAAGTTAATCTTTAGGAGGCTATATAGGATTAACAAAAATTTTTGGAGAGAGACAGAGAAAGCAGTCGTCCAAAATCCGAGGTGGAGGCTTTGATTGCTTCCATTCTGGTCTCAAGCAGCATAATTTCAATACAGGGCTGTCAGCGCTAGATTCTAGAAATTCTCAAAAATAAAATGAGTAAAAGCAACCAGAGAACAGCTCCTTCCTTCTCTCCCCCCTCCTCTCCAAGATCCACATGGGAGCATATAATGGGAATGAGGAACATTGATGTGGAAGATACATCAAGGGTAATCAGGTCTAGTTGCCTGGCACACTGCTGTTATTAATTATTGACTACTCACAGTGACCTTCAAGCTGTACTTCAGAGAGAAAAGACAGTATGGGTCAGACTAAAGCTATCAACTCCTCCCAGAGAGGGTTTTCTGCTCCTGCACAGATATCTGTAGTGTATAGCTGCAGTAATGAAATAAAGTCAAGTTACATAGGGTTCGGAGTGCACACTTGACCTGAAGACATAGCAACTCATCTTTTCTTGACATTGTTCTCAAGTGAATTAAGAATTTAATTACAAATTTTGACTAAGTCATTCCATGAGAAGTAATTCAGCAACTCTTTCCTCTGAAGATTATGAACACATAGATAAGCTAAAGAGCTACTGATAAAAGTGCTTCAAAATAGGAAAGAAGTTGTGATTTTTTCAGAGTCAATTAGAGGACATTAATAGCCCAAGGAACAGAAAATAAGAAAATCTGAAGAGTTGAAAAAGCATTGGAAATTATTCTGTTGAATTGCAGTAAAAAGAATGCTATAGGCTATTCAATAAAAGCACACAGGGAGTGATTCAGCTCAGTTCCTAATTTATTCATAAATTACCTTAGCACTCCCTTAGAAATCATAATATGGGGCTACGCAGAGCAAGGGCAGCATAATTCAGCAGACCTTCATCTGTGCTTAAACTGGAAATACTGCATGCTTTACAAGAATAAAGTCATTCAAGTAGATTTCTCAAAGAGCTAACTTGGCTTCTCCAGCCAACTTTTTTGAAAAGGAGCAGAAAACCTACCTCACCCAGCCAACCACTACAGCCCATTTTTCAGGGCAGCATAACACAACACAGAGCTCAAACTTTTCTATATGTGAGCTACCTAAAGGAGTAGATTGCATACTAAAATCTGATAATTGAGCTAATATCAAAGCCCATAAAGTTACTAGCCTTGTTCTGTTCTGTTAAAGCAGATCAAACCACAGTGAGGATAAAAAAAAGAACAGGTTTCTTGATATGAAAATCTATCTACTTAAACATGACATACCATGTTGTAGAAAAAGTCTCCTACATAACTGAAGATTTAACTTCTAAAACTGCTTATAAATATTAATACAATATCATAATCCATTTAATTCTCAACATCTTCCTGAATTTGCAACAAGGATTTCTCAAGTCAACTCTTCCATCTTCAAATACATGTTAAGATGTCAAGACAAGAGCTGTCACTTTAAACCCACCTGCAGTCTTTAAAAAAGACAGGGTGCAACCTACTGGTGGAGTTACAGTTAATTCCCCAAAAAGGTTCTTGACAAAACTCTAGAGAATAAAAAATCAGGTTTACTCACACATAGCCTTGAAAGCACTGATTAAATAGGGCCAGGCTTGGATATCTTTCCTTCTCTGAATACAAAAATAACACCTGAACTTGGAGGTCTTCAGGTAGAGTTTACACAGCTTCATTACCAACAAAACTAACTTCAGCATTACTTGAATACATGTCCCAATAACAAGGACTGTCTCCTAATTTATTGTCAGAACCTTTGTGACAAAGCACAAACTTGCTCAGTTGCTTTGAAGAAGAATGCTCCTCTACTCAGAAAGGATCAGGAAACATGGCAAGTGATGAGAAGTTTATCAAAATTAGAACCAAGAATTTATAGTGTTATTTTCAATTAGATCTAGGTCTCCTATGTGATGTTATCCTAGTTATCACATCAAAAAAGGCCAAAGTTAATTGGAACAATGATGAATTGCCCTGTTTTTCAATTCAAGAAATCAGCAGATGAACAATTAATACAATTTATTACTTGGCTAAGGAATGCCTCAGCAATTTACAAGAGACATCATTCCAAACTCTAGCCAGTAGTATTTGCCTCCTTTAATAATTGAACAGCAAATTATTTGAATTATATACCTTTCTATATTAAGACCTCAGAGGTCTATAACTCCCATATACTTGGTTAATTATCTGCAGAGCTCTGGCACTCCTATTAAAACTTGAAATAGACAATAAAAGGCTGTTTTGCATGGGGATTATGGTGCTATCTTCACACATAGACCCCAGCATAATCATATATTTAATACATATTAGTTCATAGATGGAAGCAAGAGAAGTACAGCACATTTCTTTCTTAGCAAATAGACACAACACAAATTCCACATTATATATAGTCTTAACTTGCAGCATAAGTCTTCCTACTGTTTTGTTAGTGTGAAAGTCATGAGTAATATGGTCATAAGAACAAAGCTGTTAAAATGTTCAAGATAAAATATTTATGCACAACGTAATTTCCTGCCATGCTACCCTAGTACTTCAGTTCGTAGGGAATTAATCTGAATAAATGCAGATTTAGGCACCAAGACGGTCCTGAATGTTAACCCAAATTATCTGTATATCTTCATCCAGCATCATTGACTTCTAAGTCTCAAACACAGGCTGCCATTACATTCTGAACTGCAACAGTACCTCCAAAACACCTGCTTAAATGTCAGAGCCCAGGACAGTTAGTTTTGAAAACTGGCAATTCAGTGATACAATCATCCCTCCAACAATGAAAAAAAAGAGTTCAGAATTCTCACTGAAAAGTTCGTAAAAATTGCACGGTAGACCAGGTTTAAATTCACTAAACATTGTAAAATAACACTGTAATGTCTAACATAGAAATTAAGTATTCCAACACCTTCTGTTGGGTTTTGGCAGATTTTGTTGTTTTTCTTTTAGTTTGGTGTTTTCTGTCTTTTTGTTTTTTCTTCCCCTTGAAGCACCATAATATTATTGTCTTCTCTAAAGTTTGTTGACATGGGTAGGTTGTGAGTGGTCCATTACTTGGATTTCTGGGGTTTTTGTTTTGGTTTTTTGGGATTTTTTTATTGTTTGTTTGGTTTTTTACACTGTTTTATCAACATCCCTGTCCAGAGGAAATTTGAGACATTTGTCTTGAACATTAAGCATTCAAATGCAGGGTAGGAAAGAGAAACAAACAGGGTTCTCAGTGTAGAAAGGAGGAAATTAGAAAGTTATTGAAAAAGTAGAACTAAACTTCTTCACTCACACACATTACTAAGAACTTTCACCAGCTCTGCCACATAATAGTATGATGGGCCCAGACATCTCAATTAATCACATTGCTTGGCACAAATAGCACAGTTTTCATAAAACTTGCTAACTCTGTAATTTCTGTGACTGAAAAGGCATAAACAAAAGTAAAAGGAGACATGCCTCAGATAAATACAAAGCCAGGTGTTTTACACCTTCCTTTTTGGATAACAGTCACCTATTTCTGTATTACAGACATACACACTACAAAGTAAAATAAACAAATGGCAAGATTTAGAAGGACACCAAACCCCAAACCTACAACTCCCTAATTCTTGCAGGCTGTATTTAGGGTACCACAGCAGTTCCTTCAGCCATGTAGAGTGAGCAGCTATGGAGCTATGGCTGGAACATGTGAAGCAGAAATACACCCAGCAGATTTCTGTTTCTCATTGGAGCAGTTTGTGCTACAAACACAGCTGCACCACGATTACCACTGCACTCAAATCAGCACACAGCCACCATAAATAGAGGTGGTACTTCTAAAATTCTATTTACTTTTTGAGATGCTGAGTATCAACCAGTGAGGCTTCAGCACAAAACTAGATATAACAGGTAGAGATTTCAACACTCCTCATACCAGATCATCACCAGATAATTCCATCCAAAAATCAGAGGTCCATTACTCTATGCTGGAAAAAATACATTTTGTGTCTGTAAGACTACCAAGTATCAACACCAAATGGGACTATTACACTAATAAATCATTATATTTGAGCTATTACATAGTATTTTGTGGCTTTGAGTTTTTGGTTTGGTGCTTTGTTTTTTTTAACTCAGATACAAAGTTTGTATTAGTCACATTATTCTTTTTTCTGGGAAACATATCAGGGAAAATAGAAATGTAAGAACACTCCCTGGCATTCATCCCTTCCCAAAGCATGACAGAAATTTCTGAACTTTAAGAAAATGTCTTTTGATCCACCGAGCAGCAGTGAAAATCCTTTCTTTATTGGCACATTTATCAGAACAATGTTCTGGTTCTTCACATTCCTTGCTTTGTGCATTTAGCAGAAAAAGAACAAACCCCTTTAGAATGGCTTCAGTCTCCCAGATGCTTTGTTTAGACATCTGCAGTGCCCTGTGAAATCCATCTCACCATGACCATGTCTATATTTAGACCCCTGAACTGCACAAGTGTTTTACTGCAGCGTAGCGCTTGCATAGAAATACAGGCTGAGGGCCACCAAAGCTTTGTCCGGTTCATGCTCTGAACTAGAAAAAGTTCATGCCTCATTTCTTCTCGCTACTTCTCTACCTCCACTGCCCACTCTTGCTGTAAATAAGTATATTTTGGCATTCTTGGTGCCTTCTCCCTCCAGCATCTCTAATGGGGTAGCTATTTACCACACTGCAGCTCATCAGGTGGCTGTCATTTCAGTATTGCTTTATGTGCTGCAGGAACTCTGAGCAATGTGTCCTCAGCAAGGATTCACTTATTTCCCTCATTGCTTCCTGAAGAAGTTGCAAGACATGGATAATCATTCACAGGATTTCTTGCTGAGTGCTTTGGGCAAATGTGTCACATTGAGTTATTCTGCTCTCTGATAGATATTTGAACTTTAAAAAAATGTTTAAGCCAAGACGGGCAGTTTGAAAGTAATAGATCCTTGGAGGAGAGCAGCCTTGAAAAAGAATTACTGCCTACAGAAGACAATAAATGCCCAGGCAAATCTTGTGGCAACTCTGTAAACATACCCAGAATAGTCATGAAAGAGATATCTAGCAGTAATTTTGTAGAAAAGGGCAATTTTTCCCCCCTCCAAAGTTGTTTTCCAGTACCAACTACCACAGGAGATCTCATTATAATTCAGAATTCTCACCACAGGTGTCATGTTCCTAGAACACAGGGGAGATCATGGGTCTAAGTATGCTGCTCTTACAGGAAAGTGTGTAGTGCCAACATTTTTTAGTGTTAGGACAGCAATGACTTGTAAAAACATCAGATATAAGGTTCTACTCACTTCCTTTCCATAGGCTAGCCATGTTGTTGGGTCTCCTATTAATCTTTAATTTATTAAGGACAGAGGAAATCAGTCTCAGATTATGAGTTCTGAGCCAAGATTTAAACTACAGAAAGTAGAATTATATCGCATGTAAGCATAAGCACAGGAATTTTTGCTATCTATTAGTTCAATTCCCCCTTCCTTCCTTTGTAAATAAATGCTCACAATTAGTTTCTTTCTCTTTAGTAAAAGAAGAATTTGTAAAACATTAGAGCAATGAAAATTAATCTTTACACACCTCGGTCAGCATAAGCCTTTTTATCTCCCTCAAGGATGCCATTTAAACATTAAGTGCAGAAGGTTGAAGCATGGATTTTTTTTCAAGATTCCTTTACTAACAAAGAAGAGATTCAGTGTTTTTCACTGAGGAAAGAGAGCTGGGACACCAAAGTGAGCAGGACCTCACTCACCAGCTGAGGACACTGACTGTATTCACCTACAGCTAGACAAACACAACAAAGACATCCTGATTTAACCAGCCTGTTCTAGTCACACCAATTGTATTTTGTTTGGATAACTCTATAAGTGATTCATTTGTAAGAATTTATTGTTGTTATGACTTGATTAAGTATTGTCTTGTTTATGCTGTTAATTTCAAATTTAAGAGTGATAGTGTCCAAAACAAACAGTAGCTTCAGAAGAGGCTGTTAAGCAGATCCTTTAATATGTCTCCTTAAAATTACACCTTTATCTTTAATGCAAATGCATCAAGAATAGTTTAAGACCAAAATCATTCTAAGTAGCCCAAAAAACCCCACCTGAATAGGATATCAGTGAATAGCCATTTGAATCACAAAAGATGATCATAAATGAACCAGAGAGATTCTGCAGTCTCCATTGCATCACTCCACCGTTTCAAAGAGTTGTGTTCTAATAATATAAACTCATCTGCAAGAAATTGTCAAACAGACTAGAAAATTTGAATTCAAATGTGATTCAAAGTGAAGCTCAGTGGAGTTCCAAAGCCTGAAGTAAATGAAGGTTTAGAACACATTCTTTCAAACAAGCTTTAATTCAGGCCTATACCATCTACAACTGCGATTACTTTTCTATCCCCTTTTTGATATTAGCTCACATATTTTGTCTTATATTAAATTTGCTGCTGACATCTCAGGTGAAGACACTGGCCTCCTAAAGGTGATGCAGCATTTAACACAATGGCTACTTCAGTGCCTCGCCTTTAACAGCACACAAACTTGGCACATTCATGTAAAGTTTGCGCAGGTACATTCTTTCAAACTCAAGTTTTTGCAAAAACACCAGTATTGGGCAATTATCCCTGCCCTCAATTTATTCGAACTAACATGAAATCCATCAGGAGTTTCACACAAAGGCTAAAATCATGGCTTTTAGGATTTTATGACCACATAGCTCAATCTAATTCCTACAGTTTCAAATCGCTTGAATGAACTTCGAAGTTGTGCTAAGTAATGATGTCTTGGGTCATTAACTTGAACGCTGCCAGCTTGCCCTCATGATTGCATTTACTTTAATTAATGTAAGGTAGTAATTAATGGCACACTTAACAGAAAGGACTGCTCTAGCACATTGCCATTTTTAACAAATAAAGCAATCTTAAAGTGTTTCAAGCAGAACTGGAAATAATCTGTTGCAGGTAGCAAGTGCAGGGACAAAAAGGCTAAGCCAGTGTTTTGTGGGTTTTTTTCTAAATTTAGGTGCAGCAGGTTTAATTGTCATGCTAAAAACTTGGCCCACATTTTATCAGATTTCTTTTGATTTTTGCAATACTAAATTTGATTTATAAAAAAACTTCAGCATGCATTCATTGATTCTAGGTAAAATTATGAAAGTGTTGGAGAGAGAAGTGTAGTTATTCTACCATAGTAATGAGGACATCAAAACAGAACTCATTAAATAACTGTGTACCAACCTCCCGCTACCCTGAACATCTCTTTTAACAAAAACACTTGGTATTCAGACCTCATTCTCCCCTCATGCATCTTTTGCAAGGTTTCAGCTTCTGGAGGAACTTTGACCAAGCCAAGCTTTATTCATGGGCTGAGCATCTTCAAAACCACTTAACACAATCTTTCCTAACTTTTTGAGGGAAAAGAACATCTAAAAAAGAAAATACTTCTACTAGCAGAAATAAATTTAAGACATAAAAATAGCAGTTTGGTACATGACGGAAAATTCATTTTCTAAATCCTCTGCTCCACAAAAACACTAATCCACGTGGTGAGTTCCAAATTGAAGACTGCTTACTAAATTTTCCAAAGCCAAGAAACATTTCTTCTGTCAGCATTGCATTTAAACAAAGTATTTGAAGAGAATACTCCTTGACAGACCCGGGTCAATTTTTTGAACTGGCAGAGTGTACAACACCACATTGACATGAGACACAATTTGATGCTAGAATGAGGTATCAAGTATAGCTGATACACAAAACAGTATCACAAAAGGAAACTCATCAAGAGGAAAGCTCATTTCTTTGACTTTTCCTTCTCCATCCTGAAAGACAAAATGAGAGCATAGGCCTGCTAAGGTCTGTATGACATTATCACAATAATCATTATCCCAAATGTTTTCACTGGCAGGGGATGAGAGAATAAAGACCTAGGAAGCAGAAAAAATAATTCCAGATATAAGATTACTTCTGGATGATTCAGAAAGAAATCTGTCTGCCAGCATTAAGAACAATTTACTTTGAGAGCCATCTGTGGGAAATAACTGCACCTGAATTCTGGCAAAAAGCACATTTTTTTCTTAATGACTCATTAGCTCACTTTCTCCTCTGAGAATGATAAAGCTTCCATTGCTGTATTTGGTGAGGAGGTTAAAATACTAGGAGAAAGTGAGAGAAAAATGGCAAAAATCAAAGGGACAGCAAAGAATACACAGAAAAAAGTTGCACGGAGAGATGCACCACATGCTCCCAAACCTTTGATTTTTCTATTTCCTTCCATAAGATTGCTCCCTGCATAACAACAATGGTTAAGGGTACATCTGGAGATGTTAAATATCATGAACAGGTGTGTGGGAGTCCTTCCACACATGCATAACCAGGGAGGAATCCTAGAAGCACCTCACTAAGTCCCTGTATCGTCCCTAGGTCTGCAGGCAGTCTCTGACAGTGCAGAAGAATAAGCTCCACTCCCATTTGAACTGGTATTTTTCTTTATAGCCTCAAGTTATAAGAAAGAAAGCATCTGTTTAGATTCAATGCAGATACATAAAAATGTCAGTGCTCTCTGAAGTACAGTCTAAATAAAAGTTTAGGGGTTATAGAACAAATTAAAACCAAATAATCATAGACACTCTACAGGCCTGATATTAGAAATCAAATCATTACAGATACTTAAAACTTCTACCTCTAATTCCAGAGCACATAAATACAAGCTGGAGCTGGAATATTAGTTTAAAAATATACTTAGGGACAGGAAAACTCTGATAAAGTTATGAATTAAAGCAGTCACCACAGGACAGACTGCAGAAATGACAAACAGAATATTTTCATCCAGCTATCAGTTCCAACAGATATCACAACTTGGGGACCCTCTATAGTCACACTACTGTCATCTCATCCTGGCCACTTCACTTGGATATTGTCACCCTGCATCCTGACTACCCAGAAGGGGCTATAGTAACCAAGAGATTTCTGACCATAGCCTACAAGCTGCCTGGCACCAAAATCTCCCATCAGTCTCACATTTGATTGTAATATCAGGCAATGAACTTCTGAAGTCAGCCAAACAAGTCAGACTAAATTAAAGTAAGGACAACTGAAGATTACCTTGTTAATACACAGACAAGCTACCAAGATTAAAAAAAAATACAAATTATTATCTGTGTTCATCTATATGTAAAGAAATACAAGAAAATATTTAAGAGGAAAAAAAAGTGCAATTATTTAGAATACTTTAAGCTGGACCAAAAAAAACTGCTGAGCAATGAGCTGTAGCTTACTATCACATACACAGAGAGGAACAAGTCTGAGTCTCCATTACTTCAGAGGTTTTATCTCTTCTAGAAGTTCTGCCACTATTCCCACCTAAGAGATGCACTTGGCAAACCGTTCCTTCAGGCATAATAGCAACTGGAGTGATCAGTAAATAATGAACAATAATCAGTAAATAAATATCAGTAAATAATGAATAATATCAGACTGAGCTCACTCAGTCAAGGGGTATAATATGTTTGCTGCACCACTGGTATTTCTATAATGCTATTTTACCTTGGTTTCTCACACATCTTTCACAGCTTTCACACATCAGTGTTAACCCAGCACTTTAAAAGTGGTTTCTTTAAAACTGCATGTTGGACAGCCCCACCCATCATGTTGGTGTAATTTCAGAGGACACACTTGGGGATAGATTTGGATGTATATGGCATCTAGCTCTGAACTAATGCTTCAGAACAGCTTTGTCAAACGTTAACAAAAATGACATTTTTTTTCCTTTACTTTGCACACAGACCTCCTACATGGAGCTGAAAACCCCAGAGCTTCTAGCTAAATCATCTGGAAATCACTTCACAGTTCAAACCACAGTGTGATCCTTCCCCTTGACAAGATGCATTTCAGGCAAAGTCTGACAACACACAAGGGCTTTCAACCCAGTAAATCCCAGGAAACTGTCCACAATAGAGTTTCTAACTCTCTGTAGGTAATGTCCTTTAAATTTCAGTGTAACATAATTTAAATAGGTATTAAATTAAAAAAAAAAGTTAAAAATAAAAAAAAACAATCAAAACCCAAATTAAGCTAGTTTCATACTTCTGCTCCACAGAAACTGAATTTAATTTGAGGAAGTAGTACAACATGTGATACATGCAGAGTGACAGAAGTCACCCAATTTCAGCATGCCCACATGTGCAGACCTCAGTGATGCCCACAGAGGCTATTTCTCGTGCCCAATCACACTGAGCATCATTGAACAGAGTCAGCTTTAATTAGTTCTTCACTGGCTTTGCAGAAAGGCTTGCATAGGTTTGTGTTTGGGGCTGCGCTTTTGTGGGTTGAAGATTTTAAGAGTGAGCAGAATTGGAAATTGTTGGCAGGCTTGCAGAAATAATACAGATGAAGTCTGACAGGAGTCAGAGTGCTAAGCTAAGACTTGCTGTAATTGAAACATCAGGCAATGGAGAGGCTGATTAAAATCAACATTTTCATCTGACTATTTTGGCCCTCCAGGACATGGTCCAGAGACCAAATTGCTAGAAATTAGTCATGCCTTGCTCATTACCCCAAAGGCACAGACTTGCATACAAGACTTTGAACACATAACTCAAAAAGCTCACTGTTGTCCAAATGGGACATTTTTAAAGCAAAGCGACAAAGAACAAACAAAAAAAAATCCCAAATTCACCAAAACATACAAAAAACCTCACCAGACTCAGATAACATTTCCTTTGTTCCTTTCAAAAGTGTTTTTAGTGAACATCTGTTGATTTAATTCATATCCTACCCACATCATTTAATTAAATGGATTGAAATGCATAACTGATCATGTTTTGCCATCACTATACCCAGAAGCAGTGTAGTCAGTAACTAAATTTTGGAAAGTCATGAAGAAATTCTGATAGAGATTAGATTACTGGAAACCAGGTACAAAGCTTTTATCTCCATTGCATTTGTATAAATCCTAAAGTAAATTAAGTATATATAACATACACAAGGTGTTACATCATATGCATGAAATATCTACCTATATGTGTATATGTGCATCAAAGTTGTAGTAGGACGAAGAGTAACTCCCCAAAACCTGGGGAAAATTCCATTATTTCACTTGAAAGGAATAGTTTTCTTGAATTTTTTAATTTTAAGCTCTGCATACATCAAGTGAAGTCCTAAATTAGGCATTACCAAAGATCCTTTTCTGATCACTAAATTACCAAGGGTTAAAGTTAGAAGTTTTATTAAATACAAAAGTTTATATTATTAAATAACAAACTAAAATTCAGGACTTAAAATTTTTGAGAAACAAAAATTAAGGCAATAATGATGCATGTAGTTGCTGAAATTTCTAGCATCAAGCTAAGTTTGATATGTAATATAAAATTACTGAACAGCTTCTGAGTTACACATAATGCCAGATGATTATTTAGCCTCTTTCAAAGCCAAGGAAAGGTTATATTTCCTAGACATTTTCCCCCTATTTTGAGTCAGTCAACAACCAATAAGGCCTCAAGTCTAGAGAGGTTTCATTTGTTTCCAGACTCATTATTTGTAGAGCCACTAACTTCCTGCAAGAATCTTTCCTTTAAAACAAACATTAATTTGTCAAGGGCAGACTAAAATAAACTTTCTCTGCGATGCACACAATAAAAAATTTCCTTTGTGAATACAAACTAGTATCCTCAAAGCATGTTTCAACTGAAACCAAACACTGAATGCTAAGATTTCCTATTCTTCCTTATAAATATTGAAAATTGTACATACAAAAAGGTCTAATGAGAATCCTTTTCCTAAGTTTGCCTCTAGTACCCAAGATGTACATGCACCAAGACCAATTGAAATGCATCAATATCACATTAACACTAAAAAAACCAAGACAAACAGTCCAAAATTAGTTTTGACACTTCCTCCTCCACAATTTTTAATTGCTCTAGCAAGTCCTCTAGGAAGATTGGTATTCAGTTGCTGAAAGCAGAGCTGTTGCATGACAAACAGCACATTACTTGGGACCAACAAAGCAGTCTTTACTGCTCCTGTCTCATGAATAAATACCATAACCAACCTGAGAAGTGGGCTTCCATCAATATAATATGTTTATTATATATAATTTAAATGAGAAAAAGTTATGTTTCAATGATCCATGATATTTAAAATCATGGTGCTTGACTGCAACTATCAGCACCACAGCAGGATACCCAGTATGAAGCAAGAAAGCAATTTCATTTCCAAAGGGTTCTCTGGAAACCAATTTTGCAGTTTTGAAGTAAACAAAAAAAACCCCACTGAAAGACTGCTGTAATAGCATTTTGAGCCTATTCTACCCATGTGCGCAACATAACTTCAAATCTTAGTAGCCTGGAAAAGCAAAACAATTATAATCCTAATATTGGGGGTTGGTTTTTTATTTTTAATATCCTGAGCTGGGAGGGATGCACAAGATTTTCAGAAATTTCCTTTCCCTCACTGTTAGATTTGACTTGCCAATAAGGAGGGACTTAGAAACAGTCTGTTGGTCAGGACAGAGAACATTTTGCAATTTTTCATCTAAAACATTAAGAGGTTTTTAGAGTGCTGGTCACTCTATTGTCACCCAGAGTCCAGCCCATGTTACAAATTATGTTTCTGAAGAAATGAAATTTGAACTGACTTGCACTCCACTAAAAAAAAAAAGGAAATTACTCCCCCCCCCCCCCCCCCCCCTCACACTGTGTCTGTTGTAGAAAGAAAACAAGCATCATGCCTACACCAGAAGTTCATTGTTAAATGTTTTTAGTATACTTAATTGCAAAGATGGGTTAATAGTTCAGCTACTGATTTAATATTTCATTAAGCTAGGGGACACTACCCACTCTGGTGACCTGCCACAGAGCACAGATTTAATGACTGAATTGCATCTTCTGAGAATTCTTGATTACAAGGTTACTTCTGATCTGCAGGCAGAGTGAGATGATCTTTTGTTGAAGGTGTGATTCCATAACACACAAAATTGTCATTAGAGAAGGCAGCAGCTTTCTGTTCAATAAAGGCACATAATTTACATTTTAATTTTTGAATCTGGAGAGAGCATGTCTGAGGGGGAATTTGCAACACCATTTAAGACAATTTTTGCAATTTCACTAAACTGCTAAGTTTATGAAACCACTCTGATTAAATGATAAGCATTTTCTTCTTGAACAGCATGATGCCAAGCAAACAGGAAATTGAGGGTCAAATTCATTGTCCTTCTCATTCCAGTAAGGAAATCTAAACCAATCATGATTGCAAAGAATCTACAATTAAACAGAAATTACATCACAGAGAATTCTTTATAAACATCACAATGTATTCAAACTCAGTTATTGTTATAACTTAGGCAGCAACAAGCTCAAAATGAGCAGTGTTTGATAACATCTACTCAGAAGCAATCTAGAAAAAACAGTTTTCTTTTTAGGTCAATTTTTGAAAGAGAGATATGGAATTATTAAGACAGGACATTTCTTATATAAAAAAACCAGATTGAGTTTTCAAGTATTCCTGTATAACAACAAACCCAAAAAACCCCAAAAACAAATGAAAAAACACTAAGCTGAAATTTTGATATAAGCACAGTAGCTGAGGAGTGAATAGGCAATGGGACATACAGAATCATGAAACATCTAAAACTCTTTCATGGATCAAGCCATTAAATCAGAGGTTAGAACAAAACCATCCAGCAGTACATCCAAATCTCTCTAGAACTGGGATAATCCAAGGAACAAGCAAACAGACTCCCTCCAGCAGCAAGAGAAGGGTTATTTCCATCATGTCTTTACTTGCTAAAGAAATAAAGATACTGCACATGTCACTATTTTTAAGACACTACAGCTTTCAGGAAATCAAGTAATGTGTTTTATAGGGTGCATTTAATGACAAATAATTAAGCATCACTGATGACAAGGAGATTACTTCAGGGTTTTGCTGTTCTGTTCTACCTCACTTGAGGTAGTTATTCCATCTGTTGAACAACACAAGGAAGGAGGGGAAAGGTGTGAAAAAGGTAACCTTCTTGCTTCTCTTTTGAAAACTTTTTAAACCCCACTTGTGCTTTGTGCCTGGCTGAAGCCACTCCTCCATTCTCAACAACCAACAGACTACAACTACAGCAAATGTTACCTGCCATAGACATGGGCCAGCATCTGATGCCCAAAGACAGCTTTTGAAAATTTAAGCATTTTTCCCCATACACATTGTAAAGTTTATTTCTTATTTATACCAGAATTGTAATCCTGTTTTCACCAGGATGACCATTGCATCAATTCTAATAACAATTTTAGTTTAATTTACGAGAGTTATTTACACTGAAAAGCAATTTCAGACTCTCTAGCCTCCAGGTTTAAAGCTAGAAGGCAATTTGCACTCAATATATTCCCTTAAAATCACATCCATTTTTTTCCCCCAAGAGTGCTTCTTTTGTACTTCTTGTTCATCTTAATGAGATTTGAACAAGTTATTTAAGAAGCTATAAATCCCAATTGAAGATTTGACTGATTTTTAAGCAATCTACAGTACTTTATTGTAGAGCCTAAATCTTAGATAATAATTTTCTACATAATATTTAAATAATTAACCTGTTGCAAAACGTGGTCTTTATAAAGTAAGCCCCCAGAGCACAGCTATAAAATGAGTTTGGGACTAAGAAAATGCATAGTATTACATTTCTTTCATGTTGCAAGACTTCCTCTTTTGCACATCAACTTATTACTATGTACAAGTAACACCACAAGCTAAATTTGTGTAGCATCTGTATTATAAACACTTATCTTCCACACTACTCCCTTCAGATAATGCTCTCTTGTTCTTCTCTTCAAAGAGCTGACTGTAGGCAGGGAGGAAAGGAAGAATTATCATCCCTGTGCAGGCAGGAATCAGGATCAGAGCAGCTTAGCTACCTGTTGGAATTGATACAAGAGCCAAGCCTTCCTCCAAAGCAACCTCTGCCTCAAGACTGGCATTCCTTTCAAAGCAGTCTAGGAGGTTCCTAAAACACATCTTGAAATAACAAGACAATCCACACCTGGATTCAGACAGTAATGGGTCTTTCTGCAGAAGCAAAATTGTTTATTAAATCTAAACCCAGCCCAAATTCATTCACTCGGGAAGTTGCCCAATAGTCAGACCTGATTATTAATATTGAATGTAAAGATAAAAAAGCTACTGCTGAAGGGGTTCAAGTTTGATGTTTAAAACTGTTCTCTTGATTTTGGGGAAAGAAAATTAACTGCAAGCTGTCTAAAACAAGTATCTTTGAGAAGTTCAAGATATCACAATATTTACGTCTACAATACAGAACTATATATCTCCAATAAAGAACTCATATTTTCAGTGATATCACAGGAATGTTCCACATCCCTTCTAGATGACAAAATAAAGAAATAAATCACACATTAAGCAATCAAAAGCTAATCTCAATCAATGATTAGATTATTTTTGCTTATCATGCTCTGTTCCCAGTTCTGCAGATTAAATATGGTTTTCCTGCTTTTATGAGTATCGGTCTGGGAAGATAGCATGAGATGAAAGTATGAGATTGCACAAATAACAAGTATTTAGACAGAATACTTTCTAGATCAGGAAAAAAAAAATGCACACCCCTGTTCTTCCATGGAGCAGTGCAGAACTTTTAAAAAACCACACAACAAAAACACCCCAATCTACTCCCCCCTACACAAACACTATTTTATAATTTATACCTACCTATTCTTTAAATATGCTGTAGATAAAGAATTAAGAATGGAACAAACTTCCCAGGACTCAGAATCAGCCCCACATTCCAAGTCTAACATTGACACTTTGAGTGCTCACACATGGCTGCTGCTACTTTTGCAAGACTTAGTTCTAGAGATTCTGAAACATTTCAAGGTTAATAAAAAAATTGCTCCCTATTGTGTGAGATTTTTGCTTTCCAATTTTCAGGCAGGCAGGAACTGGCAAGTGTTCACTGATTTACTGCACTGTTGCCGAAAGTTTATTTTGAATACATAACAATAAGCTTCACCACAAATTTGGTGCTTTGTCTGTTTTGAATTTATATCATCTACTTCTGGTAAGGCTTAATTGAGTTAATATTCCACTTCTTGGAAGAGAAAATAGTGTGAAAGAAGTTTATACACATACTGCAAATAACTGTTTATTCAAGCTATTTATTACTAGCAAATTCTACATCACTTACGCTAACACATCTTGTGTAAGTGTGGCATGACTTTCTCACAGCTCTTGACATAATTTTCTTAAATATGTTAGCAAACAATTCTGCTGGCAAGACTGGTTGTCCAAAACATGAGTCAAAGCTTTTTTTTTAAAGAAGCAAATGAACATGAAGTTAAAACTGAGGTTATTATACTAGGTGTTTGCACTGGATTATAAAAACACCCTCTCATTTTACAGTAAAAAAATTACTACATTTTGAGTGCTGGCTCTAAGCACGGAATTTAAAATAGAGGGAATTTAAAATGCATGATCATTTTGCATTTTACCAACTGTGCAATGGAGATACCAATCCAGTAAAGCAAAATCCAAATACACCCTGTGCCATTGGCTCATAAATCAGTCTGAGGAAACATGAATCAAACAAACTGAGCCAAGTTCAGATCTCATTAAGTTTTACTAAACTTCTGCCTCTGTGTTTACTATAGATTCTTTATCTCTATGGGAAATACACTCTATTGGGAAACATTCTTTTATTCTCTCAGCCCCTTTTAAGAGGGAGGAAACATCCATGGCTTAAAGCGTTCTCTCGCTTTCCAAGGTGCTAAACATTGGCTCCCATTGCACACTTCTTAACCTGAACAACTAAAACACCAATTCCAGAGAGCTGGCCTGGAATTAAAACTGACCCACACACTGCTTTTCTGCATTGATTTGGTTTCTGTTAAAAAGTACAAGATCAAATACACACTCAGAGGGTCTGAAATCCCCTTCTCCAAGCTTCCCAACAGAGCCTCCTCATGCCCAACCCCAGCCAGAGCATTTCTTTGGAAGTGCTTCAAAGTTCTCACTGTGCCAGATGCTCACCTGGCACCTAAACCATGTGGGACTGATCAGAGGCCACTTAAAAACACATATTTGCTGAACCAAACTCATTACTTGGACAATTTTTTATTACTTTTCACCCATTTCTGTTAATATTCTTCCATATCCTGCATGGTATTTTTTCTTGCATGATTCACAGCAAAGCACTGAGGATCACCTTCAAAGCATTTGTAATCATTTCTAGTTTTAGTCTGTGGGGGATTTTTTGAGAAAGTAAGGCTTTTAGATCTGTTTTATCATATCCTATGCAATGGTCTGGAAGCCTCTAACTTTTTACATTGGATGTAAAATAAAAAAATGCAATCAATTTTTTCCTTTAGCAAAAGTACTGTCTGAACTCTAAAAATGTAAGCTGTCAACTACAGCTATGTAATAAACCATCCCAACAGTATCATTCCAATAGAATATTTTTCAGATCCATTTAATGCCAAAAGCTATTTTTTCCTGAATTTCCAGGATCTCTGCAGACCTTTGGCTCTTCTGCACATTTTCAAACGCTAAATTCATAATATTAATCTTGACTGTGCACAAATCTTTTTTGAACCATTCATGTCAATTGGTGCCATACATGAGCCAAGAATGAGTTCCTCTAATCACATTACAAGGTAGCTTTGTTGTGTTGGACTTTTTTTTTAAGAAAAAGTGTACTTTTCCCACAACACACAGCTTGTATTCCTTTGTGACTGCTCCAGGAAAGGAAAAGAATGAGGAGCTGAACTTACTGCAGCTAACCAAAGGAGTTAAGATTGGAAAATCCTTATCAAGCAAATCTTCAGGAAGCAAACTCAAAGAATACTAAGTGGCTTACTTTCTCCCTGGCGCATTGGGAAGGAGAAGGAGCAGGACACAGCAACCCCTTCTCTCACATAAGAATCATTAGCATTTACAAAGTCTAAGCTTGGAGGGGAAGAAAGCCTTCCAGAGCCATTCTGCAAAGGAAACCTTTCAAACCTCAACTGAGGGCAAATAAATGATGTGCCAAGTCTGGTGCAGAGAGAAAACCTGGATGCCAGAGAGTTTCCCTCCCCCTTCCTTGGAGGGCAGAAAGAGACAGATTGTTTATGCCTACTCCTATCCTGAAGTTCCCACAGAGCTCTTAACTCTTGATGGACCAACTCCAGGGTGCACTTCACCCTGAGCTGGACAGCTCTCTCCAGTAAGCCCTGAGGCAAGGAACAGGCAAAACCACATTACTCTGACTCCCCGACCAAGTGTAAGATGAAAGAAAACAAAGAAACAAGGCCTTGGAAAAGCAATTTATCCCAACAGTAACCTTAGAATTTTCTAGCAGGTAAACTTAGGGCTCACTGAAATCTCATATAAATCTCTGAACTTATAAACACTGTAGCAGTCCATCTCAAATTAGACCTTGTTTTAGATTTCATTTTACTCTGCTATCAAGACCCAATTTCTAGGACAAAGCAGTGGATATAAGAAGGGGAAAAAAAAATGCTCAAAGTGTATTGAAATAACAATCATACATATCGAGTTTATATTCCACTCTTCTGGTGGAAAAAACCCATGGAAATTGGGCAGAAATACTTTGGAAGAGGTGGAATTAATTTCAGACTAAACTGATTTCTGAGAACTCCTGAAGCTTCACATACACATTTACAATAAAATCATGTCTGATGTTAGTGTCTACTTAATTTGGTTAGTCTCTCAAAATAACAGAGCCTGTTAGCAGCCTTCATTTTGGAGCTCATTTAACAGTTCCCAGCACCACATTTCATTTTTTCCCTATTCTTGGTTCTGTCTGCCATGCCTCTGTCTGCAGAGTACAGTCCAGTAAGTACAAACTTACTTGTAAAAGCCAGATGACAAGTAATTGTTGTCTGCACCTTTTAGAGTAGAATAATGCCACTTATGAAGCAATCAGGTCCTTCATGCAGTTAATCAAGCCATAGGAATAATTGCTCGGTCTAAATGTTTGTATACCACAGTCCCACATAATCAGTATTTTAGTGGCACTGTTAGCATTCAAAAACACATAATCACAGGGGATTATATGCGGTGCTTTTTATTAAGAGCTCTGGGTGTCAGGGGTATATTCAACCCAAATCTGACTCCGACCATACATCCAAAATGATCATGTTTTTATACTCTATTGTTATATAACTTTCATGTTAATAACTAAACTTCTATTGTATACATAAATTTAGCCCGTCTCTGAATTTCCAACATAGTTTCTCATTATTCTTCTTCTGGTTATATAATAATTATATTTAATTACTATACAATCATCACATCTAACAATTACATAATTTATCATACTGCTTACACAGGTGCAGTTGATCTGGGAAAGCACAAAGCCTAACATTTTAGATTCTATCTTTACCTTTTTCCAGGGCTCCACTATCAGCACTACCATCACTCTTAAACCAGCATCATCTAACTGGACAAAAATCTCCATTTCATCTCATTTCCACATTAACAGCACACAAAATGTAAGCTTGTTGCTACATTTTGAGGCAGAATAGAGGGATAAATAGTTTATAGACCTGCAGCCTGGAATTTGGAGGCAAGGATGTGTCTGATTACATTTTTGTGTGTGCCCAGAGAAGTTAATGGCCTTAATGCATATTACTTAAAACCCAATTCTCTGTCATTAAGTTTCCATTTACACAAACCTGGAACTGGCAGGAGTCTACATCCTCTAGTGAATATCTTATCTATCATTCAGCACAATAATTAATGCAAAAGTTCAAAAGAACACTTTCGCTCATCTGCTCTACTCATAATTTGACTAAAAGATTAAGACATCTCTTCATTTGCAGCTCTGCAAGAAGATATTTCTCCAAAACTGACCAGGCAGTTCACTGAAATTATTTTGAAGCATGTGGCTATATATTAAATCTGGTGATTAAGCTTTCAGACAGAGCTCACTAGTAGCTTTCTTCCAGACTCAGAGCTTTCTCCTTGCATAATAATCCTTGGCTTTCTTGAAAGCACTGAACCTTTGCTGCCAGCCAGCACAAGTTACAGTAGTTAACACCACACTTAATTGTGTAATTAATTTATTGTGACTAAATTTCCAGCTGAAAGCTCCGTGAGTCACGCAGACCCTGCTCCACAGGTCTTTCCTCCAATTTCAATTGAAGCAAAACAAGCATTAAGCAGATTTGTTTTTAAAGCTCAGCATAAAACCAACACAGAGCTACTCTAACAGCTTGTAAGCCCTTCTGTGCTATTTCTGCAGCTCAGATGTGCAAGGACTGTTCTGTCACCAGCTTCCAAGCTGAAATTGTTTTCATGGGTTAATTTTTTTTGGCCCCATGTCCACAAAAGAAGGGTCTTCTGTTCAAGAGTGTTCAGATGGTAAGTTTTTACCCAACAGCTTTCATCCTCATAGTGTTTTACTTTCCATTATCAGCAGTTACCCCTTGCTCTGTAAGAGGACAAGCCCTTGCTCCCCACCTGCCTGTCCTGAGGCTCCAATGAACCAACTTGGTTCACTTTCAGTGTGCTCAGCCCCTGAGTTTGAGAGGCTTTGCCATTACAGACCCCACTGCACATGACAGGTAAGAAGGGCAGACCAGCTGTCCCTGCAGTGCTGGTGTGTCACTCAGCCTTTCCATGACAAACTCAGCTGTCTCCAGTGAGCACAACTAAAAAGGGACATCTTGCTTCAGCCACATAGAAATAAGTGTCCACAAACACAGAATCTGAGGCCATTTAAACAAAGCTCTAGCTGCAAATTCTGTTTCCTTTGTGGGCAGATTACTAGCAAGACAGCACCTAGTCTTCCAGGATATAAATTGTTTAATTTAATTAATTCAGTAATTCTGCTGAAGCAAGGACTGAGCTCTTCTGCTTTCACCTACCTCCCCAAATCAGAATGTGGCAACATTGATTATTAGCAGCCATATTCACACCCCCTTCTCAGGTTTGTGCCCCTAAACCTTTACCCTTCAGTAATCATTCAGTATTCAGTACAAAAGCAATTGCACGTGCTTTAATTAGACACACTTTTGAGCAAAGCAATTTCAGGGAAGCAAGAAAAACCACAAGAAGCAAAGAAAGGAGTGTTTGGGGTGCTGTATAACAGGGTTATTGATGAACTATTTTCTTCATATACACCATATACATAATAGTCCATGGCTCTAATTTTGCCATCCAACCACTACTATTCCCATACTTGCCCTCAACAAATGTGTCAGAAATTCTGTCTCTGCTACTGATCACACATTCTTTTGAACCAGCTCAGATTATTCAGTAAGATACAGGGCTAATCCTTTGGTGTATTCCTACTTGCCATCCATACCACTGTAGAAAGATCCTTAGCAGATTTCTTTCTAGCCATAACAAAACAGACTTTGCCTAAGACAAACATTATGAACATGTAAATTTAATTTGAACAAAATTTAGTTCTGCTTTGCTTCCAGACATTATTAAGTGTTCCGTAACACAGCTGCAGCATCTACACCTCCCACAATTGTAGCCTTTCCATTGCTAAGGCCTTTTTTAGACTTTTTTTAGATCTAGACATGCAGCCTTGAATCTTCCAAATTCTTCTTTACCAAGCACTCAGCCATAATTTTCATTGTGTTCCCTCAGACAAAAACATTACCTGCATGCACTGAACCCATGAAATGTGGACATCAGACCAGAGGCTCGTCATAATTCATTTTGACTTCCATTTGGAAAAATAGAGCCTTAAACAATCTCCAAACCCTTACATGCTGGGGATGCTGCCTGTGGACTAGCAGCACACATGAATGGATGCATTTGAAGTTAAATTTCCCTGCAAAATATGCAGCACACAACAAAAGCCAAATACAGCCCAAGACCCTCACCTCAAAGGGGAGGCTGAATTTCTGCCTGAAAATACCTCATTCTCCTTGTTGGTCTGAGCTAGAAAATCTTGTAATAAAGCACACAGCCATGAATACCTGAAAAGATATTTCCTCAACTGATTATTCTTCCCTTAATTTTAACACCATCAGTAAGCTATAGTAACTACTTTTTACACTCCAGTTAAGTTGCATTTCTGACCATCTTTCTCCCTGGTTTAACCTTCACTGAAGGAATTTACATGTTGAAAAAAAAACCTAGATTTTTCATATACAGATAGTACCAAAAACATCTAAACAAATCTTTACCTAAACTACAAGATATTTTCCTTCAAAATTATTTAAAGACTGCTTCTAGGGCAGTAAAAAACATGCTTACCATGAACAGAAATATGATACAGCTGTACTCTTCTGTCCTATCCAAAATTAAACAGGAATGATAATCCCTTCCTCATTATCAAACATATATTCATGTGCAAGACTATTAATTTAAAAAAAATAATTACCCCACAGATAGGTGCTGTTGGTAGTGCAATTCCAATGACAAACCCCTAAGCAATCAGTGTGTTAAGATATTGTTATAGATGTTTTCATCAGCAGCACCATTAATAGAAGTATCACAAGTTTAATATCCCTTTCAAATTGTTTATGCTTCACATAACTATCATTTGTCTTTGGTGTTCTCATTAATACTTTATTCATTGTACTCTGTGCAGTGCTGATTAACCCCACAGATGAGTCTGTTGTAGGATATTATATAAAACCCTTAGCTATGGTTCAGCACAGTTACATCCTGTCTTGCATCAGTCCCCTTTGTCTCAGAGTTGTGATTATTTTCTTTAATGCTGATTCTTAACCACCAAACCCTGGGAAAGTGCAGGAGATCTGATTTTACTCAGTTTTACTAGTTGAAATTTATTGCTGAATCTCTTCTTCTAATTTGCATAATTCATTAAGATGGGAATAAATGGGTCATTCAAGATCCAAGACTCTCCATCACAGTCATCTTTCATTAAAACATTTCATAACCCTTAAAAAAAAACTTGTCTGCAAATATTTCATTTTTCACATTTCACAGCTGGACTTCCTTCCTTTATTAATTTGAATGCTACCTTTCTGTCAAAAATCCAGGCCCAGATCCTAAAGATATCTACACACATGCCTAGGTTACAAGACTTTACCTCTCCAGTACAGTTCAGATGTACATAAACCAGAAACAGCTACCTCTGTAAACAATATGAAAATATAATACAAAATAATTCAGAGAGAGACAGACCAATGCAAGCTTTACTCTTTCTATTACTCTGTATTGCTGGTTTTTGCATGCAAAAAGTGCTTTACACTACTGTCTTGGCCTTCATGCCCTTTTTTGACTGCTTTTCTTCAGCCAGGGCAGCCTTCACTAATGACTCCATTGTAAAATGAAGCAGAAATGGAAACACCACACATCAGCCAAATGATTCAGAACTGATCAGAACTTTGATTTTCTTCTTGTGCAATTTCTTTCATTTGTGGTCCAGTTTACTGCAGGATACTTACAAGGAAAACCTATAACTATAGTAGTAACAATACTCAACTCTCCCACCAATTTTTGTTTATATAGTATATTTAAATAAGGTGGATAGAAGTGGGACTCAAAGCTAAGTCCAAAAGCAAAGAAGTTAACAAGAAAGAAACTTATAATAGATTTCTGTGATTTCTAGGCTAAGACCATCCTTTCTTTCCCTGCCTTAAATGTTCATCCTTAAGGCACAAATCAACACCTACCACAGCATGGTCTACAGAAATTTGTAAATTCACAGCTGCTTCATAGGAAGCCAAAGAGAACAGCTAATCACTCAAACTCTCCTCTTCCCTGCAGACATCCTTAGAGCACCAGCTCTGTCCCCATCAAGGCTGATAACTCAGCACTCCACAGCTACTTTATGAAAGTTATATGCACATATAAATAATGAACAAGCACAATTTCTTGGGAAGAGAAAGTTTAAAGATACAAACAGATAAAACCAACAGCTAAAACCATAATGTATTACTCATAAGTTATAAAAGAAAAGATTATTATAGATAATGTAGAAGTTCAAAAAATGTGTTTGGTCAGCAGCATTAGCAGCAGCTCAGAGAACAGTAATAATGGAAAGAGCCCAATTTTGCAATCACAAATTCTTGAGGCAGGACCTTGCAATTAGAAAGAACAGACTAAGAAACATTGGCAAAGGCCACTACTCTAGTCTGGTTCCTTTGAAATGTGTAACAGCAAGGAAATGAGATTTCCCACTGGGAATTTTAACTGTCAGCATGGAAAACAAGTACGGTTGGGTTTTTTTATTTTCTAATTATTTGACTTTTCTTTAGCTACAAGGCTAGCAGTTTAACCTAAAAAGGAGTCAAATGAAATTATTTAATGCAACACTCATGAACTTCCAGGATTTCAAGTATTTTCATTTATAATCCAAGAGCAGCAAAGTTTAAACAATCTTAGTTCAGAGATAGATGACCAAGATACACCAGCAAGCTTTTACATGGTAAGGCTGGGGAATCCTCAATTAGTTTTAAAACTCCTTAATGAAGCATATCAATACATGGGTCTGCTCACTGGCTCCTTATCTGCACACATCTTAAAAGACATTGCAATTCCACCACTTTATACATCTAGTTTCTGACATTTAAGATATTGAACAGCAGGCAGACATTTAGTTCATATTAGTTCCTGACCAAATCTTTAATTCTACTGTAATAATGAATAAAAATTTGCATTATGCACTCTGTAGGTCTAGTTTACCTTTTTAATAAGTAATAATACTTTATTTGGCTACTTAGGGGATTTTGATGACCATGCAGTTCATACAGAAAGACATGGAAAGACTAATGAATATTCTACTCGTGTTTGGGTAAGGCTAATTAAGTTGCAGAATCACTATCCCAGGTAGAACCCTTCCTACACTATATATTTTTATGATATTTAGACAGTAAAAACAATTATGTAGGTAGCACAATGAGTCTAGAAGTCTGTCATAAACCTAGTAATTAAATTAATACTATTAAAGTCACATGTTTTCCTGCACCTTTTGCTTCCTTAGAAAGGAGTTGTTCACAAGTACAGCTTCATTCGCAATTATTTACTTAGGTCATATAACACCAAGGAACATTTGTTTTCCTGAGCTAAATCTTTAGTTATAAGAAACATTTCATTTTCTTCCTTGTCAAAGACAAAAGAAATGATAGCAGCTTTCTCATTAATAACATAACAGGCAGAATAAGATAGTCACCATTTTTATAAAGTGCAAATTCCACCTCCTTTTCACCAGTATTTCCCAAGGTTTAAACAGCATCACCTCAACCATTCATAAACTATTCTAGCATTTTATTATTGCTGTATCCAAGACCTCCAACCATCACCACACCCTCCATCACTCTTAGGTGAAGTTGATGTGATTCCTTGCAGCTGAGAATAATTAACTAACCTGCACATTTTGGCACAGGTAGATAATGTCTTACCTGAAGGCACTGATTACTTTTACTGTAGCTATCACCACATTTTCTCTGGCTGGCAATATAAGTACATTGAAACATTGTACATTGAAAGGCTTCCTCCAAGGGATTTGGACAAACTCCTCAGTGGATAAACTGGGAGTGATTTGTCAGAGCTGGTGGCATATTTTATACCTCCTGCATTTGATAAATCCAGGTTTAGTCAGAGAAATCAGAGAACTGCTTAAAGCAAACACTATGTAGCTTAAGCTGAGAGTGAGAGGAACCAAGCTGTCTTTGTGTCTGTTCAGAGCAAGATTAGGTTTAGGCTTGTGCAAATCACCTGAAGTACAAGGCTGCAGGACTTTTGACAGGGAGCTTCAGAACATGCTTACATATGCCCCATTCTTTCCCAACAGGACTCTGTTAGTAAAGGGCTTTGACTCGAGGCTGATTTGACAAAATCCAAACACAAAGCTGTGTCAGGCAGGTTTGTAACAATGCTCCATCTCTCATCACCACAACAGGAATATTTGCCTTTCCCTCTGCTCTGAGAGGAGCATGCCTCTCTAAAGAGATACATCTGTAAATGAAGTGTAGCTACAGCACATTTACACTAATACTCAAACAGCAGTAACCTCCTGATATTGCTGAAAGAATCAAGCATCAGCTGCACAGAGCCAGTGAATCACCTGGTAAGCATTTTAGCTGCTAATCCAGCTCCAGCTCTGTGGTCACTGGTGTGGTTATAGCTCCCAGCAGTCAGCACAAAAATGCCAGAGCCAAACTATATTGTTGTGTTCTTACTTGGATATAGCCTAAAAAACATGTGCTTGCCTCTGAGTCCTGTTCAAAACCTTTTTGGATGCCTCAAATCTGTTTCTGAACCTTCATCAGGAATTAAACCTGATATCTCCATGTGACTTTACTCCTAAAGGCACCAAGCATCAGCCTTTTTCATTGCTTCAACTTTTCTGATAATTCAGTTTTCAAAGCCATGAGAAAAAACCATACTATTTCTCTAAAAGAGCAGGTGAATACAACAGGCATACACTTTAATGAGATTTTCTAGCTACAAAAGTAAAGTAGGCATCTTACTTCAAGGACCATATATATACTATTAAGTATAATCTACTAGTAAATTTTTGTGATTATTTTATGAACTAGAAAAAGTCTTGTTCTATCTGTTTTTGTTATAAATAACTGCCATCTTCCTAACAATAGCAGTATCCTCATCAGAAATAAAATAATACATTCCAACGACCAAAATTGTCTAGAGAAATAAAATAAAGAATACCTGACAAACAAACCACCACCACACAAAAAAATTCAAAGAACAAAAGGCAAAACAAGGCACAAGAAAATCTCCCTTTGATGTCAAAAAAACATATACTTGACTTTTACTGAAAGTGAACTCAAATGGCAAATAGCAACCTTAAGTTTTTCAAAATGTAGAAAACCTATGAAGCTAGTATATTTCAGTTACCACAAAGCATGTTTGATATCATGAAATTCACCTTTCTGAGGCAAATCAAGCTAGCTCATAGAGAAGCAGTTACAGGTACTTAAGACACTGCAAAAACAAATTCAAAATTATACCTTTGCAAGTATTTTTTACATAGCTATAGAACTTTGAACTAATGTACTGAGGACACTATTATAATGATAAAATATGTAGCAAAAGCACATTTGAAGAAAGAGAAAATAACATACCACAGCATTTACTGCAGTTAAGATAGTCATAAAAGGCAGAGTATCACAACATAGTTTGAGAAAACCTTAAGCATCCAGCCACACAGAGTACCACTTTACCTCTTCAGAAGAGAGCAAGTATCTGTTCATTCTTGTTCTTCAGCCCAACCTTTTATCTCCTCATGTTGCTGCACTGCACCTATGTGCCCTCTGTTCCCTTTGGTGGTTGGTCAGTGCCCCTGGGCTCATTACCTTCAATATTATTCACCTGTCCTACACAGCTGCAGCCCATTGGGGATGAGCCCCACTCCCAATCACCCCAAACTGTGCGCCCACAACAACAAAGCAGCTTGTAGAAAAAAAACACCCCATTCTAAGCCACCTGGCTCTGCAAAAATTTGACTGCCCCCACACTGGAGGGGTGCAGCAGCACCTGCAGTGTTAATAGCAAAGTACTCACAGGCATAAGTGTGGTGTCATTGGGCAGAAAAATAGCATTAAAATCTCAATCTACATTCATGTTGTGATACTTGACCAAGTTGAAAATGGCGTAAGAGAATCCAGGTAGGGCTTGCCTGACAGACACAATTCCTGAACTGCCTGCTGCACAATCTGCAGGGGAATTGGACAGGTACTGCAGGCTCCAGGGAGAAAGACACATCACTTTCAGAAGGAAGAAGATCACATCATCAAAGCACTAGAACAAACACACAGCACCTGGGAACAGAGAACAGGGGTTTGTGAAATAATTCCAAAGGCCTGAGTGTGTTGAGGGCCCTGAGGGGCCGCACCTGAGGCCTTCCGCAGGAGGGCTCCATTTAAACCCAGGCTGGGAATATGACTGCTGTGCTTGTGGGGGACTGGGTTGTGGTCCTTGTGATGTCTGTGGCTGGTTGGTGGCCTTGGCACTGTGTTGTGGCCCTGGGGTTCCCCCCAATAGCAGGTGAGATATGCTTTTTTAACCTGCATGCTGTGGGGAGTGACCATGGTGGGTGAAGCAGACACCCATGCGTAGCTGCCCTCAGAGTTTCTTGAGGGAAGGATCCTGCTTTTCCTGCCCACTTATGTATAAACAGTACTTCATCTTGGTTTTTCTAACAAAATACATGTGGGGAGCAGCTTTTTCTGACCCAGTATCTAAAGGCTCCACAAGCCATGCGGAAAAAGCAATTACTGCTGTTCACTAGCAGGTTGTTTTCCTCATATCAAATCCACAAATAACACAAGAGGTTATGGCAGCTTTCCATTGGGAAATGTGGCCTGAAAAAGGTAGGGCTTTAGCTATCCCTTGGAGGGGGTGAAAAAATAATTTAGTATGGATCAGAAAAGACAGTAATAGTTCTGGTGAAGTTAGATGTAATTTATAGAGGATAAGTTTTACAGTTTTTTGTTATGGGTTATTAGACGTGAGGGAATGTGTCTATGAGAACACTGGACAAGCAGTTTATACCCTTCTTCTAAGGCCTGAACAAAACACTTTTCTAGGCTGGTGAGGGACATGGGGACTCAGTGCTGCTTATGCTTCCTTTGCAAGACATTGAAAGGTGTTCTTATGGTATGTAAAGCATTAAAATAGTCTTATCTGATATATCCCAGAGTTTATATTCATTACAGGATAGGTTACAGTAAAGACCTTTGATATATGTAGTTCTTATCTAATTGCCTCTCAAGGAAAGGAAAGAAAAACTGACAACTTAATTCATTGTCCCAGCTTGGACCTTAAATACATGGTTATTGTCTTCTTTTACACACCTACGTGAGCAAGTCAATTTCTCTGCAAAAAGTTCACTACTGTGTTGACTTCAAGTACTCTTCTGAATGCCAAATGACAGCAGGAGGGGAACTGTGGGTTATTTTGGCTGGAACTTTGCATTCTGAAGTACTCCTGTGTGCATCTGACATTAGAAATCAGTCTAGCTCTTTGATACTTCTGTTTGTTAAAGCTGCAAGCATGTCATATCTATCTGACCTATCAGGTGGAGCAGGGAAACCACAGTGAGCTGTTGATTCTTGACTGTGGAATCCTGTTAAAAATGCTTTCAGTGATACCTGAGGGAAGCCTTTTAGACTAGGAATATGCTAAATGGATAATTTTTATCAAATAGTGATAAATAGTTAACAGCTGATGCATTATTGGTCACAGCTCTGCCATCAAATATTGGTTTCATATGAAAATTAGCAGGTTACGGGAAATTACATTTTTTCAAGGGGTTTATTAAAAGAAAACATAATTTTTTTAATAGTGTTTTGATTCTTTGTTTGTTTTCAGTTTGGTTTTAAGCTAGGAAATTTGGTCTTACCTTTTTTACTCAACTTTAAGGTCCTTCTCTTTCCAGAAATGCAAAAATTAAAGTGCTACTGTAAGGCCTGGTTAAAGGCAGTAAAGGAACTGTGGCTGTGACAAATGAAATTTTTTGATACAGTATTTAATGATAAAATCAGGTTTGATGATGTGACTTTTTTTGTGGGTAGCTCTTTCTGAAAGTTTTGTGTCTTTCTACCTTGAGCTTGCAGTACCTGTCCAATTCCCCTGCAGATTTTGAAGCAGGGAGTTCAGGAATTGCATAGTCTGTTGGGTAAGCCTTACCTGAATTCTGTTACCCTATTTTCAGTTTGGTCAGGTATCACAATATGAATCAGATTAAGATTTCAATGCTATTTCTTTGCCAAATGACTCCTCACATATTTACTTTTCAAAGCTTAATCAGCACGATGTTATAATGCTTGGTAAGTTTTGTAGTGCTGACATTAGTAACAATATTCTTTCTGTAGCACCCCTATCCCCCTCCCCAAAAAAACATCTCCAAAGCTGTTTTTACACTGGTGTGATAGATGAAAATAGCTGTGTGTGCTCTCAGAGAGGTACCAGGTGAGTCCTTGGGGCAGAAGGAGTGAAGCGTGTTGGGGGAGGCCCTGAGCACTGTTGGGGTAGAAAGGTGAAAGTAGGGTTGGGCTGGTGAGCTGTAGCTCAGGCACAGGATCAGCTGCTGGGCAGGGCTTTAAAAAACAGGATCAGCCTATGAGCACTTAGCTGGTGTTTGCTGCAGCTCAAAAACAAAAAAAAAAAAAAAAAAAAAACAAAACAAAAAAAAAAAAAAAAAAAAAAAAAAAAAAAAAAAACAAAAACAAAAACAAAAAAAAAAAAAACAAAAAAAAAAAACAAAAAACACCAAAAACCTGGAATCAAGGAGCTACACTGGAAAGACAATGGCTGAAAAAGGGGTTTTTGTTAATATTTATTTCTAACTATCCTCCATAGATCATGAAATCCTTTCCTACTAAGCAAATTAATTATTCTTGGCTGTACAGAACTACAGTCCAGCCTTTCAGATATTCAAAGAACAGGAGCCTGGCCCTCACAGTGTCTGAGGCTGTGGTGTGTAAGGAATGTTACCTCAGGTTGTGGTAGTTATGTGTTATGGATATCTGTTGTTCTGATGGCTATTTCATCTGACATTAACAAAAGGAATGAGACAAAATGCTGTGAATGTTATACTGAACTCACAAGAGCAAGAAATTGCTTGCTCAGGACAGATGTGCAGAGCGGAATATTTTGCATTTAGCAACTCCACCCTGTAGTTTGGGGGTCTTTGGAGAAGTTCACTGGCCTTGTATAAAGTCTGCTGAGGTGTTTGTATTGGATGTTCATAGCTCAAGAATCTGAGGCTTTCCATTTGAGTTCCCTTGACTTGGTGATATGGCATTCAGAATGCTATTTAAGCACTTTTGTTTGCTAGGCTTTTTCTTCTCTCCAAGGCTAAAAATCAAAAGGTAAAATAATAAGGTAATTATAGCCAAAGCTGTTTTCCTAAGCTAATTTAAATGGAAAAATTGAACAACTTAATTGCTGTGCATTCCTTGGCTTCTTTGCAATGATCTGTAGCAGTCAACAAAGCAGATTGAAGTGGAAAAGGATTTTACTTTTGTAATGGGCTTGTAGAGCAACTTTGCAGTAAGCTAATAAAAAAACTAATTGAAAACTGAAATCTAGAGAAGTTTTCATGCGGATATTTTGCATTTAAAATTGTGTGGATCCATATCTTTTATGGAAGTATTAAAGGAGGTTCTGAGGGTTTGTTTGTGTTTTGGTTTGGTTTTTTCCCCCTAGTTTGGGGTGAATTCTGTGGCCTTTTAACAAGAAAAATTAAAATTTATGCTTTTACCCTGAAACACAACATATTACATTTTAAGAAGGAAAAGGGATTTTCACTTCTGTAGGAACAAAATAAATGTAGCAAAGAGCTTTGTATTCTTACCTCCATGTAAGAGCTGCATATACAGGTGAAAAATAATGGAATAGAGAACATTGTAGTTAGATGTTTGAGAATTGGATGGACTAGAGGTAGTGACAAACCTTTCTTATTGCTTTGTGGAAAGACACTGCTCTATATATCTCATGCTTTGTCTTCCTCTCAACAGTGCTAATTGCTACTCTAACTATTATAGTCATTAATTGAACTTCATATTAAAAAACCAAAGCATTTATTGCAGATTGTGCTATAGGTCTAAAGAAAGATGGAAAAGTCCAAGTAGCTTGCAAATGTTTAATCCATAAATGTTTATATGTATTTGTCATACATTGCCCTGCTGACTGAATGCAAGGTTCATTGACATTTAGGAGTGAAGTTTTTCATTTCAACTTACTCAATTTTGTAGTATTTACCTCCTTCTGATTGTTAATGATGTATAATTCTCCTAATGCATTTGGAACTGGCAAGAAAAAGTTTAATGCCATTATCCTCTAACACCTATTGCCTAGTATAATAAGAGTGTGTTGTGAAGGAAAAAGATGCTTCACTTTTTTCTTGGCACCAGGTGGAATCTGTAGCTGAACATGCTATGACAAAGGATTGCCATCCATGCTGACCAGGACAGCAGGTATTTACTGATTTGTCTTTCATATTTCTCCAGCAGTTTGTTCTTATCTGAGACATTTAGTAAGGGTGTGATATTCTAGAAATAAAACTCCTATAATATTTTCGTTTTGAGAGTAAGACTGGCATTAAAAAAAACCAGCCCTCCCTGTAGGGGGATACAATATAAGAAAATAAAGGTAGTATAGAAAGTAATCTTACCCCATTAAGGAGTTGCAGCTGAGCCAATTAATAGAGATTGGGAACAGGTCTGATGTTAACAGGCCACACCTGTAACCAATAAGAAGAGTGTTATAAAAAAGTGGATTGGTTGGCTGAGGGAAACTGGAATTAGTTGGCTGCTGTGAGGACGAGGAAGAATCAGTGCCTGGAGGAGCTGCCTGCAAGAAACATCAAGGAGGTACGGAACTCTGGCAATATGGAACCCTTGCAGTGTAATGACTATAGAAATCTTACAATAGTATATGACAACACCGCCTGTGATTTGATGGTTTTATTTTTTGCTTACTTCAAAGGATGTCTTTTTTTCCTAGTATAGAATATATAACTGAATTGAACTTTCTAGTTTTTTCAGTATTCTAAACCAATAGGACTACCAGCCCATGGCACATACAAATTGCAAGTGCAGCCTGACAAATTAGGCCAAAATATTTGGCTTATAAAATTCATCCTGGTACTAATATACTGAAATCAATGTGAAGTATTTGCAAGGTATTTATTTGGCAAGGAGGAATTGATGTGATTTTTCTCCCTTGTAAGTAAAAATGTCAGTCCTATGTAATGGCACAACGTTACAGTTTTTATATGGCAGTTTGATCAGTCTTTTCAAGGCTTTACCTTTCATCTTGAATGGATTCTTATCACTCTAAAATACCCCTGCTTTATGCTGTACATGATTAAATTACTGCACTAGAAATAATTTCTATGGGGCTATGTTCTTCAGGTTTCTAGAAATGCTGCTCTAAAATGTTTGTATGCCTAGACTAAATAGAAAGCTTTTTTCAAAGAAGGTGTTGAGACCTTTGCCTGTGATAACAAAGAGTGGGTGATAGGGAATAGTTCGGAAGAGCAAATATGAATGATTTTTATCATCTGGAATCTAAAGGAGAAGGAATAAAGCTCTTTGAGGAGATATTTTACTTCAGGCAGGACAACAGCAATTGCTAACATCTCCCACTCTTTTCTCTTGTCCTAAAAAAGAAACCTATGTAATAAAGTGTCCTAGGAGGACCATGCAACTAAACTGTCTATTTTGACTGCAATAACTATCATATTTTATGGCCTGAAAGATTTGGGCTAAAGTGAATCTAGAAATTTCTGAATCCATTATGATGCTGATAGCAGATTTTTTCTCTCATTGAAAGTCTGTCCTTTCCTTCTACCAAAGAATTATCAAAGACAGGTGTCCTTTATTCCTATCATATGTATGAACTTTTTCAAGAAACAGGAGGAAAAGATATTTTTATCTGTAAGAAAAATCTGCCTTAGGGAAGATACTTTTTTTCCCCTCTATTATTTGCTGTACTTTCTTTCCTTCCCCCAGTCCATTAGATCCTTATGATCTGCATGTTTTTTTTCCATGGTGTTTTGATGTACTTTCATACTCTGAAAAATCACAGGATTCTGTCAGAAGCACAACACAATGGCAGTTTGACCAATCTTTTCCAATTCTCTTAGTGCTTTCCCCTAGTCTCTTGATTCTCTTCATTTGGATTATAGCTGTCAAGAAAATAGCCTGGAGAGCAGAGAAGAGTTTGGAGTTTGTTTGTTGCCAGTTCAGTTAAGAAAACAATAAAAAAATGGCATCTTCCTAGGTACTTCACATAACTCATTTAAAAACCTAAAAATGATTGATCTGATGGCTATTTTTTTCAAGTTATGAAGACCCAATTTCAGAAATCTGAGCAGGGCTCTTGCCCATACCCAGAAAGAATTGTCTGTATTTAGTTTGCTTTTGCACTGAAGCAGAGCTGTTCCATCTCTGCTCTCTAGTAACCGCTACTTTTTACAGTCCAGTATAGTAAAATATGCCAAGCAAAGCAGGGGGAAGAAATCAAACCACACTTGATATATCAGGGAATGCTACAGGGCGTGAATATTTTCTTCGAACTTATTAACAGAAATCAGTAAATTGTGCTGCTTTTCCCGGCAATCTTCTTCAAAGGAGACATTGCTTGTTTGTTTTCTTTTTCTTTGTTGTTGGGCATTGACTTTCTCCTTTTACTGGGATACAGAGATTTGAACAAGTCTAAAACTTGTTTCAAAAGGGACAAGCCCACAATATTTGTGAGGGAAAAATAATTTTCCTTGCTCCAAATCTTGTTTGTAACAACAGGATGCATTATTATAAGCAACAGTTCCAACCATGAATAACAATGATAATTTAGATTACTCCCTGGCAGCACAACATACATCAATTGATAAATTGTTTAAAAATGTGTAGAATGAGCCCATGTTGAACTACCATATTCTGTTTTCTCCACTTGTGGGCTGGCAGAAGATTTTTCTCCCCATTTAGGACTTAGTGATGTAGAAAAATCACATTAGGCAGACACCAGTTACTTACTGCTGTATCATGCCTGATTGATGGGGGTTATTTTACTAACATCAGATTAGAGATGAGGGGAGATAAATTAAAGAGGCAGAGGAACTCTCCTGTTGTGCTGTCTTGTCCCTAAAACTACCCCTAAGAGGATAATGAGGTTAATGCACAGCCAGGTACAAAGGTAACTTAGCAATTACTTTAAAAATCCCTGTGAATTTGTGATGGAAGTATTGTGCCAACTCCAAGAGACAGGTAAGCAACTTTTAATTGATTAGCAGTTGATTAGTTGCTCCTCAAACATGTGAATTTGTGTTTCATTGAAGCAAGTGGTTATCCAGAGCAGCTCTCATCCTGCAGGCTGAGGGAGATTGCCAGCACAAAAGAGAAATTGAGCTTTGCCTGCTGAAGGCTCATGAAGCAGGGAAGGCTGTGAATTGCATCTACAGACAGGTTCACTGAGCACAAAATCCAATTTGTTTATTTTCTGCTTGCTTTGTAGCACTCCATCCTGCTGGAATTCATCTGAACCTCACTGTTCTTGATGTTTCTCTGAGGATTTCCAGCAGTGGAAGGGCTGTAACAACTGCCCCTGGCTTCAAAATATGCTACGTGGGCTTGGGAAGGGTTCACATAAGAGAGGAGTCAGTGTTTTATCTCCTGGTGGCATTTTCTGTGTATGTTTGCAAAGTGACTTGCAGTAGGACTTCAACATTTTGGAGTTCATTTGGTTGACAGATGTTGATCAAAGAAATTATTAGGAATTATCAGACTTGTTGGGCATCATCACACTAAGATTAATGTGGAACATATTTTTCCATGGCAATAGTAGTGTGTAATTCTGCATTTCTGAAAGATACTCAATCTTTTTGCTGAATATTGGAGTGTGCAACCTTTCCCTCTCATTCTCCGTTTCTTGATGTTTGAAAGCTGTGCAAATACTGTGACTGGTGAATGTAATTCAAGCCATAGGAAAGAAGTAATCTATTTTAAGACTAGGACACTGGGAAGTCAATAATTCAAATGATAAAATATTAAGACGTGTTTTGCAGCCAGTACAACAATGATCTAAAATTAATGCACAGACTTGCATAGAATTTGGGGAACATTAGAAGACATCTAAGAAATTCCTACTAGCAAATGCAGTTTGTATGTAAAATCACAGCACGCAGCTCTGTTCAAGTTAAATGTGACTTTAATCAGTTTCACAGTGATGGAAGTGTAATTCAAATTAGAGTTTCTATCTGGTGCAATTGGCTTGCAAGGAATATCCAGTCTGTTCTGCAATCAAGTAATGGAAAGGGTCACGGCCTCATCTGTGCTTTGGGCTTTTGATTTATTTTAAGGCATTTTGCACTCTGAGATGGTAGAGTAGATTTTAGTATGAGTAAAGGCACTGATTTCCTCCTGTTCCCAAGAGGGAGAGCCCTTTTTCTGAGGACAAGCTTTGCCCAAGACCAGCCTTAAAGCAGGTTTTTGCCTGATTTCCTTTTTGTAACATAATTTATCTGCTTTAATAGTCAAGCCACTCAAATACAATCATGTCAGGGGAACAGTGCAGTTTAAGGAACCTTTAGTAATAAAATATCACAAAATTATCAGCTGTGTTATGCACATACTGTATTAATATTTCTTTATTATGAGATTTTTTATTTTTACAAAAAATTGCTTCACTAGGAAATAGTTGAATCTCTCTGTAAACAGTCTACAGTGTTTCCTTGAGTTTATTTTTAGTCTTAAACGTTTTTTAAGTAGTGTTGTTTATATTCTTTAGCTTTTGTAGGACTGGGGAAAGCAGGGATGTTTTGTTTTCAGTCTGCAGACACATCTAGAATGAGGAATGGAGTCCAATCAGTATCTTTAAAATCTTAATTTTAGTATTCAGTGCTGCTGCCAACAAAATTAAGGGCCAAAGTTCTTATGCATTAACATCATTTTGCAGTATTTGAACTGAAAACTTAGGCAATTTTTGAATGCTGTTTTCTGATGGTTTTTTAAATGCCAAAAACCCCTTTTGGCATATAGCATGTGTTGATCACTAGATTTTATTAAAAATTTAAATGGATCATTTTATTCCACCCATGGATCTGAGTTGTTTTACTGTATTCAAAATGTCACTGGACTCTTTTAGCTGTAATCTTAAATGAAATGCAAAAAAGTTACAGAGCAATTTTCCCTCAGACAATCACACACATATTCAGAAAGAATTGCCAGATGTTTTTAGCGTGCCCTTATCTAATCTGTAGTGCTTTCAGTATGTACAACTGAAGATCCGAAGAAATTTACTCCTCAGTCTGCTCACATTTTATTTTTTTGAGGATTTTTTTCCTGCTTGTTCTGCCCCACAATTGGACCTTGCTCTGAATGAGAGTCTCATCTAAAATTTGTTGTAGAACACAAAATCAAACTCAGAGTTGTGGTGAAAATACACATCCAGGAGTACACTTTGCCCTAGCTAACAACAAATTTCTAACATAACACAATAGAATAATATTAGTCAATTTACTGCAACCTGTACTCTTAAGTCAGATTTGGTCTGAAAGGTCAGCTTTCTGTAGCACTAAACTCTCCCAGCTCTTAGAAGAAATTAGTGTTGAACAGCAAGTTCAATTAAAAACCCAATGCAACCAAGGCAATCACCTTCCAAACACTTCAAATAATTTTAGTTATATGAAAACTGGAGGTTTTTTATTCTATTAAGTGTCTCTTACTCCATTTCCTATGATTGTGTATGTATTGTGAATTAAAGGAGAAAATGTCATTGGAAGTTTTTTCCTGATCAGTAGTATCCTTGCGTAGAAGATGTTGGTTTAATGCAAGCCAAGATATAAAGGAAAAAATATAAAAATCTGTTCTAAACGTACACTTTGCAATTTGGGGATGGAATAGATTTTTTTTTTTTTCCTTTCAGGCTCCTGTTTCTAACACAAATCTGAGGTTTTGGGGCTTTTTAAAGAAGAATGGTCCTGCTTTTGTTCCTTTATGTTCCTTCAATAGAGCTGGCTGAAAGATTGGCTCTGTTTTGATAGAGCAAGGTAGTTTGGAAAGGTCTTATCCATCCACTGTATCAATACAAGCTACTTATTTCCTTCTAAATATTTTTATTAATGTTTCCTAACCAAGGGCATCAAAGTAATTGTAACTTAAACTGCTGACTTGCAACTGTGGTCTGTTTTATTCTGGAATTTTTCCTTTTCTCGAACAAAAATATTTTTGCAGCAAAGTAAATCTCCTCTTTCTAAAAACAGCTGTTTAAACTTGTGATTCTGGACACTCTGTGTCTGTTTTACTCTACTTCAGTTAAATGGGAGAAGTTTTTTTAGGAAATGAATACACAGATTTAAGCAGTATTTTTGACTGCTATTGATGTTACTTTTTTCCAACTTTAAAGCTGTTCTGTTTCTCATGTTCCCTTTTCCCCCTATTATTGTTTTTATAATGCTTTTTTTCTCTTTGCCACATAAGAAAAATAAATAGACAACAGAACCTCTGTGTTCTTCTAGTCAAATGCTGAACACATACAGTCTTTATGCATTGCAAGTAGGACATGAAGTCCAGCTGGTGTTGATTTCAAAAAGGGGACACTCATCAACCATCCTCTTTAATAAAATGGTACAAGAGCCCTCCCAGTTGTGTTGACACTGAAGATGTCCCCAAAACAATAAAACTGCAATAAGATGGCAAAAATAGCTGTGCCTTTATGAATGTGCATTTCAAATGCATAATCTTTGAACAATTGCATCTTCGTTGGCACTGTGTGGTAAGAAAAATCCATTATGAAGAGACAAATACAGTGATGTGTGAATGTGATATGTGAATCCTAAATTCAGTTTCACAAACATTGCTACAATTTTATGTTATGAAAATCCCACTAAGTTAGAATGTTTGTTCTCTTCCTCTCCTTTATTGTATTTTAGGGTAGCGATTTCAAAAACTCGTACTACATAATGTATGAGAAACAAGAGTAGAAAACAATATTGAAATTCCCAGGTAGACATTAAGTAGTCTTCACTATTTAATTCCAGAACTTGGCTTAGGACAGGGCTGGGTATGGCATAAAAGACAAGATTAGTACCAAGAAAATTGTAAGTTTATGCTGATATCCTCATCTCAAATACACTGCTCTTTTTAATGAGATGGATTAGCAATTGTCAGGGAGGGGAATATCAACTTATTTTTCTGCTGAAGTTGAGATCTTTCCTCTAGCAATCTCTGATGACAAACTGTCAGTGCATAAACCATAGGTAAAGTGTGTCCTTGTAAATCTTTATTGTATCTTCCCTTGGGTCATCTGTTACATCCACTGTCCTTGTTTCCTCTTCTTTCCTAACTCATTTCGAAGCCCCTTCTACTCTCTATTTTTATATATACTTCAACAAAACTCCTTTCTATCCACCCTAAGCTTGTGGATATGAGTGTTTGCTAGACTTCATTTCTTGCTGGCAGTGTTATTTTAGTCTTTTGCTGTCAGCTGTACAAGAGGCTTCCTTTGCCCCATATGGCATAACCAGATTTCAGGCTGCAAGGGCGCAGCCAGACATGGCAACAAGTGGCTGAAAGAAAAGGAGATTTCTGCTCCAATTTCAACAAAAGCAAGGATTTTTATTTGTGTTGCTTTCTTGCTTATTGCTTCCTCAGTTCTGGATGCATTTTTGCGGTTTCAGTTTGAGTTTAAAAATCCCAAATACCTACATGAATTAACTCTTGGATTAATCTGGCTAGTTAACTCTTGCTGTACTTTCACGGGACTGTGAAGTTATATACAAAAAATTTTATCATTTCTTGTGCTAATTTGCATTTAATATGACAAAGAGATTTATTATTAAAGTCCCACAATTTTCTTTGGAACTTCATCTCTTTGGAGATGCTGAATCATTCTTTTGAAGTGAGTGTATGCTTGCTAGATTGCAAATAAGATAATAAAGAATGTTAAAATTTGCTTTAAATATATAATTTATATGCTATGAGTTCTCTAACCTAAGTATGACTGATGTGGGTGTACACTGAGAAACAGTATTTCTAAGAAGAAAAGAACTAATTAAATCCTCCAAAATGTCACATTCATGATTAGAAAAGATTTTTTTGTTCGAAAAGAAAAAAGGCAGAAAGTGGTAGAAAGTGAGCTGTTCATAGTTGAATTTATGGTTTCAAACCTAAAAATAATAACTTTGAAAAACCTTGTCCCCCTCATTTCAATAGATAACTTTTATCATTGACTTTGCAGCTAATACAAAGAAATTTCTTCATTTGCATTTCATGTAGAGAAGCCAACCCTGCATTCCTTAGGCATCTGTTTAAACAAAGGGTGATATCAGATCAAGGGCAAAGCTAAAACTGGAGTAATTTGCTCTTCATGGAAGAGGTAAATAAATATCCCACTGTACAGTGTCATTGCAACATATGACTTCTGTCAACCTACAGCTGATTTAAACAGCTCCTGAAATCTTAATCTGTTTCTTGTCTCTCCCAGTTGCAGTTTGTTCTCTCTAGCTGTCCTAATCAGTCATTTTTAAGACCCTGCTCTCAAAAAGGCAAGTTGGAAAAGAAAAAATGAACCCTTGTACTTCTAAGGTGCTCCTTTAAACATAGAAAATTGTAAAGAGGCCACAAAAACAGCTCAGCAGAAGAAAAGGTGAGAAGGCAAGTTTTTAAGGATGAGTAACAGTCATCCTATAAAATGCTTTTTGCAGTCAGGAATCATCCTAGGAGTTGCACAGTTTTCTTCAATCCTTTGTGCATATCTTAAATTTCAGCCAAGCAGCTTTTAATGGGGTTTTTTTCTGGTTTTTGTTTCCTTGCAGTTCTCACATTAATACAGGGGAAATGTATCCATATTGAATGTGTTTCAGTATTATTTACAATAACTAGTCCCAAGCATGCAATACTTCCAGCTAATGAGCAATATAGATTAAAGGCAGATGTTTGCTGAAACCATGAATTTGGCATTCATCTCATAGCAACATTTAATCTGTGCTGTATGTTTGCCTCTTGGTATGTTGGTTGCTAAGTGGTTGCAGTTCTCTTCTGTTGTGGTTTAAGTTTTAAAAAAGGCCTCCATCTTGGAACTGCAGAATCAGAGAATATCCTGGGTTGGAACAGGTACACAAGGATCCCCAAAGTCCAGCTTTTGTCCCTGCACAGGATGCCCCAAGAATGCCATCATTTACCTGAGACCATTGTCCAAAAGTTTCTGGAACTCCCTCAGGCCTGGTGCTGTGACCACTTCCCTGGGGAACCTGCCCAGTGCCCAGCCACCCTCTGGGGAAAGAGCCTATTACTAATGTTCACTCTAAAACTCCTCTGGAATCTTGTGCCCTTCAGACACATAGGAAAGTAAAACTGATCAGTGTTTTGTGCATTTAGCAGAGAACACAAGGAGGTCTGATAGCAGAAGTTGCTTGAGGCTGAAACTCAGCAGGAATTTGATTCTGTGTGAAATGGCAGGAGTGAGCTGGCAAGTTTAACTTCAGAACAAGTTGTGCTCTTCTTGTTGGCACTTAAACTATGTTGAGCATGTTTTAGGCTTCTCCAGCAAACAGAAAAGCAGGTGCTTCTGTCTCTACTAGGAATAATGAGGTTCTGAGGAGCAGTCAGCAATTGGTCTGATTAGTTATTGTCATCTGACCATGCAGGAGATGCTGTGGTGCTGAGATCTCCTCTCAGAGCTCAGGTCTAGTCTGAGAGCTGCTGAGAAGTTGGTTTGTGTTGTGCTCTGTGAACATAGGACAGAGGGGATTCCCAAGCAAACAAGATATCAGAAAGCACTGACCAAAGGCCAGTATTTCATTATTTCCAATAGAAGAATAAAAAGAAAATGGGTAAGAGAAAAACAACTTGGGACCAGAAACAAACTGAAGCAGAAATAACCAGCACTGGTTTCAGCTGAACAATAAGCAAAACTAAAATATGAAAAGAAAAAAACAACTTAGAGGCATTGACACAACAGGAATTATTTGTGATTATTTTAAGTTAGAGGCAGAAGCAGAAAGACAAATGATTAGAGGAAGCTAGGAGAAAAGACACTTTCTGGGAAGATTATTTTGTCGGATTGCAGTGGTGAACAGGATTATATTGTCCTAGCAGACATCCTTTAGCTTTGTTAAGGTAGAGAAGAGATTGTAGTGGGATGGTAGGAGGTTTTTCGGGGGCATTGTTGCTTTGTGTTGCTAATATTGGCCTTATACTACTCTAAAATTACTTGCCATATGGGTACATTAGTTTTTTTTCTTGACTATCAAAAGCTGAAAGACTCCAAAATGAGATCAAAGGAAGATAAAATATCGTGCTGAATTGTCTGCTTTGTTTCTACAGCAAAGATATTATTTAGAAAAGTTGAGTGCAAGAGAGGAAAGGAGATTGATGGGTATTTTACTGTTTTGATGTTTTCTTTAGGAGCTTTATTCCTAGTTTTCTACTGAGGCTATCTTTTGCTTGGTGGAACAAATATGTTGTTTACTTGCTTATTGACATGGGTGGGATTGGCTACCCAGAGGCAGGTATTTAAATGAGCAGTGAACAGCAGAGAGCCATTCCACCCACATGTGTGGGAGTGTGAAAGCACATGTTTGTTACCCAGCTCTAAGGATCAATTGCTGAGCTGATAGCAGGAACCATTAGCATGCAACAATTAATGTATTCCCTCTGCTTTACCTAGCAAGAAGTGGATGGATGGAAAAATACCTTGTCATTGCAGAAGGCTAATGACTGATTACTGATGTCATTATACAATCAAAGACAGATTTTTGTCCCCTCCATGTCCTTAGGTAAAGGGAGGCTAAAAGGTGCAGCACCCAGAACAGCACATCCCTCTTTCCTTTTGGATGCTTTTAACAGACAGCTCTGCTTTGCCTAGTCACACATTTTACGGTGATAATTCTGTGACCTGTTTGCTCTTTATCCAACAGATAAGCACCCATGACTTTCTTGGAAGTAATGCAATAATAACATAAACCTTTACAAATTAGAACAGTTATTGCTTTCAAAGGGATGCTTAGACGCCACTCTGAGGTGTGCTGAATGTTAAATAGTCACTAGGGGGATGTAGGAGTTCTGCATAGAAGTTGGGCTCATCTTGAAGGAGTTTTTATTGCAGCATTAAGAGGTGATTGCTTCATCAAGAGCAATTTTTGAACTTTACCTGAAAATACTGTGCTTCCTGTAATATAAACTTAAATACACCCTCCTTGGCATTTCTTTTGAAAGCTCAGCTGGGCTTTTTGCCTGAGCAGTTTCAGATTAGTTTTAAGCAATAGCTCTTTCAAATTGAGTCTCACATATGGTCCAAATTCTGGGAAATGTTTACTCCTTTAACTTTTTTTTTTTTTTTTTTTTTTTTTTTTTTTTTTTTTTTTTTAATGAAAAGCATCTGAAGATAATTGTCATCAGCAAACCTTCCACTAAAATGCCAACTGCACTTGGTGAAGGGAAGGCAGTTTTTAACCTCCACTTGTGGCACATGGATGGTGCTGACAAGGGATTGCCTTGTCTGTTCCTGAAGGCAGGGGCATGAAAGACCACAGTGCAGCTCTGCAAGAGTAACAACTCCAGCACAAACAACACAGAGAAAGTTTAGCTCAGTACCAGTCAGAGATGGATTTGCAGGTATGTTGTAGTGCTCTCTGGATTGCACAAGTTCTTCACACTGTTACTCTGTTTTATAGAATGCACTATTACCTTTTAGACAAGAGCTGAATTTTGCCTGCAACATAAAAGTCCATTTATAATCTGCCAACAGGCTCAGCTGCTTTTCATTTAAAGCATAAAAAAGAAGGATTACTATTAAAGGATAAACCCAGGAAAATTATGTGAGATACTTACCAAGAAAATGGAAAGAATGTATGGGTCTGAAATGGGTGGCAAAGAATAACACAAAGCGTTCATGGTCTGATAGCTATGGAAATGTGTGAATTTGTGCCTGGTGAAAGCAATGAAGACTTATGAATGTGTTCATAAATCACAGGTATCAGTTATGAACCAAGGAATAATTCTGTTGTTCATTTTTCACTCCTGTAACTCAAGAACAGCTAAGAGCCTAGAGGGAAACATGGAGGTTGATTTAAATATCTGAGCAAGCCTGTTCCAATTCTCTATTTGCAGATGCTAGCTCAGGGGCTTGCTTTCCTGTAAAAAGTTTGATGTTCTATTCTCCTTGCTTGAAGGCACCTGTTTATGCTGGGAAGTCTATCCCAAAATCTGCAGGTAGCAATCTCAAACTCCAAAGTGATGCTTCCTCATGTTTTCTACCTAAAAATACAAATTCATTGTCTGAAATTTACTGAGGATTCTTAGATGGCATCACCACTGGAAGAGACTAATGGCACTCTCTCTTTCTAGACAGGTATATTCCAAACATAAAGCATACTTAAAAACATTTACAGTGCTTAACTTCTGTGAGTAACATGTTTTCTGTAAAAAATAAGAAAGCAAGAAATGTCATTATTTTGGCTTGTATTTATGAACAATGATGAGAGCAGTGGGCTAAAAAATGATGGTACAGCTGACTACAAAGGAAGCAGGTACATTTCTGCAGCACACAAATAATGCTGATAATTCATTGCCCTCCAAACTTTCAGCTACAAGGTCGTTCTAATTGGATGTTTATCCTTTTTCCTACAGATCACAAATGTGGTGTGTATCAGGGCTTTATTTCTTTTTGCAGTGTTAGGTTCTTTGTTGCAGTATTAGTCCCACGCTGCCTTCAGCTTTCATGTGGTTCCCCATGCCTTTTAAAAGTATTACCAAATTTATTTTCTTGTAACTTTTCAGTTATACCTGAGAAGTAACCCAAGGGTTTTTAATGTGCACATTAAATGCATGCAGCACTTCTATTGTCCATCACCAAGGCTGTGATTTGCACCTAATGTGAATGAGTAAACTCAGCCTTAACTTCATGTGCATCTACATGCAGTCTTTAGTAAAGAAGTATTCAGTAAATGAAGTATTACACAAGAAAAAGAAAGGTAACTTTGGATTATGACACACATATATAAAATATTGATTTGGTCTTGATGAAAAGCCTCACATAATGCTCATGTTTTGTGAGGCTTTGCCTAGACTGTTTTACTAAACCTTGAAGATTTCACTTTCCAATTTACCTGTTGGAAGGTGCTATTGTGTTTATGTCAGTGGCTTAGAAATTCTTCCAGATCTCCTTCCAGCATTCTGCCAATTAGAAAGCCTGAAAGCAAAGGCTTTCTATTTCAAGGTTCTGCTCTTGTACAAATATTTTATTAATATATTGCTCTCTTTGAATTCCACAGGAAAAATCATTGTAAGTTTTGTGGGAGCTAACTTGAAATTTCTTTGGTTTGCACACCACTAAGTAAATTTTTGTTGCAATTTTTTTCAAATACCAGAAATATTTTAAAAAACTTAGCTCCATGTGCAGTGTAGAGAGGAGTAATTGTTTCTTTGATTTTTTTTCTGTCATAAGCTAGTGGCATGGTTATTGTTTTAGACCTTCTTAGTGTTCTAGGTTTTTGTCATAGACTAAGCAATTTAGACCATTCAGGTATTTTCAGAAGTAGATGTTCTACCACAATTCAAAGGATGACTGGCTAAGAAAAAAAGCCAAAAAACCAAAATAAGCATTTCCTACTCTTGTTCTGTGCAAGGAATACTATATTTTACCCTTTAGTTTTTAATGAAAATTCTCTATTGCTTCTTCCTTTTCTCAAAACTTTAGAATGAAGTGCCCCTTTGTTTCTGTTGGCTTTTTGATGGGAGGTTTATAACCAGCATTAGTCTGTGAGAAGTTCTACATAGAATATTGCTTTTCTACTATAGCAATATTTTGTAAGGTTGACTATAATAGTTTTAATGTCACATACTCCCAGAAAAAGCTTCAGGGAAACAGAGTCTGACAGCCTTTGGGATGAAAACTCTAGCAGCTGTGACATAAAGGACCTTCTTTATATATCTTGTTATTACACAGTGATAACTAGCTCAGGTTTGCAATGAGCAACAGTAAATCAGTCACCACCACCTGCACTTGAGCACTGTCAGCAGCTTGTTTTTCTCATCCATTTACTACTGGTTTCCTCAGCCCCTGAATGGGCTCTAACAACTCAATAGTTAAGACATCTGGTTAAAATTGTATAGCCTATGGCACCTACCAAATCAAAGTAATGTAATAGTTCTTTCTGCTCTTAAAGTTTTACAAAATGGAAAAAAAAGAGTAACAGCATAACAAGCAGAAAAACTATCAAATAGCTGGCAAGAGTCTTTTAATAAATGGGAACATAAGAGGAACACAAGAAATAGTGTGCTTTTGAGTGAATAACTCTTCACATCTTTGAAACATGATTACATTCCCAGTTAATAAAGCTAGACCAGACATCTAGTCATGTTTTCCCTCTTTCCTAACTGTCTCCATATCATATCTTCTAATTTATATAAGCCTCTGTCATTAATCCTCTTGCAAAAAGGTTTTTATTTTGCCAAATCAAAGTGAAAGTTCAGGTAATATGATGCTATACAGCTGCCTTAAAGAGATGAGCATCTGCTCTGATGAGCTGACCAACAGTAGCCTTGTTATGTGCTTGGATAGTCTATAGAAAGAAAAATAATTGGCAGGCTACTCAGGTCCTTCTGGCCTTTGCCATCTGTGATGCCTAAAATGATCATAGTGCTAATGATGTCCTTCCCTTTGCTGAAATAGAGGCTGCCTGCTGTTGTTGTTCTAGTCTAAGGTCATTAAGATGAATGTTGTGATATCTGTTTACACTGTGGCATTTACAGTTCTTCTGGAAAAGTGAGGAAAACTTTAAATGGGGATGTAGATTGTACCACCATAACATTGAAGGAGCTAGAAGTTACATAGAAAATTTGCAATAGCTTCTCTGGTATTGTTTCTTCATAAGAAGGACTGAACAGGAGTTGTTTTGCTTTCTTGTTTCCTATCCTTGCAGAGTAATCTTAAGACGCTTTTGGTCTATGAGAGGTGAGACAGGACCCAGAAGGGTGCAGAAACTTCTCAGGTTGTGTAATTGGAGCAGTTCTTTAATCTCTATTTTCTGGCAAATCAGTCCAAGTGGTTATAGGCACACAGTTTTTGGTGATTGGGAGTGGGTACAGCTGTGAGGAGCAGATGAGCAGCACTGACAGCAATGAGCCATGGAGTGCCCAGGGGCACTGAGCAACCACCAAGGGAACAGAGGGCACACAGGTGCAATGCATGTATGATAAGGATATAAAAGGTTAGGCTAAAGAACAAGAAGGGCAGGTGCTTGCAGCCTTCTGAAGTGGTGAGGTGTTACTCTGTGTGGGTTGAAGCTTTCTGAAATTGTGTGGTGATAGTCTGTGTATTGTGGCTGTCTTGACTGCAGCATGTGCTGTGGCAAGAGATTGGTGTTTTTCCTTTGACATTTACATAGCTTCAGGTCTAAAAGGCTTCTGATTGTATTGCTTTAGCTTGTCCTCTATGATGTCCACCCAGTCATCACCATCTGTTTACATGACTGATGTTTACAGTCTCAGAAGAATAACAAAACCAGACCATTCATGTAGGAGGCAGGATGCAAACCTGAAATGGAGAAGGACACTTCATAAGGGCACACAGTGAAAGGAAAAAGGGGTATGGCTCCCAGCTGAAAGGGGCAGATTAAATATGAGGAGGAAATTCTGAGGCTTCTGAGACACTGGAATAGATTGCCCAGAGAACTGGGGGTGCTGCAGCCCTGGAAGTGTTCAAGGCTGGTCTGGATGGGGCTTTGGGCACCCTGGCCTAGTGAAAGGTCTCTGCTTATGGCAGGGGATTGGAAGCTGTTCTATGTGTTTCTGAAAGATTTTTCTTTGCTCTGAGTGTCTTCTTGTCATTTCTTGTGTGCATTTCTTGAGTCCTCTGCTCAGCTTCTCTACAACAAGTGTGATAGTCTTGGTAATGACCTGCATTTGCCCTCTTGGATTGCGGGGGATCTAAACTGCTGAGCAAGGCAGGATTTGGTTCTTTTTGCTCTCGGTCTTTTGCTTTATGGACCACACCAATTAAAAAACTAAGAGGAATAGGTATTAATGAGAGAGTTCAAATATTTTTCCTCTACTTTTCCTTTCAAATCATGTCCTTGTTCCACCCCGAGGTTACCACTGTTGATGGGGAAAAAAACCAATCATAGAAGAAAGATGTCACATTCTCTTTTCTTTCCTTCAAACACTATGCAGCAAATTTAAGTTGAAAGTAGGTTTGCTTTACATTCTTTTTATTTAGGCATTTCAGTACAGATTATGTCAAAAATATATCACAGAAGAACTAGAAAGCTCCCTATGTCCTGAGTATTTTTCTCTTTTGTTATAAAATGTCTCACTTTCTTTAAGAAAAAAAAATTGCATGCAGAAGGGATTTTGAAAAATGTCCTTGCCTGACTAATATAGTCTATATATGTATTTTTATTCCATTAAAAATGGTATAACTTGATTTTAGAAAAAATATACCCTGACTTCATCAAGCATATTTGACTTCAGAATATGTTAACAAACAGTAAGTAAAAAACCCATTTCTGCATAACAACTTATTTTTAGCTTCCTCTGGTGTAAAATCTGCTGTAGTACCAGAAAAAAATTTTCAAGTGCCCCTGATTTTACTTGCTTTGTGCATCACCTTTGAAAAATTCATAGCATGTATTTCAATAGCCAAAATGTTTTCTCTATGTCTAGAGTGTGCTCTGCTTTGCAGATGACAGCTGAGGTTGTCTAATCAAACTAAAATTGGTACACTTGCTGAACAAGGCTGAGCAGTTTATGATCTGAACCAAAGACCAGCTTTGGATGTATGTTGTGGAATGCCAAATGGATAAAGATGCTTCCTGACACTAAGATGAACTGCAGTTTTGCCTAAGGAAGCACTGCATGAACTGCCTTGTTGCTTTAAAAACCAACCACACAAACAAGAAAAACAACCAATTGATGCCTAAATTGTTTTATCACAAAGTTTGAAACTTATACTAGATGAGCTTGTGGTCTGTATCTTTGAGAAACTCCAAAAAAATAAGGTTCTGGATAGCAGCTGACTTTTACTTTTCTTCAATGATTTCATACAATTCCTAGATTATCTCTCTTCCCATCCTCCCTGTCACTGTTTTTGACAGGGACAAGTGGCTGAGGAGATGCATGCAATGCAGTTGTCAGCTCCAACCAGATGCTGCAGAAAGGTGTAAGGGAATAGCTGTCAATAACAACAACAGTCAAAAAAGTTCATTTCTGATGGTGGCTCATGCATTATCTGTAAATGAAATGTGTTTTGCTCAGATTCTCCTTCAACTGTCTTAATGTTGCCGTAGACAGGTTTAGTAGGGATATTTTTTTCTTGTTTGGGTTTTTTTTTTAGGTGGAGGTTTTGTTACACCCACTTAAAATATTTAAGGTTTAGTATATGAAAGCAGTACCTGAAAACAATTCCTGGCTTGGATGTTATTTGGAATTTAAAGTTCATACAGTTTCCCCAAGTGTTTTCCATTTTCCTTCTTTCTCAGAACTCATTTTATATTCATGTTTTGGAATTTAGCTTGTTAGCTCCCCAGTAAAATTTACAAATAACTCAAACAATGTGAAAAGTTTGTATTTGTTTCCTTTACTTGAGAGACTAAACTGATGGAAAACTTCAGTCATTTTCTTATGTCTAGAGCAGAAAAATTACTAATTTACCTGCATTTTGTGTACTTATTTTGGAGTTTGATTGGTTGTGGTTTTTATTTTAATCATGAATGGAAAAGGCAGTCACACTAAATTTTTGCATATTTCATATTTATGCATGTAATTATCCAGAGCTTACTGATTTAAAAAGCTGCCTGCTCCTGACTTCTACTCTTCACGGGTTTTTTTCTGTCATGAAACTTTCCACTCTGGACCATAAATTGCAACCCTGAACTGTTTTCCATCCAAGAGTACACCTGCTGCAGACAAAATGCCTTTGCTTTGATTTCAGTGACGTGTTTTGTTCTGCTCTCTCAATGGCCATTCTCGAGGTTTGTCTAGTGATTAATGCAAAATGAAAGGCATCTTTCATGTGCTGTTAAGAAAAACAATCAGGGAGGAATAATAGATGAGTTTCCTGCCTTTCCACAGGCACTTCATGCCTTATTATTGGCAGAAGCCCACCAGGAATAAAAAATATGGCAGACAATTTCTTGCCTTCCAACAGGAAATGCTTTGTCCTTAACTTGCGCATACTATGACTGTCATAAAAATGTATTTGGTGTTAGGCTGTTGTGGTGTTTCTGAAGAACATTTTAATGAGGAGTGCGTGCTGCAGACGTTCTCCGAAGTGTGATGCTGTTGGGTACATGTGATCTGTACCCAACAAAATTCATTGCAGCTTTAACCGAGACCAGCGCGAGTGTGTCTCTATCTTTTCTTTAGGAGAAGCCTCCTTGAGGAGCGCAGAGTTACCAAACCGCGTTCCTCACTTTCCCAGCTGCCGCCTACTCCTCACGCCTGCTCTCGCTGCCGCCGCGCTGCCCGGCGCTGGCGGAGCCGGCGGGAGGCAGGGGGAGCCCGGGAGCAGCGGCGGCGGCCCGGCCCGGCCCGGCCCGGCAGCAGGCGGGGTCCGTGCCCGCCCGCCCGCGCTGACGTCAGGAAACTTTCGGGGCGGCCGCGGCCGGAGCCAGCGGCGCGGAGAGGCGGCGGGACGGGCACGGGCGGCTCCATCCCCGGCAGGTACGCGGGGCCCCGCGCCGGGGCTGCCCCTGCCCCGCGGTGCACGGAGCGGGGCACGGGGTCTGTCCGAGCGCCTGTTGATCGCCGCGGCAGCGCTGCCCCGGGCTCCGCCGCCCCGCTCTGCCGTCGGCGCGGAACTTGGCAGGGGCGGGTGCTGGGGCAGCGCGTCTCCCCCGCGGGTCCCGCCTCACCTGCGGGCTCCGCGCTCCCCGCCCCGGGGCCGCCGGCAGCGGCTGCTCCCAGCCCGGCGCCCGCACGGAGCCGGGGTCTCGGACACACGGGCAGGGCTTGGTGAATTTCAAGTAGCTGCGAATAATGCGCTGCCTTTCATTCGGGGTTGGGGTTTTTGCCCGTTGTAAGTACAGTAAAGCCTTTATCCGAGAGGAGGATTTGTTTTCCTCGGGAGGCTCCGCCGTGGCAGCCGAGCTCGCCGCTGGGGCTGCTGAGCGCTCAGTTGTTGTACAAGGGAGGATCTTCGGCTCGTAACCAAACCCAAACCACCGAGATAATTTTAACGCCGCGTGTGTCGGGAGGGTGGAGTGCTGGAGGAGTTTGCTCGATCGTCATGCGAATAGAGAGAAGTCTGAGCGAGGACTGCGGCTCTGCCTTGGAGTTGGGAGGGAGATTCAGGGAGAAATTCTCAGCTTGAGAGGCTCTGAAAGTTGTATGACAATTAGAGGAACGTGTAAAAGTATGTTGTTCATTTAATTTCACTGTCCTTCTTATTTATTAGGGGGCACTGAGAGTCAATCAAAGATCCATAAAGGTTAATTGTATTCTTCATACAAAGGAATTGGCTCCCTTCCGAAGAAATAGATTTCTGGGATCTTTTTTTGAACTTGAGACACTTATTAGATTTCTAATTTAAATAGCATGCAACTTTTAAACTTTCCACTTCCTACAGATCCATTGCAATTACAAGTTCTTAAAACGTCATCTTTGAGGAAAGAAGTTATCGCAACTAAAAAGATGCTACCCCCCCCATAAACTGGAGAACAAGGCATACATGAAGGTGCTTTGAATGTGCCGAGATTCATGTAAAATATTATAGCAATGTATTTAGTTTATGCAGTATAAATATACATAAGCATCTGTATTTGTGAGTTATGTGAATACTTCTCCTTTTAGAAGTTATTTTCCATTATTTTCTTCTCCGGTATGCTAGATGAACATGTAACGTGTGTAGTACCTTTCAGTTGTTGTAGGGTTAAGCAGTACTTCAGAGCTACTTAGGGTGTTAATCAAAATAAGACAAAACAATTCACCAGAAAGGAAAATATGTTTTTGAAGGTCAATCTTCTATTTTTATGGTCATTTCAGAATGAACAGTAAGTTTTGCTTCTTAGTTGTAGATTTATTTGGTTGATTTGTCATGCAGTACTATGTCACGTACAACTTCAAATATTTGGAGATTATCCACTTGAACTTAGAAACAGCAGAACAGGGGGAAAATAATTCCATGGTTATTAGGCATACATACATTCTTCTGGGATGTATTTTAAGTGTATGAACGTGTTAGTGATTACAGAACTCATTAAAGGCAAATGTTTACATGAATGCCTTGGATAAAAAGTGATTTAGGGATTAAAAGCTTGGCATTATGGCATGGTGCTGAAGGATGCAAGGGGGAACTTTGGTTTATACTTTCAGCAGAGCTACAGTGGGAGGAATATCAACGCAAGGGGGCTGGAAATAAGCAGAAGCAAATACAACTCTGGTTGCCTGAGAATTTAGGATGACGTGATTGGGTGTGCCTTGTGAGTGATGAGTAAAGAAATTAAAATTATTGCAACAGTGAACTGTGATACAATGTTTTGTGTAAAGCATTTTAAATCTCATAGGAAATGTGCTGCTACTGGAGGACCAGCAAGGAGGAAGATGTAGCTAACAGGAGTGGAAAACAAGAGGGAATGTTACACAAACTACTGGTTGGTACTGCCTCCTTAGTCTTTGGAGGTAACTTTGTAACCTTTTTGAGGGTTTTTCTAGTGTTCAAAGATTGTGCATCTGTTGTTCTGCAAAGCACTCACCTGATGTGCCATTTCAGAATTTCCTTTACAGGGTCACTTTAGTTTGCTAGTCTATTGCATGTAGACCAATTTAAATTTCATGGTTCAGTAGCAGTTTGTAAACATTCTTTGTAATGTACAATGTTTGTAAACATTGCTGCATGCTCTAAAAGTCATAGTCAGGAGACTTGCATGAAGCACTTGAGAGGTCTAATACAATGAACTGGAATTTGTATTATAATTATGGAATTAGGTTTTTCTCTTGAGATAATCCCTCAAGAGTCTACTGCTTGAACATGTCATTAGAACATAATTAGAACTACCAGCTGAATTAATTAAAGGGCATCTTCAGCTAGAACTGGGGCTTGAAAGAGAACAGAGGGGGCAACTACCATATCACTAAATTTTGGTCATACCTTGTATGGATTGTGTCAGGATTCTAATTCTGCAATTTTTTTTTTTTTCAAGAGAACAAGTAGAACACTGAGAGCTGTAAAGTCCACCAGGTTCTGTTCAGAAACAGCTGCAGGTCTCTGAGACTTTTTAGTTATTGTCAATGGAATGCATAGCAGAAGTTGAGTCTGTGTTCCAAGTACATCAGCTTCTGAGACAGGGCAAAAAAAATCATTAGTTCATGACTTCATAGAGTTGTTGCACAAGAATATGCTAATTGGGCAGAAGTAAACATTCTCCCCGTCGCCTTTTTTGCCTTACTGTAATCTGATTTTTGAAGGGATAAGCTCCTTTAGAGACTCGGGTTGTAATCCAGAAAAGAGCGAACAATACTGCCCCTGTTAGAACACACAGTGCCTCTGCATACCTAACAATGTTCTCTTTGGTTCTCTTACCTGCAGAATGTAGCTGTGCATGCAGATGTATCTGTCAATATCTTTGAAAGTAATTTCCTTCCTAGTATCTCCTGAATCCCTGAGATCAGAATGTTGGCTTTGTTCATGCAGATAGCTTTGCTGCTTCACTGCCAGTGCTCCCCTGAACATTCCCTGTGACTTAAATGCTTAATCAAGCTGTTCTGTGCCTTTGCTGTTGTGGGATGGCCAACTACTGCCACTGAATGTGTAGTCCTGGTCTGGGTTTACAGTCACAGCCTGTAGGGCTGGGAGGAAGAAGGAGGTAGGCTTACTCCATTTTCTTTATTTTGTGGCCTGTCCCTTGAGGACAGTAGTGTCATCACTGCTCACCCTTTCGGTCTCAGATATGTGGCTGTGGGCCTTGCCTGTGCCACTCTGTTTGCCCAGGGGCACTGCAAAGACTTTGGGGATGGTCAGTAGTAGCTCTTAAGTCTAAGAAAATCTTTTTTCTTAAGCATTTTAATGCACTTAAAATGCATTTTTAACCTTGGCTGCAGCTCCACGGCTTGTAACAAGCAGACAGTGCTCCCTTAAGGACCCCCTTACTGTATGGTTTCAGAGAACGTTTGTTACACTAAACTGAACATCAAGAGTCCAAAGTGCTGTTACCACAGATTTCATCCAGGATCCCAACAGAGAGTTTATCCAGCTGAAAACACATCATGAATTCCCAGGAAAGCATTTCCACTTTCATTCCTCCTCTCTTCTGCCAGTTTAAGCAGATGTTCTTATCACCAGGCTAAGAGGGTGCTCCGAATTGAAATATGATTGTTTCATCAGGCTGAAGTGACTTACTTTTCTGATGTGTAATTATGTAGCAGCAAAGACAGAGAGAATGTAGAATTTTGTAGCTGAAGGAAACAAACATATTTGTAGAACAGATAACACCTGGGTTTCTGACAGCCATCTATGTGGTTTTCACTGAAGCAAGAAGCAGAACTCAGGCTGTAACACCTACAGTTTGACAAAGGCTGCTTGGTAATTTGTGAAAAAGTACTGGAAAGCCTCTTAGAATAAGGCACTGGATTTCTTTAACTTCTGCGATATTTTTTTCTGTTTTGAAGAGCAGTTACTAAGAAATTGTCATTTAAATTCCAGAGTGTGACATATTCATCTTATTAGTATATAATCACTTGGTTACTACTGCATTTATTTTATATTGCACCCTAAGCTTGCATATTCTGGTTTTATTCTGAGAACTGAGCTGTGTTTTCTCCATTTACTGTATCACTTGGAGTTGTAAAGCTTCAGCAACATCTGTGCAGCCAAATGTTTTTCTGTGTATTCTGTCAGCAATACCTGATCAACACCCTTGCCTTGCAATGGTGTGCACAATTGTAAATTAGTAAACAATTCTCTTAACAATGTGCTGGCTGGAGACTGCAGCTGGCTCTGTTGATAGAGTTAAAGTGGTTTTTTGTGGTCACCAGAAATTAGAACTATAATCTGTGGAAATTCTGGTTATTCCTGTGCTGCAGAGATATCCTGAGCAATGCGAGTAAATAACATTTCTATGTTGAAAAATTTGTGAATTCTAGGGCAAATCTTTTGCTGCTCAGAAGTGTGTGATGGTTGTTTCTAGATTTTTTTTATTGCTTTGTGGAGAAGGGTATGTGGATAGTCCAGTATTTGGGAATAGATAGGGATGCAGAAGCCTAATCTCTTCCATCTTCTCATCATTCCCAAAATAACATGAAGGCTGTAAAACTGCATGAAAATTCATCCTCATTCTTTTCAGATAGAATGGAATAGTTTTTTGAGGCATCTTGAGTTCTCTGGAAAATTTTAAGGTCTTTATTGTGATTTCTTTTTTTTAATTCTTCCTCTGGTCTTTCCATCCCCTTAGTTATAATGGGGAAAGTTCTGACCAAAGGCAAAATGCAGCAGTACCACAATGGGCAAATCAAGATCCTGACCTAGTACCTGTTGTGGCATTTAATACTCTTTTCTGTTTCCATTTTTCTTCTTTTACATTCAGATATCCTATCTTCAGTTCCTTCTAGGCAGAATGGGACATTAGGCACTTAAACATTGTGCTTAAACTTTCCAGGTGATCTGCTCTAAATCCCTGTGGCCCTTAAAGGCTTTTTCAGAGATCTCAGCAGTCTAAATCAAAATTGTTTTCCACTAGGAAAAAGGCTGGGATGGGGTTGCTCCTGCTGTGGAGAAGGATGTTTGGAAGGGAGGTGGTTGCCCATTCTCCTCTGGGTCTTGAAGCTCTCCTTGTGGCAGGGGTCCCTGGGGAGAGTTGGTTTCTTCCCAGCTGCAGGCTGGGTCTGCTCAGCTTTGGCAAGTCTCTTCTGTGCTACTGCTGGCAATTTATATCTGCTGCCCAGTGTAATTATTGGTTTTCCTGCACACAAAGGTACTCCTGATATTAATGAATTTTATTTTTTTTTTTGTCAGATTGGGAGCTTTTATTTCAGGGTGTGTGTCTGTGTTTGCACATCTTTTAAAGAAGGTGTCTCTTGAAACAGCAGCATTTTTTTCTTAATCTGTTGTGAAATCTTCTGGAACATATCACTGAAGTGAAGTAATGAGCCTAGATAAAGGACTGTGTTCCCAGTAAAATAGATTATTTTTCCTGCAGTCACATCTCAAAATGTTGTTTGGAACAGCAATCATCTTTGCATGCCAGTTACATTAGGAGTTGTTTAAGAAAATTTCTTGTGTCCTCAAACCTATTTTTTTAATGTTTGTCCAGGCCATCTTTCCAAATGCCTTGCTGTGCAGATATGTGCAGTCTCTAATGCCTTCTTCCTACACGCTGTGTTGGCAGCTCAGTGCATTCAAAGATCATGAGTCAGGTTCCCTAAAAAAACAAAGTAGTAAAAATAATGAGGTTTAAAATACTACAGCCTCCTTGTGAACATTTAGTATTGTTTTCCTTCTTTAAAACTTTTTCTTTACACAGGTATATTGACCTGAACTTTTTGTTTTGAAAACGATTTATTTTTCACACAAACTCTAAATTTTAGGACTTGGGTCTTCAAGAAAAAGTCTCTTGAGAGGCTCGCCCCACTGCTGAAATTTGCAGCTGATAGCTTTTCTCTTTTTTTCTGCTTCCTGATTGATAAAGTGGCAGAACCATCATTTCTGAAGCAGTGGACGCTTGGGAAGCAAAGCTAAAAGGTGATTTCATGTTGCAGGGTATCATATGCCCGAGTCATACCTGCTTTAGAGTAACTGTAGTGAAGAATAATGTGTGCAGACTTGTTAAAGCAAAAGTGAGGGGTGAAGTGTGAATGATGCTGAATCTTTACTTGGGATAGAAAATAGCAGCAGGGAACTGACAGTGTAGCCAGCAGAAAGTTTGAGACATTAACCCCCACTGTGGTGCCTCTTAATCTGTTTCACATGTGTAAGCTCTAAAGCAGAGCCTACTGTGGATTTGTAAACACAAAGGTCTTTAATGTCTGAGATAAGGACAGTCTTTTTCTTGATTCCAGCAGCCTAAAAATTGCATTACTGATTAAGTTACATGTTGCATTAATATTCAATTTATCATCTTGTGCAAATGGGCTTAGGATGGAAGAAATACTTTTCCAACAAGTTGTGCAGCTGGAGCAGTTACTAATTCCCTAATCTTTCTGTGCCATATAGTAATTGCACTTAATTGTTTGCTTTTGCTGTGTTTTATGGTGTGAAATTCAGTATGTCAACACTGCTGAGCAGGTACGTCAGTGTGTGTAATGCTAGCATTCCTAAAAGAGAGAATTTCCAGGTTTCATCTGACTGGATGAAACAGCTCACGTGTAGCTACCAATGCAGTGCTTCATACATTTTCTTGTAAATCAGAGTTTGTAGCTGTTTTTTCTTGGTGAAGGGTTGGTTTTGTCTTTGCAGGGTGGTAAGATAAGAGAGGGGCCAATGCCTGTGGCTGGGAAAGGAACATGTAAAGTAACATTTTCTTACACAGCCATTTAAAACTGTCAGTGTGCTAGTGGTTAAAATTCTTGCTAAATTGCTTGCGGTCCTTCTACTTCAGTGGGGCTCTCCGCTGCAAATTCTACTTTTTATTCTTTTAAAAGCATATTAGATTTCTTTGGAGACCAAAAGAAGTCACCTAGAAGCATTCCAGCCTGTAAAAATGATTCTCCACCTTCCCTCCCATCCCATTCAGTGAGGGGAGCTCTGTTTCTGGTTTAGTCCCCACAGGTTTGAAATTGTACCTAAGAAATCAGCCAGTCTTGGAGAGGGCACTTGGGAGCTTTAGTTCCCAGGCTAAGTTCTCTCAGGGCCTATTGCTTCTGCCCTGCAAGACAACAGAATCTGCAAGCTGTGATTTAACCTGGCCATACTGGCATGGCAATCCCATGTGTTTGTCACAAGCACTTTGCTATTAACAGCAAATTGATAATCTAGAAGAGCATATCAGCTGTATATTGTTTTCTCTTTCAAAATTAAGTGCATCTCCCAGAGGTCTTGGTTCCAATCCCCTTGCTTTATGGCTAAGGATATTGAATGCAGCTATTAAGCTGTTAGGCTGGTTTTGTATTAGTAATTTTCTCTGGTATGTAGAGTAATTCCTGAATCCAAATCATTATCTGGCCTTTCAGCCATGCCACACTGAATGATGTGCTTGCATGGGTGATACCCCCAGCTGCCAGTACAGCTACATGGCTCTTTTACTGGTTTTACTGGTTTTGACTGGGGTGGCATGAGACAGCTGGTGGCCACTGCAAATCTGCCAGTGTGCAAAGCTCGGAGCAAGCAAAGCCTACATGGGTGTAGCAGTGATCTGTCAGGAGACTGAAGTGCAGTTGACAGCACTGTTGATTATTTCTCTTAGAAACAAGCAGGTGTTTGCTTGGCTTTGGTGCTGATTGGCAAGGCAAAAATGATTTAACTGCACAAGTGACAGTGCTGCTGCGAGGAAGGAGGATTTGTGTCACGGCAGGCAAGGATAGTGTGCTGTACTTCTGAGGAACTGCTGTAATGCCTGGTGTTCTGTATGGTGTTTATTTCTCCAGCCTTGCACAAAATTGGAAATGCTGGTTATTATCCACAGCAGTAGATGTAAAGTTGTCACTCTGCTTAGATTTTGGCTTTTGTTGTTGGGTTTTCTGAGGAGGAGAAGCAGAGGGTGTGACTACTTACCAGTAATATGATGCCATGGCGCCCTGTTTCATGTAGCTATCTAATTAAACTAGATTATTAAGAAACAAGATTATTCTACATGAGCATTTAGTATTAGATGGTAAGCCTAGCATGTTCAGCTAATACACATACTTGTTTCCTGTAAAACTGACAGTTTTCCATCTTCTCTGTTTTCAAAATGTACAACGTGCACCACGAATTCTAAACTCAGCCTCAGAAAAGACTGACATGCTTTAGTGAAAAGTTTGCAGTCTTAGGCTTTTTTCTTCCCAAGGTTGAATCTAATACAATAAAGGATATCTTAGGAGCAAATGTTGTTTTGTTGAACTAAAATTTGTTTACAAAATATATTTATCTTAATTTATTCTCATATTAGTCTGTTTTGTCTCTTCAATTCTCAGATTTCATAAATAAAACAATGACATAGTCTTTATTTTTAAATCTCCATAGATAGAAATGTAATCACTATAAAAATAGATACAACATCATTTGCTTGTGTATTTCATTTGAAGCCAGATAAGAAAATTATGTAGAGCTAATAAAAAAGAGAGGTGGTATTGTGTGGGTAAAGTGAATCACTTTCAAGTGCTCATGGATGAGGCTTTTGATGAAGTGCATCTTGTGTAGCCTGTGTCAGCCAAGGTGATCATTTAAAATGGAGTAGAAAGCTGCTTCTTCTGGAGGCTCTCTAACAACAGAGGCCTTTTGGGGACACTTTGAGTGATTCATGTACTTTGTGTGTCCAGGTATCTTTGCTGACCACTGATCCACTGATATATTTCAGGATTTCCTCATATGTGGTACTTTTGGCTTGATTCTTAAATTCATTTCAAACGCCACTCATGGAGGAATCTGGGGTACTTCAAACAGAAGTGCAATATAAAAATGAACAGTCACCATCTAAGCTCCTGACATCCAGAATTCAGAGCCAAGTCATGTTTTGATGACTTAAGGATATTGTACTTTATTATGTAGCATTTTTCTTACCATTCCTGGAGGATATCCTGAGTTTTTATAACTTAATTGCTTATGAAGAATTCCTAAATAAGACTTTCTCCTCCTTCCCATTTTGGAGTTGTGTTTCCTCTGAAGCATTGTTAGACTTGATTAGGATCTAGGAAAGTTTTGAGTAATGAGTCAGAAAAATAAACAAAATCTGAGCAAGCAGAAGGTGGGGAATGGAAAAGACTTCTGGTTTAGATGAGTTTAAATCCTTTCAGCTCTAAATTAGAAGTATAGTTTCCCTCTTCTGCATGCACACCTTTTCCTTCCTTTTTCCATGTCCCTTTCCTCCTCTTGCCCTTGTACTCTCAGAAAACCCCAGGAGAAAAGTTGTGTTGTGCCTTACTGGGATGACTTTATGGGTTATGGCATATCTGTAGGATATATGTGCTTCTCTAAAAGGCCCTGAAGGGAAAGCTTTCAACTGTAACAAATCTGTCCTGTAAAGGAAGGAAAGCAGTAAATATGCTTATAATAGTAAATATAGTTGTAAACACTAGTAATTCCATAGCAGTCCCTTATGTACCTCTTAGTCAGAAAATTATCTTTGTTGTGATTCTGTGTGCTTTTCAGTTTGGGATTTCAGGTTTTTTGACATTGAAATGAGCCATGATTAGAAGGTATGAAGAAATGGACCATAAAATAGATGTTTAGTGGAAGATAAGTAAAAGCATACTTGATAGGATTAGTGGGATATATTTGAGATGTGTTATGTTGCTGGCATACCCGTGACTGCTTAACCACTGAAATAATCTGTTGCTATTTAATCCAAATAAATTTCATTTGCTAGGTCGTCTGGAAGTTACTGAATAAGTTACTTAGTTGCTTAGCCAAATGGCAGGGGGGAAAAAAAAAAAGTCAAACTATTGAGGAAATATGCCTTGACAGAAAAGAAAATAATAAAATGCTAAGGATCTCAATTCTGAAGGAAATAGGTGGTTGGCTGGAAATAATTGCTTGAATATTTTGAATTCATTATGGTGAATTTTGCCAGATGCTTTTGAAGAATATTTATGTGTGTTATTTGCTGTTGTGTTTCTTGTGCTTGCTGCAAGGCATGTGTACTTCTGGCTAATTTGATCCTGTTTGTTTATGGTCTAAATACTTCTTTTCCCCCAGACAGCAGTATTCAATTGTGTATTATTTCAGCTGCTATTTGGAAAACGTGACACAAATATAAGTCCCAGACAGTGTTTGTCTAAGGGAGAGTTGTGTTTGTCTAAGGTAGAATCAAGTGTATTTCTTCTTAGCTGACAAACTTGGTGAAATCTTGACATATCTTGACAGACTTCTGATATTTGTGTTTCACGATATATCTAGGAACCTTTTACGTGCTAAGATCTTTAGAGAGATGTTGCAGCTCAGATAAATTTGTAGCATGTCTGAAGAAAGCAACTTATTAACTGTACTCTGAGCTTCTGACACCCTGGCAGTGTGAAGGGTGAGGAGAGTGTTTTCTGCTCACTCCTATCTTGTCACTTATCTGGAAACGTGTCAATTATTTGAGTCTGCCCTGGCATGTGGATATTAGGAAAACTGGTATACATAGCCAAGAACTAGCTTGTGTGGGGGCTGAAATGTGGGAAATTGCTTTGTGAATGATGGTAATTTTATGGTTATTAGTTCTGTTTTGTGTTCATGCAGGAATCCTGCTCGTGTCTATGTGACTTCTCAGGGTGTCAAGATGTTCACCCTGCAGTTGTGGAAGTCATTTACAGTCAAATAATGCTCCTGAGATGTGGTTGAAGCACTTCTGCATATGCTGCCATCCTTTTCCTGTCTAGTGCACCATTCTGTGGGTACTGGCTCAGGTGTTTTTGGTATGGGACTGGATCAAGTATGACCAGCAAGTGGGAAGAGTAAGTTAATTTAGACATGTTCAGTCTGACTGTGGAGCAACAGAGTAAAATACAATACAGATGCTTTTCCTAATGGGTGTAAAACCCATGCCCTGGTTTGTCATACACTGGTTTCCTCAGTGCTTGCAGTGCAGTTCTTTGCTGACCCAACCAGAACAGATTTATCCACATGGACATTGTCTCTATCTGGCCTTCACTTCACTTTTGTGCCCTTCAAGGCGCCCCAGTTTAACAAGTGAGGATGAACAGTGCTGTAGTGCAGCAAAGCAGAAACCTTGTTGTTACTGTATCCAGTTTATTTAGCTTTGTCATGAATTCAGGTTCCTACATGGTGTATATTAGCAAGTTTTCTCTTTTTTTCCCTGCAGAGCTCTATCAGAACAAAACAAACAGAAAAGCTTTTTACTTGGTTCTCACCTCTGTTCAAAAATGAGCAATGTATTGACTTTTGAATGTGCCAGAGCTCAGCTTATCTTTTAACTAATAACAGAAAAGAAACAGAAGTTGCAGCAAACAGTGTGGAGTCTTGTCCAGTAGCTGTTCTCCCCTGCTCACTCCATTTAAAATATGCTGTTGCTAAAGATAGAGTTTTGCCTTTGAATCTCCACTTTTGTAAGGTTTATCATAGGGTGGAACAACCTGCCAGAACTTAATTGCCTTTTGGCAGATCTTTTTTCAGTTAATGGTGCTGCTGATGCTGGAAGAGAGGAGGATTTAGGTGTTCAAGGGACTGATCTTGAAAAAGAAGACAGACCTTTTAAACTGGACTTTTTTGAGCTGGTCTCTAGTGGAATTGAGCTGCAGCAGAGTACTCCTGTTTTTCCTTTTCCCTCTCTCCCTGGCAATGATTTTAGAACTTGTTGGAGTCCTCCAATAAAATTTTCATGCATTTCACAAACTCTGATGAATTGTTAGAAAAGAGAGATTGATGTCACTGTCCCTGTAGGAGACATGAAGCTGACTGTAGTATGATGTGGTTGAAACAGTGAGTTCTCACTCATTACTCAAATCTGCTGAGTTTTAGTGACAGTTACCTGTAATAAAGCCTCTGATAAAAAGCTGATTTTGTTTCTTGGTCATGAAAATTAATCTATTAAGCTCTATCATAATGGATGCAACCTTTCCAGCACTTGGTTTTGGAGTGGCCTTATAGGTTCACAACATTGTGAAGTTTATTTTGAATTCTTTATCATACTCATGCAGTTCAGTCATCTGTTATTTATCTTCTATTTTTATCACATTTTAGCACATTCTGTTTTCTTGAAACTTTTGCTTTAGCCCTCTTCACTCTGTTTTTCAGTAGACAGTCTTTTACTCAGTTGTGCTTCAGCAGAATTGGCATGTCAAAGCCTATATATGTACAGTATACTTAAATTTCCTTGGTTTTCCCATGTTTCTTCAGTGTTCCAGATTTTTTGGCAGTGGGCTATCAATCAAATAGCTAACCTGTTTTTCTATGGAATTCTCAGTTTGCTGTAGGTGGCCTCTGCATTCCATATGCTCCCAGGTTCTGCAGCCTTTTTTCCTTCAGAAATCTGGACAGCTTTAAAGCTGCATAGTTTGGCTGTGTTCAGATGTCATTTCAATATTCTTGGTTCAGCAATGTTCTAAATGACCTCTTCCTCTATCTGCACAAGATTCAGACTTGCCACATCTTTTGTATTTATTTTTTGGAGATTTTATGATTTGGCATGCTTTGGTGCTTTCAAATGTAACCAAAAACTGAAGGAGGAAATCTTGTGTGCTGCCTCTGTCTGTTCTCCCCTTGCAAGCAGCTGTGTAGTAATGTCCATCTTGAGGCTTTGAAGGTTTCTCTTATTACATGAAAGAATTTCAGGATCTTGTTATTCACTGGGTTGCTTCATCAGCTGTGCTTGTTTCACTTGTACCTTTTCTATACTGTAATTCTGCTGCTTTTTATTTGTGTTTTGTTAATTTTGTCCATGCTTGCAAGGTTTTTTTTTTTCTTCTTACTATTCATTTTAATTGGGTAAAAATTTAAATTTAAAAATAAATTTTGCTTTTATGTGTTTTTCAGTTGTTTTAGCTGCCTTTTTTTATGTGCTCCATTATTCCTTTCATACCTCTAATTCTCCACCACATTTTTGTAACTGAATGGGCGTATCCATCTGCATCTCCCAGTTCATTCACAGAAGTTAGTGATAACCAAATTGATGAAATCAAGACTTGGGAGTCTGAAAAAATATCTCCACATTTGTTCTTTGTGCCTGATCCCCATCTGGAATTGCTCAGGAGGAAACAAGGAATAGGTGTGACTCAAACAATGAGGATGCAATTTCCATCTCTATGGTGTTTCACAAACACTCTCTTCCTCTGACCACTGCAATTCTCCACATACTCAGATTCCCATTTCTGATGTACATGATAGGTGATAAAGATGTACCAAGACCTCCTGGGTTTAAATATGAGCTGGTGTTCTCCTCTGGATGAAAAGATGAGTCCTGTGCAAAATGGTTTTCTTTTCATCTGCTGCATTGCAATGATGTCATGGATGGGATGTTTTTAGCCCTTGTGATTTTTATTTTTTTTTTAATACTTAATATGTTTTACAAAGGAGGTTTTTCCTATTATTGTTCTCTTCTGTGATGAGAAATACACATGTCCTGAAGACAACACTGTTTAATTTTAGCTGAAATACACTGCTGATCTAAACACCAAGCAGGACACTAAGATGTGAAGTGATAATATCTCAAGTTTCAGCCAGTCTTTTTGGAGATTTATGGTAGCTATTAGGGACAAGATGCTTAAAATATGTTTTCCTTCGTTTTTCAAGTAAGAGAAAACTACCATCCAACCAAAACAAAATCTGTCGCTTCGGTCATAGCAGTAATCATAGTTGTGGGGAAGGTTTTTAGTTATAAAACTGTTTCTTTTATATGCAGTATGAGTGAATGGATTACATTAACCCTGACGTCCTGGACTTTGAAATAATGGTGTCATCAGTGTCCTGCTCCTTTTCCAGTCCAAAAATGCACGTTGAATGTGGTGATATCTGTGAAAGGAGAATATATGGGATTGTACAGAACTCTGGACTAAAAATTCAAAGAATATGATGGAAGTTTTCTTTGTGGTGAAACAAGGATTAAAAGACACCTCCTGGCTCAAACTGCACAAGTGAACAAATCAGATGTTTTTATGATACAAAGTGGGATATTTGTGGCAGAGAAGTAAAGGTTTTGCCTTTAAGCTTCATGCACTTACATCTGTTTAGTCCATTGGTTATATTGTTGACACAGCTTTAATTTATATTTATTGCTTGAAAATAGAAGATATTCTGAAGTCTCTCTGCATATTACATCCTACATGAACACACAATTTAGTGTTTAGGCTCTGGATAACTTTTATCAGTGTGCCTAGCTGAATTGTGTATTACAGTCAAAAATTTATGTGAAATGTCTGTTCTTACTTAGATTTCAATATTTCTACTTGATATTGTCTGAGTACTTCATCACTGAGATCCTGGTTACTTAAAAAAAATATTTCTTAGTTATAATAAGTAGTCTGTTTTACTTGTTGTATTTGTGAACTTCAGTAACAAACATTCAGTTCCCAAAAAGAAGCCTTGGTTTTTATAAATCCAGAATTTTCAGTCCTATTCTATATAATCCAGGTGTAATAGAAATATCATTCCATGCTGCCCAGCAAATATGTCACTATGTCCAGTCTCAATTAGTAGACTAACAGTTCTTGAGGTGATTGTGATTCATTTAGAGGAGCTGCTTTTGTTAAGATAAATCTGAGTAGTTGGTAGTTTTGTAAGTGAGGATGGCTGTACATAGGGTGTGTCTAATGAACATTTTGATTTGTAAAGTAGTAAAGCCAATGTAATTTCAATTTTTGTGTTATTTCTTGAATTGGTTGTAGGAGAATATATAGCTACACTCTACAAAAGTCTTCTGCTGAAATTGGTATCTGTAAGTCACTGTAAGATTTTTCAGTAGTGCACGTAGTGCTTATTTTTATGTGCTTATGTTTAGTTCAGTTTGTTGAACCCTGACACTCAATGCAGCAGTATCATATGGTTACCAACACACTCCTTAACAGGAGTAAAGTGGGGAAAAATAAATATGTATATAATGACAACTTTTGTGACTCTATGAAGCGTCTCTTAAATGAAGAAAAAATGCCCAGTCCTATACCTGTGGTTATGAACTTGCACTCCAGGGTGCAGACAGAACTGAACACATCAGCTTGTGGTTTAAGCAAACCAGGAACAGCTCCACTCCAGAAATGCTGTGGGTTTACCCCCAGAGCCATGTCAGCATGCTTCACTCCTAAGGCAATTCAGCAGTGTGAGGGTGTTGGAGGCATGGAAGTAACCAGTGTGAGGTTTCAGAGGTCATGTGGGTCTCATGGCATCATTCCCAATGGGGTGTTGAAAGGCAACCCATGGAAATATCCAGTTTCCATGCTGTGCCCATACACTGCTGCCTCTCTGCTTATTCCATGTATGTTTCTGTAGTTCTTGATGCCCTGTCTGGCTGTCTCTACATCCATTAGATTCTGACCACGTTCATGTACTTTTTACAGCTTCTTGACAGTTGTTACTGCTAGAGTTTTATTAGATTTTCTAGCACTTGTGTCATAGCATATTTGATGTGTTGTAAGATATCTGGAGTAACTTAGTCATAAGTTATTTGAAGAAGCATGTTCAGAGAGGCTTTAGGTTAATTTTCATATCAGCTAGGTTGTAATTTTAATGAGGAAAAAGGGTTCTGCAAGTATGTTAGGCTGAGGAAAACTGTGGCTTGATATAAAATTTCTGTCTGTGTTGCCTGGTTTGTTTGGGGCTGCTCCTGTGTGAGAATTAGCCTAAAGATTTGATGTGACTTCTCTGTGGGGTGGCAATTTTTTCTAAAAAAATGTGTTCATGTATAAATTAGTGTGCTCCCACACATAAACACAAATTCTGCCTTTCTATCCTTGCATACGATAGAAAGACAGAATTTCTTCCTTGAAAACTTATTGCCCTCTCCAGACCCTGAAATGGAACTTAACCAGTCAAACATAATTCTGGGGAAAGTGATTCCCAACCTCACCCTGTTTTTCCTAATTAATAGTGGTCAAGGTGCTGTAGGAAGATTTTGCTGTTGTTAGAAATACCTGCCCCTCGCTCTTGGCTGTGATTTGAACAAGTGCTGACTCTCATACCTGAAATCAAGGGCAGCCTGCTTTGATCATAAAGTACTCCACATTTTATAGCTCTTTAGGAAATAACACCTGAGGGCTTGCACATGTTTCCTTGGCAGGTTGTTTCTGTAGTTTCTGCCAGGTTTTACTGCACCTGCAGCAAATCAGTTTGAGTGTAACTGAGTTTAAGCCTCTCAGTAGAGACAGGAAAATGCTTGATGATTATTTCAGATTGGGAACCTCAATTCTCTTGGGTTGGGTTGCCACACTGGCTGAATGTAAAATAAGGAAACACTATTTTTGAAACACACTCAGGCTGCACTTGGAGGGGTTGGTGCCAAATAATGCACCAGGCTTTGCGAAGGACCATCAGACAAGATGTTCATTTGGTGACCTGCTTCTGTTTTGTGTACTGAACAAGGCAATAGCCTACAGAAAAAGGGTCATTGCATAATCACACACTGTCATTATGGTTACATGTAAGAGAATCCCAATTATGATCATACAGAAAACTTTTTGCCATTTTACAGCTGAGGACTTCAGCTTTCAGAAAATCAAACTACTTTTATTTTCCTGGATTGTGCTGGTGGCCAGGCTTGCCTTTTTGTGACAGGAATTTTCAACTGAAGCCCCCACTTCTGGCTGTGTCCTCTGTTCCTTTAGGAAGAGGCAAATTCACTGTATTATAGGGGAATTCCTTCCTTCTTCCTGTTGTGCAATCCCTGCAGATTTATCTCATATTTGATTAAAAGCATGGCTTGTGACACAGGAAATATTGGTAAATCCAGGATTTTTAAGAACTTTACAGAAGCTGATGATGCTTGGAATACTTCATGTGTTCTTGTTCATAATTTAGATTGTTATTGTTAATATAGTTGAAGGAGTTGACAGTCACAGATATAATTCCTATTGAAAAGCTGGGGTTATTACCCTCATGGGGTTTGACAACACACACTTTTGCAGAATCATTGTTTTTGGATCATCTGTTTCTTGTTTAGAGACCATGACTAATTAGCTTATAAAAAAGTCATTGAGCTAATATCTTATAGAGAAACCTGTGATGTCAGATTTGATCCCCTAATTGCTCTTATAATTGGCATTTATTGGAACTCTTTCACAAGTCAGGGCAACAGACCTCATTTGTTTTATGTAGAATGTTGTAAAAACAATTGAACTGGCAGCTGATTACAGTTTTCTATTCAGTAAGCAGTTTTGGAAGACTGTGGGCTAGACAGTTGTCTGATTTGCCTAGGTTGTAAAAGTTAAATGTAAAGAGAGATGAATTTTCAGCATATGGCTCTGTGTTAGCAATTACATGCATTAGTGGTTTAGCTGGTGTATTGTGTCTGCTTTATAAATGTTTATATTGCAGCATTCTGCTAATAGATATTGATGACAGGCAGTGTTTGGAGGCCCAGTGTATGGCAGTGGCCATTAATTATGGCTCTGTAATGATCCATCTACTTGTGTTTGCCAGCATATCCAGTTCTAACCCATGCTTGTGGAAACATAACTATTCTGTTGTTCCCTAATAATTTAACACAAGGTCATTGTCAGCTGGGATGTAAATATTTAACATTTCATATTGAGCACATTTGAGTTTTAGAACTCTTTAAGCATAAATGAGCCTGGAAATTAAATTATGCTGATGCTTACATGAAGCTTGTCTTATTAATTCTGAAATTATTTGGAATGTTTTTTGATTGCCTAACTATGTGTATAAAGGAAATATGCAGTCTCTTTGTCTGCTCTGAAACTATGGAGAGCTCTGTGGTGAAAGGAAACTTTGAAATGTCGCACTCATGTCAAGAAAAATAATTCATTGTCCATAAAAATTGGTAGGAAAATTGCACACTTCTGACCAGTCTCTGGAACTCATGTCTCAAAAGTGTGAAGAATGTGATAAGTTTGAATTCAGCTGTGATGGGTGTTCTGACACCAGAATATTTTACTTTTGCCATGTGGCTTCTCTCAATTCTGTACTTCTTTCTCAGTTGCACATCAGCTCTGAACAGCATGGGGTTTGTGGAATCCTCTCGTCAAGCTGCAGACACAAAAATGAGCTTTTTTTCCAAGTATTTGTCAGTTAGAGACAGTCCTCTAGAATGGTTAACATTTTTGTAATTCTAACAATGAATGTCTAATATCAATGAAAAGAATAAATGAAATATTTCTGGTGGCATTCATCCTGAAACCAATGCATGATTAGCAAGTAATTAACTGTCACTGTTATGCCTTTGCATGACTTCACTGGCTGGATCCCAGAAATACTGGCTTTCCTAGTGGTGAAAAAGATCAAGGGCTTCTCTTGAATGTTGAGTTCAGGTGGCAGAGAACAAGTTCCTGTGACAAGTGTGAAAAATGACCTGTGAACCTTATCCCAGGCACATAAATGCAAAGAGCAAGGATTGCTGAGCTTTTCTGTGCCCACAGTGCTGTGGTGAACATGGCACTTTTTGCACTGGAAAGCTTTTAATTTCTCTGGGTATGTTGACACTTTTTTTTTTTAACATGGACCTCTTCAGGTCACTGAAAATTCTTTTTTATTTATCTACATTTGATAACTTATGAGGAAATATATATGCCTATAAAAGTTCCCATTGTGATGTGTAATATTTGGGAAAAAGTGCGTTTGATGAGAGTGTTCAACACTTTGTGCTGTTTGTATACACAAAGCCTCTGTACTAGACATGGTAAAATTGCCCAAAGAAGACACTTGAGTCATTTGTCATAAGAACTCATAGAAGCCTTGAAAATTCTTGGGACAGTTGTAATGGATATGTGTCCCAGAGAACACATCCCCAAAATTCTTGCATTTGTTCAACCCTTGGGAGTTAATTAGTCCTTGGCACTGGCAAATTTTTCTTCTCTGTGTTGAAAAAGATTCAATTGTACCTTGAATAATCTCTTCGTTCATGTTTGACAAACTATTAGGCCAGGTAAACTTGATGTCCAAAGTATTAGCAATATATGCAAGCATGGATTGAAGACTTAAAATCATTTTATGAGTTACTGAGAGTTTAATCTAATGATTGTGATTTCTGAACTTTCTGACAGATACCATCGAGGTGAGATGCAAGACACGTGGAGAGGAGGGAACCACTAGATCAGGTTCAGTAATAATCTTTTCTGATTTACTGTATATCTACATTTGATCAGATAAATGTGCTTACTGACACAAACAGCTAATCCCTTATATTGATCTGATGTGAATAGATTTCATTTCTTTGTTGTTGGAACAGAAATATTGCAGGAGGTTTTAGTGTGCTGTTTACACACAGGAAAATCTGTAAACATCCATGGTCCTTTTGCTATCTGAATGTTTCTGTTGTCACTGCAGGGCACATAAAACCATAATCATTGTGGAATGGTGAAAGCTAATCCTTATCCTGGATGATTGCAGTTAAAATCTTTCTTTCCAGCACATATCTGTCAACTTTTATTACTAATTTGTGGTTCCTTGATGTGCCTTTTCTTGACCATTATTTATCTCACTGGCACAGGCTGATTATTTTATCTGTTGCTTTGCTTTTATTTCAGTGCCAGACTGGGTTAGATCACAGAGCATGCAGATGTAGTTGTCAGTGCTTTGGGTGATGTGACTTCAGAGTAAGGTTGTCATCACTGCTTTGAGAGGACACAAATCTGCTTTTTTAACTGGGTCAGATTCTTAGGGAAGTGTAGTAATTAAAAATGACACTTGTGACCTTCTGTTGAATTTGTTCTGTTGATTTCATTCAAGTTGTTGCATTCTGGTACAAGGAACCAGTGTCACTGACTAGGTCAGATGGGTTTTGACATTAATAGGACTGTGGTTAGGATTTGCTGTAGGATTTTGGTGACTGGCATAAATTGCAGGCTCTGTCCTGGGGAGCTGGGAAGGGAGAATCCCTTCTAGAACTTGACAAGCAAATTTATGTGCTGAAGATATACAAGTAGCTAGGTAGGGATTTGCTCCTGATGAAGTCGTAGCAAGACTTACCATTAAACTGTGATATTTTTATTACCTGACTTCCTTACAAACATTTTTATTATTTTTCTCTCTCAAGATGAAGCAGAATTTAAATCTGCATGGTTTATGTTAGAAGAATACAATTGCATTTTTGATCCAAGTCATGTGACGAAATAAAGGAGTATGGGGTGAGAGGAGGATGTACTCAATTACTGTGTCCTGAGCAGAAGTAAACAGCATGGGCTGTGCTCTCAAGAGTGGGGAATAAAACTGTGTAACAAGTGATGATGTTTTGGCACCTGTTAAGCATCACAGCTGAAGTTTCTTGATTAAAATATTTCTGAGAAATAAATCAGAAATGGCTGGATGTTCTGATACTCTAAATATGAGCTTTGGGCTCTTAGCTCAATGAAAATTTTATAGAAAGAGGTTGCTGAAGGTTTCAGAGTTATTTTGCACTCATTTGGGTTTTTAGTGGTTTTTTTTGGTTTTTTTTTTTTTTCTCTTTATTTAGGGCTTGTTTTTGACATAGATGAACCTTGTCTATAAAGAGGTGGTGTTTCAAGGCAGAATTTTTTGTCTCCAGCCCTTGCCCTGCTGTTCCCGGGCACCAGATTATGTTGGCCTATGGCATAAATAGGGAGACATGATAAAGAGACCCTAAATATGAGTTCTGCAGAATCAGCAGTATATTGAAAGTCTTCTGAACTTGAGATCAGGCTCCTAAAGATAGATTTCAGCTGTGATTGTTGGAGACAGAGAAATATAAATGGGCTCTTTCTGCTGGTGCTTGTCACATGGGACAGTCACTCTTTGTGTAAGAGTCTGTGTGAGCTTCACTTACTTGCCTTTTTTTCTGGCTTTTGCCTCTCTGCTTAAGAATAAAGCCTCAAATTTTAGTACTTGCACTGTGAAAATTGTTAGATACATTTAGTTACAGTGAGCACTCTTCGAGGGCCTTATTTATTGGGACAGAATGGATAGAAAGCTGTTGTTTAAATCTATATTCCCTGATTACTCTTACTAGCATGCCAAATACCTAATGAAAAACTGCCTTGTGAATTGTTGGTTTATTTATTTATTTCTTGAACAAAGCCTGGTGTGCTCCTATGGTTCCATAGGGGTAAGCAAATATACTGTAAGTGGCATTAATCAGAGCTCCAGCTCTGTCTTGTTGTCTTTAACCCCACCTGTGGGAATAATGCAAGACATTGTTGTCTTCCCCACTTCCCATCTGTCTTTACTATTAATTTGCACAGTAATACTGGATGCTTATTGGGTTGAAATTGAAAAGGAAAAAATCCATTACTTAAGTTTATAAAAAGGCAAGCGCTGCGACGATTATTTTTTCTTTAATGAAGTGGTGCTTGCATTTATCTAAGGTGAGAGAAAAAACAGTGGAGCCTATATGGAATGAAAAAGGAAGTTTCCAGTCGCTTCTACACATCCAGATGTTCTCACCATAAGAGAAGCCTTCACTGTAACATATCTAATTTTGCATGGGTTATGTTCATCCTTTGGGTTGTCTAGGTGTGCTAAAGCATCTTTAAGGACAAGGTGGTAAACCTTCGACTAGCTTCAAGAATGGCAGCTCCTGATGATTTTTGAGTTGTACTGAAGTTTGGAGTAGGCAGTATTCCTTGGCACAAGGAGGATGAGTGTTGATAAACCCGTGTTTAGAACCAAAACGTTCCTTTCAATGTCATGTATGGATGCCCTTCCTTTGGATTTAGAGGCAATTTAGTTTAGTTTTCACCAAGGAAAACCACAAATTACTAACAGTGTACTGAAGTCATTAGCTAACAGCCTCAATTAACATAACAAACAAAATGCAGAATAAATACAGGAAGAGCAAGACTGACTTGGCCTTGAATTTTCTGCTGTGTCTGTATTACAGTGCCACAAGGCTTCATTCAGTAGACCTGACAGACAACTGGGGACTTAAAATGTTAAAGAATAAATTCCATTTTAATCTCTTTTGGGGAAAAAAAGCCACCAACTTTTGGAACTGAGATAGTAATTAGGCTGAAACAGCGTAGATTAGCCCCACTTAATGTGGAATTTAATTACTTGAAAGCAATTAAATTAACACGGAGTCTGTTCAGCTTGGGAAGGGTTTGAGTATAGGGATTTTTGTCAAAAATGTTAATGCAGTCTCTGTGCTATAACTTGTTAATTTAACATAACTTTCTTTTTGCAGTTTCTCATTAATTCAAAGGCAACTAGTTTTCTTTAAATGAAATAGGTCGTCTTGGTAGGAAAAAAATGTCAAAACTGGCTGGATTGAACTTTGGTTCCTAGTTAGCAACAACCAGGCAGATAAGATAACATCCCCTCCTTTATTACATTTGAGATTTCCAGCCCTTTGCTTCCCTCATCTTGTTTACTTCCTCTTTACTACCTGGGAATTGCAGATAACTGCAGCACAGCTACCATGGAAGCAGTTTGTCTGGGATTAAGGAAGAGGCTGAGTAATTTTTCCTCTGAATTCTGTCAAGATTCACTAGATGCCCAGGGCATCCATCTGTTGTGGGGAGGGGAAAGCTCTTTGTGGTGTCCTGATCAATTTTTCACCTTCGTTAAAGGAGGAAAGACACAAAGGCACTGCTGGTGGAGCCACACAGGTGTCAGGAAGGCACTGGACAAAAAAAATCCACTTTGTGTGGGAGCTGCTGAACTTTTCATTTGAAGAAAGGATAGGAATGAAGGAATCCAGGATTTAGGGGTCTGGTGCTACCATCCTTTGTACAGTGGAGAAGAGGACATTGTTGGTCACAAAGTGGCCCTTGTTGTAGACAAGGTAATGGTTTGGGGTCAAATCTGGGGACTCTTGGGAGAAAAGGCCAGTCCAATGCTGCCTGTTTGCCCTGGCTGCAGCTTTTTTGGTGCCAGCTTTAGTTTCTCAAAGCATGTTGTGTCAGGGTCTTGAGAATCTTTTGAACTTGTGACTTCTGTTTTCTGCTGGCACAGTAGATTTTAATTGTGGCAGTAAAGAGTAGTAGCATTTTAAGTTGGAAATGTCTTTGGAATGTGGTTTGGGCATATATTTTTTAAAGGAGGAGCACAAGCTCAGATTTGTGTTTCCAGTTGTAGACCAGTTTGAAAGATTGCTCAGTTTATGGATAATATTTCCAAGTTTCTCCTGCTGTGTTTTCACTGAGCAGGTTAATGGTGTGTGTTACTCAGACAGATTGCAGTGAAAGTGCAAAGAGACCCAAAGAGATCTGGTCATCCTTAACTCCCTGTGAAACTGTTTCCATGCTGGTGGCTGTGTGAGTGAAGTTGGGATTTAAAGGGAAGGAGAGAAGAACTGAGCCCAGCTGGCTGTGCCTTTCCTCAGGAGGTGACTGCATTCTTTTGTACACAGACCATGAACAGAGAAGTGATGACTATAATCTTCCTCCTTAGCCTCTTACGTGTCCAGTCAGGGAAAGGCAAAGGCTATTCTATAAGTCAAATTTTCTGACCTGGATTTGAACAATGGGCTGATAGTCCTGACCTCTTTCTTGTTCTCCCTTTTTCTTGGAGGGGAAGGAGCTAGAACCCTTGGGCTCCATCTGTTTTAATGCCTGTTGACTACAGAAACCTGCTGTGTTGGTGGCTTTGCAGCTTTGCACTGAGCTGTGCTCACAGGACACTGTGGGTGAAGGCTTAACCTGGCACACCCTTCTGCAGAGTCTTTAGGGCAAAACAGGCAGGCCAGGGCCACCTTGGGAGGGATTTGGGGGTTGTTTGACCATTGCAGATAAATCTGTTCTGCAGTGTGTTCATTGTGCTGTGAATGAAAGAGCGGATGTTTTGATTTGAAAGGGAATCTTGTTTATAATTCTTCAGTATAAACAAAGTGTGGGGAGGAAGCCTTACTGGAAAGCACAAGAGCCTTCCTGGACCATCTTCTGGTTCAGCAAGCAATAACCCTCCTGGTGTTTTGCATCAGTGACAATGTATATGTAAATGTATTTTTAGAAGGGTTTCCAAAGGGCCCCTTGCTGCGTGTGGGTTTGTTTATGGTTCTGTCGTGCAAACCATGGGATATTCCAGCTCTGCCCCCTCCAGTTTAAGTTTCCAGCCTGGCTCTCTGTGCCCCTGTGAGCTGCTGGCTGGTGCAGGGAGTGAGGCTGGAAAATGATAGAGCTGTCTTCTCACCCCACTTTCCTCATAAATGGCATCAAATGCTAATTGCTGTTCATTCTGCACTTGAGCAGGAGCAGAGTGATACACAGCTAGGGTTTGCTGTTCCCCAGGGTGCCGTGGGTGTGACTGATGGATCAGAGCCAGAAGAATTTGGCAAAGTAGCCGACTGTAAAGGGAATAATCTCTTTTTCCTGATGATGGATGGCACTTAGAAAGCAGCTGAGCCTAAAAGCCATTTCTCATGCTAAGGCTGTGCAATGTGCAGGTCAGCCATTGAGCAAATGCAAGCCTTCAAAATGAGAGCTAATAGCTTGGCAGGTTATGCCTGACAAGCAGCAAGTGATTTGCTTTTAGTTCTTTAATGTGTGGGGTTTAGTAGGTTTTTTTGTGGCTTGTTACATTTAGTAATTCCAATATTTTTCTAGTATTAGATGATCATCTGTTTCTAAATTCACAAATATCTTAAAGAAAACAGAGTAAATAAGGAAATACATTTTCATACTCAAATACAGTACATTTCCCTAATATCTAAAAAATTATTTATATTTAACTGCTACACATGCATCAGGTTTGGAATATAGGATAAACAATACATTTTAGCCCAGCAGTTGTTAGAATATTGGACCCTCACTTTCCTGTGGAGCAAATTGACAGCTACCTGGGACAGAGAATCATGTGTTGCTCCCAAATAAATGGTCAGGGAGTTGTGGAGGGGAGGTTTGAGAGGAAAATCCATAATGGAGTGAAGGTAGATTCATAGAGCATAACAGTAGGAAAAGACACTTGTCTAATTTGACGTGCAACATTCCTAGCTCCTGGAGAGCTGATGTTGTCATATTTACTGCTGACTTGGTAAAAGAAGAATGACAGAACTTTCCATATAAGTCTAATAATCATAAAGTATCTAGATGTGCAACAAAGTCCTAAACCAGTGTAAAATGTGGATTTTTCTCCTAGGAGATAGGCCTGTGAGACTCAGTATGTGTTGCTCTGTGAATACAGGCAGTTCTAATCTTTGAACTGCTTGTCAAGTGCTGCACTTCTGTTTGAAGGGTTAAGTTTTAAGAGCTGTTGTCTCTACAACCAAATGGTGCATTATTCAAAACCAAGACTTCACAAATAGGTTTTGTGAGATTGTATTCGTTAAGCATCAGCATCTTGACAATAAGTACTTTTAGTGCATCTGAAACTCCTTGTGTTTAGCAATTATCATCTGTGATGCTTGAATTGATTTTTTTAATCACAAAGCTGGAGTTCTGTTTTACAGGAATGTATTGACACAGTAATTATAAATGCAGAGTTTTCATCTTTATTTTAATAAAAGTTTTATTATCCAGTATTTGAAAGAAATGTTTTCCACAACAGACATATTCATATCTTGATACACATGTGCACTCTGTGCAGTAGCTTTACTTAATAAAGTATTCAGGTGAAGTAGGACCCTCATTTAGACTCCCAGAGCAGCCAGAAAGGTGAATTGTAGCATGAACTTCCCTCACAGTTTGAATTCAATGAAACTGAGTAAGGTTCTTAACTTCTTGTACATTAGTTCAGTATGGAGTGGGAATCTGCTTCAAATTCCTTGTTCTATTTTATGAAGTTAATTATAGAGTTAAATACTTCTAGGTCGCTAGGAAGCAAGGCTTGTTTAGATCTTATTCTGAATTTGCAAATGCATTTCTGCTTCTTTTGGTGCTCTATATCTCAATCTTATGAGATAGAACTAAAGCTCTGTTGCAAGGTATTTGTGTCCTCTTGTAATAGTGGTCTGATAAAATCCTGTGTAAGACTAGGCTATTTGCATACAGAAGGCACTTCTCCCTTCTCAAGTAGTTGTCAAGTAACTAAATAAGCAATTTTTTGGGGAGATCAAAAAGAGAATGTGGGTATGAAATACGTTTTGTGCCTGTGGTGGGAGGTTATCAACTCTAAACTTTTCATTTATGGGAAATAAACTGGAACAAACAGTAGATTGCTTGCAACATGGATGTCAGAGCCATGTAGAAATAATGAATATATTAGTGTTTTATATGCAAAATATTGTCTTCTCTCTTAAAATTTAAAAAGTAGAAATCTAAAATGTTCAGGGTGATGCTTTAGCTAAAATTTATCCATCCAGTTGAGGATGGACCTTTGGCAAAATCTTTCTTCTGTGTGTGAAAGAAAGACACAGTTGCACTATTACATTTTAAGCCAGAGCTAGAGTAACAGATGGATGTTGGAATATGCAATTTCTGCTTGATTTAAGTTTACAAGACTCTTCAGAATTTATCTCTGATTTTTGAGGGAGTAACAAACTCAGACCATGGGAAGAGAAATATGGAATGTTCCTGCTGCATTGTCATAACTCTACCACTTGGTAGACTGATGCTCCAGACTTTGACTTTGTGCCAAAATTGTGATATATTTTTGGATCAAGCAGTTAACAAAACATTATATTACCCAATGAAGCAATGGAGTGACATAAGGCATTCAGTTTTCTAGTGCACATGGCAGTGCCATGCCATTGTTTAGTGTGTTTTGGTTTACCAATACTTCCTTGTTTTTATAAACTCAGGGAATGCTGTCTACTAATATCTGCCAAGTAGTGACTTAGCCAAAAATTAGCTAAGGATTATGAAAATAACTCTATCATTTTGCCTTTATTTGTACCTGCTGCTTTCTGCAGATGTTTCTGTTGTTTCTGATATTAAGATCTGACTCAAGTAAGAAGCATGAATTGTTTGGAAATTGCAATGAATATTGTTTGGAAATACTCCTTAGTCATTTTCTGTGGTGTCTTGGTATGGCTGGCATTTTTCCTGGCTATGACTTTGTGTCTGCATTCAGAATGTGACAGCCCCAAGCTGCTTTTCCTACAAGTTCTATGAGGTTTTCTTAATGGTGAAGTGCCAATTTTTTTAACCAATCTTCATTATGAATCTTCCAGGACTGTTATGTGGAAAGAATAGGGTGGCTTTTAACAAGTTTCTTTTTTGAGACTTTAAAAAGTTGCCTTGCTTACAAAGAGTGAGTGATTGGTTGTCCCTTGCCTCTTGTGGAAGAGGAACGCTTGTCCTGCTGTGCAGTAGGTGTGGGAAAAACATACTGATATGCCACAGAAAGGGGCAATGGTGCTTTGTCCAGACTTTTTTTTAACAGGAATACCCCTTTCTTTCTATTTCCATGGAGGAAAAAAAAAAGGTTAATCTCTGACAAGGTTCAAATGTATCCTGGGTAGCCAACAGGAGACTGCTGCTGCACAGCATGGACCCTGATCACCTACCCACAGTGGTGCCTCAAACAGTTTTGCTAAGGATGGCATTAAAAAAGGTAGCTTGTTTGGTTTTCCTTCCCAGTGGATAAAGAATACTCTGGAGAAGCTGAAAAAATACATACCTTCCAAATAACCATGCTAACTTGCTATCTATATTGTGCTGCTGATGTATTTTCTGGGGTTTGGCCACACCTGGAGGAGACATCACTTAGTGCTTTATTTCTGCTCCTTATCATAGATCTCTCTTCATTCAGTAGTAGGAACGATAGGAACATGAACAAATCTGTTTATTTTACTGATCCTCTTGTATCACAGTAATTGCTAAATAAGTGTTGCTGTAACTGCAGTAGTTAAAGTCACTTAAATTTGGCATCTGAGTCTCCCAAACTTCTTGTCTTCCTTTTCACAGCTGCTGGAGATAATAAAACTTAGGGAAATGAAGGATGAGCTTTTTCTTTTTATTGTGGTAAAGAGAAGGCAGAATTAAAATTTCAAGAGTACCTTATTAAACAAATTTTTTAGGCATGGCTTGTCAAGAACTTAAGTGTACAAAAAGGGCTTGCCCAACATGCACTTAGAAACCCCATACTGCTGTATTGGGAAATACTCCTGTTAGAGACAATTAAGAGGACACATGTAAAACAGTTCCTTTCTTTCTCAAGGATGTGTACTCACCATCCTAAAATAACTCCATGCATTATGAAACTTGAAATTCCAGAGGTGGTAATAAAAAAATAAAAATAGACTGCTAATCCAGTTTGTCTCTTCTTGAATTTCTTTACTGGTTAAATGTTCAGTCAAAATGTTTTCTTGTGTGGTTAGGGTTGCTAGAGGCCAAGTTGGAGCTGAAAATCTACAGGGTGTCAATACAAAGTGGAACAGCTCTATGTGACACAAAGTTTATTTTAAGAGGCCTGTATCACAATTCTTTAGGCTCGACAGTTGTTCTTCCCCTTAGTGTACACTAGGACTTCAATAACAGCTATGGAAATACCCTGGAGACTTCTGAATTCTGAAAAATGTTGTACTTCCAAGCCTAGGAGTTTTTATCTCTTTCAAGATGTTCTGAGAAAAAACTGGGAATAGTGGAAGGAGAGGAGAAGCCAAGCAGTGCTGCTACAGGTGTGCACTTCCATGGCTCACTAGGATTAGCACTGTCCCTGCTGTTCAAAGAAACCAGCAGCCTGAAGGCTGCAGTCACAGTATGTGTGGTTTTGTTTTGATAAGAGATACATGATCTTCTGTGACTTGCTTGAATGAAGTTTAATAGGGTCCAGCATTATCCAGGTGAATGAATCTTGGCTGCTGCTTCCATTAAAAAAAGTTTTATTTGTGGCCCCCTAGGTGGCATGTTTCATGCTATTTCGTTGCAAGATCTTTGTGTCCTGCCAAAATAAAAAAAAATAAATAAAAAGGAAGTATGTATTCCAAAATGTTCCTCTTGTTTTTTAACCAGGGAAGTGGAAGTGATTTTCTGATATAAAGGAATGAGAATTTTCTGCTAAGCAGAAATACACTACAGCCACTTTGTCTGACTGTATATTATGGCGTATTTGACAATGTTGGAAGCCAAGGAATTTGACTTATTGTTAATGCACAGCTTGTTTCTCTCAAAATACAGCTTCTGTTTCTGTCAACTTTACATAAAATGAGTTAAATGAAACAGGTGAGTTCCAGCAGATGGTACCCTGACTGTGATGGCATGCAGAAGATACCTGTTCCTGTCCCAGAAGTCTCAGGACAGCTATTTCTTAACCTGTGTTTGTGAGCAGCTTCTGTCCTCCAGAAGATTTGGGGCTTTTTGAGGCCCATATAAATGAATGTGAGATACTTTGGGTATGTTGGTGTCTCTGAATTACAGTTTTGTGGTCTTTTCAGTCACTGATTTCTGAAATAATGGATCTCTGAGGAGGCAACCTCTGTGATACCTGTGAGTCTCAGCTGGAGGTGCATCATTGTTCTGTGTTAGTGAGAGATGGGGAAGGATGGGAGAGAAAATGAGGTGAAATGGAAATCAAGTAGATTATTTTTGCTTTGTTTCCATCTTAATGAAGTTGAATTTTAAAATACAGCCATGACCATGATGCCTGCTTACCAAGTTATTGATAACATACAGTTGTATGACTGTAGAAAAGAGCCATAAAAATGTGCAAAAGATTGACAATTAGAGACTTAATGCTTTTGAGAAAGAGCAATTACAAATGCCTTTATTGTATAGGAAAACAGCAGGTAGTGATGCTTGTGTTCATTTGCAGGGAAACACATAACAAGTTTCAATCACTAAAACAGATGCTTAATAACTGGCTTTGGAGGTGAGGCATATGTTTTTGACAATGAAGATGATTCATCTTTTGGACAAGCTACCATTTGGGAAAACATTGTAGCCATCCATTGAGACGTTGAAATTGAAAATGTAAATTTTTGATATAGCTTTTCAAAGGTGGAAATCCTTCCTAGATGAAATTTAATGGCCTGTGACAGGTGCAGCAGGTAATTTTGGTCATGAAATTTAGAAATGCTCTGCCTCCTAGCTTAGCATTCTGATGTGTTGTTGCCTGTTCCATCTAGAGCAGTATCTTTCACTTACTGCTTTTTTTCTCCAGTGTGATGTTGATCCAAGGGTCTAAGAGATAAGCCCTCAGAACACTAACTGGTCACTTATTGGCATTGCAGAAACTTCTTCCTTCTTAGGGAATGTTTTTAATATGCAGCTTCTCTTTTGTTTGGGCTTCTTGATTTTTTTTCACATTGTTCACAACTCAGTAACTTCCTATGGTAGTGTTTTAGACAAGAGCCATTTCTTAGGCTTGTGACAGGTGTGGATGCAGTTTGCCCTTTTTCTTGTTGTTATAAGCCATATTCAAAACAAGGTTTGGCCTTTAACTTACTGATAGTTTAGCTATTTATTATTTATGGTTTCAGGCTGTACTCAGAAATATTTTGTTGCCTTCACCAATGCATTGAGTTGGACTCCTAGCATAACTCTGTAGTGTTGAATTCTTCATTTTGTGCACTCTTCTCATTTATTGTAAGGTTGACAGCTCAGCGATGATCTTTTAAAAGTACCTAGGAGACTGAGGGGATAGAAATCTTCCCAGTTTGTGTAGTGGTTCATTTCATTCCCCACTGTGTGGGTTTTGATATAGTATCAGAGGTAGTGTTTAAATTCCTTTAGCTGAGATTTAGCAGCAGAACTGGCATGGTGGCTGTGACTTGACAGACTGCTTTCTTCCCATTTCACTTTGTTGCATGCCTACAATCCTTGTCAGGAGAGTGTGGATCACAGGTGCTAAGTGGGAGATGGGCAGCAGCTTCTTTCCTTGGAGCACAGGAATTTTCCTTTTGAGGCATTCCCAGAGACAGCAAGACTCCTGGCAAGTGCTGCAGAAAGGCACAGCTCCCATAAAGTGATGGAAGGAGCAGTGAAGAGAAAACCCCCAGAGACTCCATAAGGAAGAGAAGCAGCTAAGTTAATCTACAGAGTGACAAACCTGCTGAGCCCAAAAGGATTCACTGGCAGGGAACCAGTGGGCAGGAAAAAGGCTCCTTTTTTGGATCACTCACAGTGGATTCTCTTTTCTCAGCTGACTTACAATAACACATGTTTTGATGAAACTTAGATTTTTGGGTTTAGCAACCCCTTGATTGTTTTTGCTAACTTCTTGTAGGACAAATTCAGCTCTAGCCCAAGTCAACTTGGAGTTCTAGGAGAGCATCACACAGCAGTTAAATAGGAGCAGTGGACTCAAGTGCTAGAGAACTTGGACAGCCAGGTCTGTAGTTGCTGTGGAATGTACCTGTGTCAAGAGTTAAAAATGTTAATAGCTTTGTGGAATCAGATTAATACTCCTTGTGCTGTCCTGTATGTAGACTCATTTTCTCCTTTATTTTTTATTGGAGAAGGTAAGAATGAAAGAGTACACAGTTACTTTCTTAGTGATGTGTAAGTTAAGGACAACTTGGATCAAAGATGATTTATTTTGTGCTTAAGGGAACTGGACGGATATTTTACCCCTATAGCTTTTTCCAGGCACTTTTTGAATGCTTGAAAATTTGGAACATGCAAAACCATGAGCTTTTATCAGTGTCCAAGTTAGAAAGTCTGTGTGCATACATATTGAATACATAGGAGGAATTGTTATTGTAATGCTATTGATACAGTTGCCAAACATCAGTTCTGTTTGATTTGGCATGTGGATTTTAATTGACTTCTGAAGGGGTTAGTGGACATCTGTTCAACATTCCAGCACACCCATTGAAATAATTGGTTAATAGCTGGTCCTAGCTGTATGTTGCATAGTGCTAACTTTGGGGGGTTAAAAAAATTGCCTTTTTGTTCCAAGGCATAATTTTTTTTTTGTTCCTGTTAAATCATTGATGTAGAACAGGGGAGGCAGCTCTGAAGTTTTGCTAGTTACATACATAGTTAAATGGTGTGTTGTTTCCAGAGAAATGACAGGCAATGTAGGAACTTTCCTGAAGGAAATTGAGCACAATAATGCAAATTGCATGTAATTCCATTGGGTAGGAAATCTAGTGAATAGCTGAATTGTGAGAGAACGGGGTATTGTAGAGGCTGTTCAGCTTTAATTAAAAATCAAAGCAGTCATATTATTTTTCCTTTTCTATGCACCATGAAAAATGAACAGTTTGTACTTGATTTGCAAAATCAATACCATTTCTTTGTACAAGAATGCAGGGGGAAGCATGCAACATCTTAGGAGTGACTGAAAAATTTTGTGCTATTTTTGAAGCAAATGGATGCTAGAAATCATTTTGATACCTATCAGTGTCCCATATTTTATGTAAGTTTCAACTGGACCTGTTTGAATTCAGAGGATTTGCTGATACAAAATTGAGAGGGTCATACCTGACTTAACTTCTGGAGTATTGGAGTTTGATTTATTTAGTACTTGTCATTTTCAGTCAATTCATTTAACCTTCATTTAACCTGCTGTCCAAAACTTCTATCACTCTAAAAAGATGAACTATGTATGCTCCAGGAAAAACTCCAAAACTTGTGTTTTTCTGGTTTGTGCAGGGAGATTTTTGTAGAAATAAGAGGAGAGAAATGGGCTTGCAGCAGTTATAGAAATTTTTTGATATGTGAGCAGGGATATCTAGAAGCCTTAGATAGCAAATACCTTACCAAAAAGGGAAGCTTGGACAAGAATTTATTGTGAATGCCAAGATTAGATGCTGCACTCCTGGCAGTTGTCGAGACAGAAAGCAAAAAAAATATTTAGGCAGTTTGTGTTTTTGCCACATCTTTTTTTCACAGTTGCTGTAGCAGCCGTGGGAAGTGAGCAGCAGCTGGATCACATTGGTAGTAGGAGAAAGGAGCTAACTAAAAACCCCCTTGATCTTCAAAACCTTGCTCAGAATGGCTGTACTGAAAGAGAACTTCATGTATAATACAGGAAGATTGCCTTCAGAAGCTTGCCATGCAGAACAGCTTTATGCTGTAATTCCAGCTTTTTCAGCACAATACAAGTCAATGCTTGATCTAACTGGTATCTCTTATGGAAATTGAATGTTCACAGCAACAGTTCTCACATCTCCTTGTGTTTTCGTTGGATCTCAAAGTCAATGTTTCTTGCTGTAAATCTGTGTAGCTTTGTTTATATTTTCATTCACAGCAAATAGCCTATTTTATTGTGATTATTTGTGGTAGTGGTATAGATTTGATACACAAGGGTGTCCTGTGGGTTCTGTTCTGTTTACAAGTCTGGTTGCAAAAAGCACATTTTGGTATGTGGTCACTAATTGGTAAAACTGTGATCATCTCATCCTATAGATATACCAAATGAAAAGTAGTTTTCAAATTAAGCTAACTTTTTAATGATTATCAAGATGTATACGTCAATCACTTTGAGAATTGTTAATTGGAAAAAAATTATCTCTTGGGCTGCAGTGCTTTAGAAGCAGGATTCAGATTATAATTGGCTAGAGGGAAGGTCTTCTATCATCTTCCTCCCATGCCTCAGTTACCTGTCGGGGAGCTTAAAACCCATGGTTTTTAATGATTTCAGATGACATCCAGGGCATTTCTCACTTAGGGAAGCTGATAACCTGCAGAGGCTTTGATGAGATGGTTAGAGGTTTTCATGTCTCGTTCCACCTTGCTGTGGCACATCAGAGTCTTTCCTTTGTTCACCCAACAGCCTTGCTTAGGGCTGGCTCTGTGTTAGCAGTTCTGTAGGAAGTTATCTTGGTTGTAACAGGCTTGGGTGTGGGTGTTTCTGCTTCTAAATTTTAAAAGCTACATTAGTGTTTTACTTTGGAATGTAGCCTGGTGAAATGAGGACAGGGGAGCTTTATTTAGGGTCCCATATTGGTCTCATGAAAGTTTAGGTAGGACTTTGGTAGTTTTCACAGTTCTGTCTCTGCTGGCCTATGTTCTCCCCTACTGTGGGAAGTGTGACTTAATACCCCGTAAAGTAAGTAAAACAAGTAAAAAATGTACTATGGGACTCTGAAGTTTTCTTCATCAAAGACTTCAGTGTTACAAAATGCTGATTCCATATTTTGCTAGTCTTTACGAAGTATCTCGTATCCTGGTTTTTCCCCGAGTGTACATATCTTAATGTTTTTGCAGTTGGGCTACATTTCTCTTGGCTGTTACTGCATGGTCATTACTGTGTCCTAAGAGAAGGTCAGCTGCATTCTTTCAGCATTTTTTGGTTTTTCATATACTTGCAGTCCAGGCTTCTGTGGAGAAACATCTGTTTGCTGTCGGACTATGTGAATACATGCAGTCACCTCAAAACATATTTAAAAATGCTGTCTGTGTTTTTCCTCTCTATGATAAGAATCAATTATGGTATTATTCCTGGCTGTTTTGAACAGGTAGAGGTTTGCTCTGTCCACTGCAGGTTTAGGTCTGTTTTTCAAAGCTGAAATGGAAAAATACAGAGATTTGGTGGGTTTTTTTTGTTTTTGTTTTAAATGTGGTTATTTCCTGCAGAATTGCTTACAGCCAAAGATAGAACAGACATCAGGTGGAATTTTTGCAGGCATATTAGAGGAGTCTTGTGTTGGGTCTGGAGTTTGTTTGCTTGGAAGGAAACAAATTCCAGACAAGCCATACAAACCCCTTGGAGCTGGACTTGTGTGGGGCTTCACTGTTTGGTTGTAGGGTCTGTATGGCCATCAACTCTTCAGCCCTCTCTGTGGGAACTCTTGGAGTGGTAGGGTTGGAACACTTGGATCTTGGGGATTCACACTAATGTCGGAATAGCAGAGCAGCTCCATCTGCTCCTGGTTTGGAGTATGTTTCTTGGTGTACACATTCTTCTGAGAAGCTTCAGAACTCAAGATGGGATTTTCCCACTTGGAAAGTGTGATTTTGCTCATTATGTCTGTGCACGAGGATTGTCCATTGTTAAAATGAAATACCAGTCTTGATGAAGGTGAATTCAATATTTTGTCTAACTGAAATTTAGGAAATGTTGACTGGCTACAGTTCTGTAATACAACCTGAGTTATTGTTATACCATTTTTTCTTTTTTTCTTTTCCTAGTGTATGGTAATACATTTTTCCTCTGGGCATGAAAAAGCAATGCACATCTTAAGGAATATGGCAGCATATCTAGCAACAGACTTAAGAAAAGCAAACTAGAACTGTCCAAATGAGTCCAGCAGGTTTTTACTGCTCTGTAATATTTATGGGAATATGAATGGTTACAAGTTTGAACCTATGTTTGAGGTAGAGACCCCTGTAACATGCACATGAAAAGGGGTGTTCTTTGACTCTTCTTGCTAGGTGGAAAGTGTTTAATCAGAAAATTTACCAAATAAAAGAATACCTGATAAACTTTTCATTTCATTGGGAAAGGAGGGATTGATTTAAACTCTAACCTGGCAAGAAGTTGATGGGCTGAAGCTATTATTAACATAACTCCATAGAAGGTTATGGAGTGGCAATGCAGGTTTTGAATCTATTTGTCTCCCTATACAGCCAGTACAGCATTTGGAGCTTTTTTTTTTTTAACATAATTGTGTTTGGACTGCATTTAGAAGTAATATTCTCTAATTAAGTGTTTGCCAAGCATGACCTGATCAGAACTCCACCATAGTGGTGTTGAACTGGAGTAATATGCTCTCCAAAGGCAGCAGTGGCAGTCTGGTGAAGAGCAGGTAATGCAAGGTCCCCTCCAGAAATTGTGGATTGTTGTGTGTATTGATTTCCCATCATCTGTCAGTACAAGCTGATTGCTGCTATCTCAACAGACAGAGATTTTTAACCAAGAAAACAAAGGAGGGACAAGTAAAAGGTGAATAAAAAGTAAAAGTAAATGGCTTTGAGTAGGAGAAAAATAGGAGATCAGTTACTGGCTGCAAAATGAGCTCTAGAATCAAGATAATATTTCAGGAAGGTAAATTTACTGAAGAATATAAACAGTAAGAACTCTTAATTTCTGTGAAGATAATTTTCATCCATTTTAAAAGTTCAAAACAAGCTTTAGTGATGAAGGAAAATGTTTAATGTGTACTTTTTCTCTCCGTATTCAGTGTGCTGCTTCCAGGACAGGTGAGACTGAATGCATTTGCAGTGCTGAATGACTTTGGCCTGTGCAGCCATTGCAAGGGTCACTCATCTAAATTGTGGCAAATACTGGGTTTCAGCAGGATACATTAGGTATTCATTTGGAACTGGAGTAAGATAAAGTGTGGGGATAAAGTAAGATAAAGATGGAGGTTGGCTCACTTTGGTTTGAGTGGGTTACTCAAAACCAGAGCATGTCCTTGTGAAATGCAGCTGTGGCAGCCGGAGAGCTGTGCTGCTTTCTTAGAGGTCATTGCTGCAGTGGAGTTAGAGGAGGAGAGAAGCATTTTTATGTACTCTACGTAATCTTCTAACTGTGGAATCTGAAAACAGCCTCCCGGGCAGACATTAACACTACAGGATGCCTCTTCCTTCACCAGAACTCATGGGGTTGCTTGGGGAAGTTGCTTGGAGTCCTTGGGGGGAAGAGTGATGTATGGCATCTAGTGCAACTGTCCTTTAGTCTGCATGGCCAAGGATCTGCACTCAGGTTGCTCAAGGCAGCTTTAAATGTGTGCAGTGGTGAAAAAAATGTTATACAGAGCTTCTTGTGTGTAGCGTCTAGACTTGGCTTTGCTTGAGACTTTTGTTTGTGGGAGATGTTTAAATTTAATCTTATTAATAGATTTGGTTCAGGGATAATTTTTGAGCCTCTTATCGAAAAGTTTTTTTCCATCTAATATATTTTCTCACTATGACTTAGGCTTATCTTTGCTTTATGTAATATGATTTGCAAAACAGTTGGAGAATATCTGGCTTTTAGGTCACTGATTACAGCTCTTGTGGTGGAATGTATTTGGCAAATAAAAATCTGAGAGAGCTTTTAAAAATTCAGATGAAAACTGAACTTACCCACCTTAAATGTATTATGCTTGTTAAAAATCTCTATCTGATGATATGGTTGAGAAACCCATCCAAAATACTTCTAAAGAGATAATTGTTCCACATTGTTTGTAAAAGGGTTTTTCCATTCTCTTTCTATCTGTGAAATAGCTCTATTTTAGTTTAACATATGCAGTGAAGCACACATTATTTCCATCTAGTATCTTTTGGTGATTGATCATTAAATGTAGATTTGTAGGTTGGCAGTCTTGTTTTTTGTATTGCCTCACTTGCCTCTTCCTCAATACTTGTTGACATTTAAAACATATCTCAAGATAGAAATTTCACTTTCTGTATATAACCTTGTCTACCATATCATCACATACAAATGAATGCTGATTCTTAGTTTAAACAGGTGTTTGCCTTGTTTGTCAGGTAATAGTTATGCATCACCTGTGTCTAATGGCAATTAGGGTTTTTCTTAAAAGAGAATGTCTCTGTGGCCAGGGCAATTTCAGAAGTTGCCATGGATGCCAGAAATGTTGCAGCTCCAGTGTTCCATGCATTATGCTGTGAACCTTGTAGTTTTGCTCTTTTGTTCTTTTCTTTCCTGGGTTATTCCTGAAAAACAGGATGAATTACCCAGGATGAGGCTGGGTGGTTCTTCTAAAGTTTTACACAATCATGCCTTGACCAAGCAATCTTCCTTAAGATGGGGGTCAAGTTCTCTGTGTGATGCTTTTGTGGTATTGGCAAAACTCTGAGATTTGAAGTGAAGCCCATGATCCTCATTCCTGCCATGGCTTCCATCTGCGAGGGCAGTTGTGGTTCATGTCCTGCTCTTGGCTGGGTGCACCATGCCTGTCATTTAGGGCAGTGAGGATAGAACCAAGGATATATAATACTCTTGTGTCCTATGGATAAAGTGGAGCCAAGAGAGGAGCAACTGAGAGGCTTTAAAAGCCATGATCATTGCGGAGAAAATACCATTGTTTTTCCAGAGTAATTTATTTTTTGTCACCTGATGCTTTTGATCCCTGTTTACTTGAGTTTTGTTTTCTTTGTGTGTTTTCTTTTTTTCTTTCTTTGTTTTCTTTCCACTTAGTTTCTTGTGGAATATTTTTTTTTCTTCTCAATTTTGTGTTATTACATGATCATAACATGGAACAATTCAATAGAGATTGAGAATTCAGATACTGTCCACTGTGCCTTGATCCACAGGAGCAGTTCTGAGCTGTGAGAAAGGGGTCCTGTGTGATTCCCATCTCAACTGAGGTACTCTGAAGTATTAGGGAAATTTAGGCTGTGACTGAAGAGCTGTGCTGAGGTGTGCTTTAGACCCTTACAGGATGGCAAAAGTAATAAAACCAACAGTGGTTTTAAGTGTAGTGAAGTAGTGATAAACCTGGTGTTTCAGAAAAATCTAAAGGGGTGCAGTGTTACAGTCCAGCAGAGATTTGGCCATGGGAAGAACTTAAATGAGAGACAGGCTGAAAGCTCAGGTGAAGGCTTTCCTTGAGGAGTACATGGCACCAGCATTCCCTTTGTCATCTCAAATTACTAAGAGAGAATAATTCTCCAGTTTGAAGTAAGTTCAGATTTTAGGGAAAGAAAGTAGATCAGATTACAATTTGGGATTTTTATTTTTTTTTACCTTCAGACATGCACTGTTGTTAGTCTTTCTTAGTTGGCAACAACTTGTCTCAGCCTGTCCATCCTGATTTGATTTTTATTTGTTCCAAGGCTTGATTAGGAGTGATGTGCTGCTGGAGTGTCTGAAGGTATCACTGTATCTCATAGAGCAATCTTGTTGGCTGAAATAACTCCCCTAGTCCTTCTTTACATGGTGCTCTTTATGGTTGTTGTAATGACTGTAAGTTGTTTGTTACTAATCAAATGAACCCTTGATACATATTCATGTGCAGATGGCAGGGGCTCATCTCTGAACCCTGCCAATCCTTTGCAGTTGGTCGAGTGGCAATGTGCAAAATTCTCTGGTTTTAATAAGGCATTTTTGATCAATAATCATGACTATTACTGAGTGTTGACATCACTTTTATTCATGAGTTTTGATAGCAGCACCAATTAAAGTAGCAGCATCTAATACATCATTAGAGATAAATTTTATCCTTGGCATGGTTTCTGTACTGTGTGCATTTTCTCATATGAGGTGATGGCACTATCAGCTGCTCCAAATGCAGCTCTGTATCAATGTGTGCACTATCAGTATTGTGATAAGTGATATCAGTTAGCTGGGGTTGAGTTATGTACAATTTAGAGATCCTAATCTATTATTTACTGATTGGAAAACTTCAAATTGTTTGAGTTCTTTTCCTAAGTAAACCCAGGACTGAACAGTTAAAGAAGATTATATTTTGATGTTAAATGTATTTGCTTACTACTTTCTGTCTGGATATAGAGCAAGTGTATTTTATTAATGGGAAGTAATATGTCCATTTAGAAAATGACTTAGGCTACAATATTTTTGTTGGCAAATTTATTTTCCAGGCATAATGTTCTGGTTTTTTTCAATACCCATTTGAGGGAAGATGAAATCACCGTTAATCATGTTTCAAAGGCTGTGATGCTGAAATTACTCTGTTTTATGCAGCTGTGGGCTGTAGGATGTAGGCAGACTGTCATCTGCAACCTGGCCTTTTTTCAAGTAATTCCTTATAAATCACAAACATAATCAAACTTTTATCACCAGATAAAAACAATGCTTTTCTTTAAGACTGGCCCCAAATTACTAACCTGTCAGAATGTTTCAATCAAAATTGCCATCTAAACAGGAGGAAAAAAGGCTGTACTTCCTTAAATCAACTCAAGGCAAGCAGGTGGCAGGCTTACAAAGAGAGGCTTGAATTCCAGTTTTGGTTTCATGGACTACTACATTGAAGAACCTGCACTGAGAAATTGTTGTGTCCAGTGGTGTGGACAAATATAGTCATGTGGCTGTTCCTCTGGGGGTGGGGAGCAGGGGTCAGTCACTCTACTAGCTTTTCAAAGGTGTTAAATAATGAAACTCTTGTCAGCCGCAGAACAAAGTTTTTGCCTGCTGAAATGTTCAGGCTTAGTCTGTGTGATGCCTTGAACTATGCTTTTAGGCAGGGAGGTTGTGAGATTGGACATAGGATTGCCTCCAATTGGAAGTCCAATCAAAAAGAAGTTAGCATACATGATGAAGCTTGTGTTAGCTATTTTAAAACAGTCTTAATTTATTTACAGTGATTTGGGCTTCAGTAAAGCTTGAAAACCATGGAGGAGTGAATTATTAGTTTGAGTTGAGTAGTTTAATCTAACCACAGGATTGTATTTCTATTTGCATGTCAGTTTGGCAAGCTGGTACTTTTTGGACGTTCCTCACTTAGCTTTCAGCTTTGTTTAGTTAAGATACTAAGCATAAAATTATCCTTTTTGAAATATAAAATAACGTTTCCCAATGCTGGGGTATGAGGGAATCAATTTACTAAAGTCATGTACATGAGGTTCTCTCCCCGCACACTTCGTGCATTGTTTGTGTCGATCCTTCAACTTACCTGTCTCCACTAGCTCCATTTCCAGCTCTACATGTGTCTCCAGACAATGTTTATAATCACTGTCTTCTTTACTTACTGATGTAGCAAATAATGTCTGCAGTACACACAGAAATCTCTCAGTACAACTGGAGTGTTGTTTGGGGCTCTTTGGTGATTTTCATCTCCAAATGAAATTTGTTAGTGGTGTTTCTTGACAGTTCCTATTAATGTGTAACAGCTTCTCTGAAATGCTTGATTCCTGGTTTGACACTCATGTGACTGCTATCCTTACACCACATTTCCTGATGATAGGGATGGATTTGCAGCATATCCTCGTGGCACCACTGGTGTTCCCTGCTGCACGAACTGCTGTTTGCACCAGGAGTGTGGCACATTATGGGCTGACTTCAGCTGCCTGCATCTGTTCTGCAGTCCATATCCATAAGGAGTATTTGAGGGGAATGCAGGCAGTGCTAGGAGCTTGCCAGGCTGCAGCAACTGTATGACAAAACCATCCTTGCCAAATGGTAAATCCTGCAGTGCCCAGGGTCACAACTTAAACCTTTTCTTACAGTGAGGAGGCGCCCTGTGGGAGTAAATTCAGCACAGTGCACGGCAGTTTTAGAGGGAAAAGCTGCTCTGGGAGACTGAGGTATTTTTCCAAAATGGTCCTGCATGAGTCATTTGGAGCTGCAAGCAATACTATAATTACATTATAAATTGTACAGAGGAAGGAGTTCTGAGTCCCAACTTCTAAATCAAGAAGTTTGTGTTTCTTGACTACATAAAAACTGTTTCTGAGCCTTGCATTGTTCCCCATCTCAGTCCCTCTCCAACTTGGAGTTAGGAAATAGACTAGCTGAAGGGAAGATTTCTTGCCTGCTTTTGTGACTGTCCTGGATTCAGTACTGCTAAAACCCAGACTAAAGTACACAACACAGAAATTGTGTATTGGTGCACTCTCTATGTATAGACACACAGGAATGTGTTTGCATGTGCACATAGTCCATTCCTAAAGACATCAGGGAAAGTAATTTGCTGCATTATGCATTTTTTAGAGTGATGTATTGGTGCAGATTTATCACTGTTCTCTCAGTCTCACAAGGCTGTCATGATCTGCTTGAAATTATTTCATCTCATAGATGTTTTGGAGCTGGCATGTGGGTGGGCATAGATCAAAAAAGCTTTTTTAAAACCTGCTCATGGTTTAAAATGTTCCAACAATCAAAGGTTTTGTTTTGTTTTTACCGATACCATAGACTTTTTAAAATTTCTTATCCTGCTGTTGTCTAGCAGCATATAAATATTAATTGGTCTGGGAATTTTTCTTGGTTTTGTGGCATCTTTTGTAATACCCATTAAAATGCACCGAGACAAGCTTTTTCCTTTGTTTGTAAACATCTATTTCAAGTAGATGTATATCTGCAGATTGGCTTACATGAGAATGAGGGGTCTGTGGGTGTGCAAGGACTGGCTGTGGAGGGAGAACTTGTGTAATCATTTCTTAGATAATGAGCTCCAGGCTTGCTGTCAATTGTAAGGCCAGGAGCTGTGTGTTGGCTGTCCTGGCAGAACTCTGTGGAGTTCTTATTTGATAACTGGTTTGATTCAATTCTTGTAAACATTTTTTGAGAAGATTAATAAATGAGGTATAGTAATGAAAGATTTGTATTTGTACATTGTAATTGCATATCTACAGCTGAATGTAATCCAGTTTCTGGTAGTTTCCCTATTTAACTAGCACTCTCAATTAAATACCAACCACCAATAGCTGAAAACTCCTTTGAGTCTCCTTCCAATATTTCCTGGAGTGTTTTGCTTATTTATGAAGCTTGATGTGCTCATACCCTCGCTGTTCTTCGTCTCAGGGACAGATGACATGTAGTGATCAAATAAGAAGTGTAGTACTTTATCTTAACTCTCAAATCTGCATTTTATGCTTTGTTTTTCTTTCATGTTTTTATGAAAAATTCTGTTGTCCAGCATTCTTGCAGCATGTAATTTGTCTACGTGGTTGTTTTTGAGTGAGAATGAGAGTGAAATGAGCAGAAAAAAACCAACAATGTTACAAAGAAAAACAAGATACAAAATGTATTGTCTGAAAATAAGGTTGGTTCACTGAGTGTTTTGTTCATTGTGGCAGTTAATTCAGCCCTGGTCTCACCAGTGGAGGCTCATCAGTGAGTCACATAGAGCTGGCCTGTGCTGAGCAGAATAATTCACATTAGCCAGTGTCCTGTGCTCCTTCTGAGGATCAGCAGGGGAGTACAAAGGAATGATCTCTGGGGTCCCTCAGCTGCTGACCTGCCAGTGGTGATGCTCTGCCTGAATACCTGGGGAGACAACCCAAAATGTGTGGAACTGTAGCAATAAAATTGAGTGGTAGCATCCTGGCATATTACTTGTCTCTCTAGTCCTAGAGACCTTCAGAATATCCCTGGCAGAAATATCTCTCATGCAGAAGAATTAGGTAATATTCTACTTGGATGTTTCTTTCCTGTCTAAGAGTGACTGCATCTTTAGCCTCAGCTTTGCAGGTACTTTATTACCTAAAGTGTGAGAAATTACTATGTCTAATTTGGGGACTTTATTTTCTTTCCCTTTTAGTCTTTTCTTTTTATAGAGGACAATGTGGTTTTGAGCTACAAAAAGTCATAGCTGGTTTCCCTTGAAAAACACTCAACTTCCTGCTCCCTGAATTAACCTTAAGAAAATAGTTTGGCTTAGTGGATTTTGATTTTTTTTTTTGTTGTTTACCAGTTGGTTTACTCCCTTTTATTTAATTGAAAGCTCTTACCACCATGTTGCATACGGTATTTAAAACTTGTGTGTGCAACAGGTTGTTTAGACAACCCTCAGACTTGTAATGAGGTTTCTTTTAACTTGGATACAGTTTCCAATATCTAATTCATGTTCTGGCTGCTTTCTTCCATAATCTGCTGGAGCTATTGTTTCATGGGACTGCTGTAACATTTATATTGCAGGATGGTTTAATTCCTTTCAGTACAGCTTTGCTTTCTCTCTTCTGTCACCCACTGTAGCATTTTCTTTAGACATTAGCTTTATCAATTTTCCAGGATTATTTCACATAACACCACAGATGCAATTGGTTTTTTTTTTGAAACTGTTTTGTCAGCATTACTCTGTGGGTATGTAAGTAAATCCATTTGCAATGTGAAATACATAGGTACCATGTTCCTGAGACATACAAGACTTTTATTCTCATCTGTAGAAAAGCAGGGTGTCTTGGGTCTGTTGAACCAGAGTATTTATAACAATTATTTTTATGACCTTGCAAAAGAATAAGGTTAAATACTTTGCAGAACAAAGAGGAGATTATTAATCATTAAAATTCTGTAAGATTTCAATAGGGAATTCATCTATGAACTGAAGAAGACAGAGATGGGGTAAACAAATTTGTAAAGGGGAGTTTAGGAAAGACTGCTGGCTTAGCTGTGGCTGTGGGGTACTGTGGAAACTTTGCTGTGGATTTAAGGTTTGGAATTAATTTTTTTTAAATGGCATAATCCAAGGTAAGTATAAATGCCCTAGATGTGCTGTATAACTCCATTAGGACAAGTGTGGTTATTTATCTGGAGTTTTCAAAAAGACAAGCTGAGATGGTTTGGAACATTTTGCTCTGAGATGACATCAAGCATAGCGTACCTCACAGATTTTATAGCCTTCAGTAAATGCTGTTTGTTGTCTTCTAAAGCTGGCATAACTTCTACTAAGCTATAATTATAAAGAAGCATCCTCCCTCTCTTTAAGGAAGAGGAAAAATTGACTACTTAGGAAGAAGTTATCCCACATCCTGGGACTTGTACAATTTGAAATGTATTCTGAAAGCTGAGTTTCTTTCATGGTATTTTATGATTGTAGGTATTACTGAATCTGTGCACGATTGCTTTGGATGTGTATAAGTGAGAAAGGACTGGTTTTGATAAAGACAGATTTTTGGCAACTGTTTGAGAACAAACACAGCCAAGGTGCTTCTGTGTCTTTCTCTGATAATTCAGTTGAAGAACCTCTCTGTGTGTGGTTTCTGCAATGTCTGTGCCTTGAATATAAAGAGTGAATTGCTGTAACTTTCTGCTCCACATCCGAATCCTTTTGCTGACAGCTGCTCTGTAAATATAATTCCTGAAATATTGGTTACAGTGACTGTGAACAGTACAATACAAAGGGGTTTCTAAATAAATTTTGCTGGCAGGCAGCTGTGCCAACAGCTTCAGGCACTATGGGGTGAACAGCAAATAAGCAAAAAAAGGAGTAGAGCCATTTGAGTCAGTGTAATCCCAGTTCCACTGCTCCCTTTGATCTAACCTTGAACGCTGCATTAATGAGTGTTGCCTTCCAGAGTGTTCTGTGACCTTTTCTCTTGTTCTGCTTTAATATGAAAAGCACAGTTGGGATGCTGTTACCATATAGTTCCAAAAAACCTGGGAGAGCCAAGTAGAATTAGTTACACTCTTTTTTATGAAACAGTGTTTGACTCTCATGGGTGAGGTGTCAATCTAGGTGTGAATGACACTTAAATGTGTTTCAGTCTTCTCTTCTGGGTCAGATCCTGTGTCAGTTGACAAGAAAATGTTAGAGTGGATGCTGTCTTTAAAAGCCAGATTTGCAGAAGGGGAGGCTGAGAATTTGGAACTTCTGCTGTCTTCAGGGGAACAGGAGGTGCTCAGCTGTAGAGTCACAAAGTCATTATGTGTAGAACGGTTTATGGTTTTATCTTCTGCCTGGAATACAAAACTCTTAAAAAGAATAGTTGTAGCTCAGAAACAAAAATACATTTGTGAAAAAGCTGAAATTGCTACTCCTCTTCTTTTACACTTTTTTTAGTAGAAAAAAATGGAGTGGTTGAGTATGAGTGCGAGTGCAGCATTGGTGTGCTGAGTTCAGTACTGACATGATGTTGAAATGGTAGAGGATATATCTCACATCAGAGGAAGGGAAAATGCATCTTGTAGCTCCAGAACACATTCTCTTAGACAAATGCCCTTCAGCATTTATGATCTTGGTATCCCAATGAAGGCATGATAGAAGCAAGTGAAACAGGCAAGCGTGATGCATTGGATAATTACTAAAACTGACACATGTTTTGTTTGGCACAGTAACAAAGCAGTGAAATTTCAGCCTTGTGGGGCAGTGTGCAGCCTGCTGGGGGAGCTTCCTGATGTTTCAGCACTTGGTTTATGTTATAACAGTAACCTGTATCATTAGTTATACATTTGGGGTCTTGACCTCTGGGTTAGTGAGGCGAGTGCCTGGATAACTGAAATTATCAGCAACTTGCTAGATGAAAGCATTTGGGATATTAGGATTCAAAGGTAGTAAATTGTGTTTGGTACCTCTGACTTTTTTCCCGGATAGCATAAACAGAATAATTAAGCGCCTGGTGCAATGTCCTGAAGCCATTTTTCCTCCAATGTTCTTCTGCTTCTTGAATCAACAAAAAGTGCCTTTGCCTCAGATAAACTTTTCCGTTTAAGTGGTTATTTTGTTGGTGTAGGGCAGATGTGGATGAGGAAATTATGTTGAAATATATGTATCATAATTCTTATTTGAAAATACAGTTCTATTCCTCACAGCATTTTAGTTTGACTTGCACTTCTCCAGCAGAACAGAATATTAAATTACATGAAACATATTTCCATTGAGCTGTTGGCATTACATTTCTTAAAATGAGATAACAATTACTGTGCTTTGATAGTACTCTAGTTCAGAACTTGTATCTGTCATTGCTTCTTTTTATTCTGCTACATCAGAAACTATAAAGCAGCAGTAACAAAGGTACAAAAATGTTGGCAAATGAGTGATCTATGAGAATTAGTGTCTGCTCTGTACCTTGGCAAGAAATTGGAATGCAGAAGGGTAAGCTGGTGATACTGTTGCTTTGCAGTGTTTTGCAGAAAAGAATTAAGCAAATGCTTTAATTTTTTTGTGGTTGAGTAGAGGAAGGTTTCTAATACTGGAGTGAATGCCTCCAGTTGGATTTTTTGTTTTCTTTTCCATATAAAGTGCTTGTAAGCAAGTCAAAGCTTTATACTTTGCAGGGGTTAGATGCTCATTTTTTCCCCCTATTAAATAGTACCCCTGCCACAAGACCCACTGAGTGTCTGTCAGAACCGAGTTTTTGACCCAAAGCTCTCCCAGTGCAAGCATCTGTGTTCCAGTAGCCCTACTGCTGAATGAGAGAATAATGCTTGCAGGCATGACACTTACAAACTGGCTTTTCCTTTTTTCTTCCTTTTTTATGTCCCTCCCTTGTTCAGAGCTGATAATTCAGGGCTTAGACTGCGGACACTGCTACAGCCCACTGGAGCTGCAGTCTCCCTTCTTCACTTCTCTGTAGTCTAGAGAGAAAGGCTTGCCTAGATAAAGGAAAGGCAGCAGCTGTGAGTTCACATTGATTTACCAGGAAAAAAAGGGCAAAATTTGGGGTTCTGCAGCACTATGGTGTATAAGAGTTTATTTTTAAAAGTGGCTGAAATATACTTGTGAAAAACATTAAATTCTTTAAATGATTTTTAAGTAGGTGTGGAGAGCTAGGAGCCTCTGGAAAACTGAATGTTTGGCTTTGTAAAGGAAGGTGAGCTGAAACAATGTGTCAAGCTTTTATTGATCTTTAGCAAGGATAAGCAAAGGCATCTGTTTAGCAAGCTAGTGGTTAACAAAAACTTTCTCTTGGCTGGTTTATTTCAGTTGCAGCGATGTGCTCTAGAGCCAGTGATTCATTTGATTATAAATCCCCAAATCCATTGAAGCACCTCTCAAAGCGTAGAGCTGAAGTTGGCTGAGGCTGTCTGGGAATGCTGCTGGCATTTCCAAAGGTTGTTTGACAGGACCCCAGGATGGCTCTGGCAGGGATATCACAGACTCTGCACAGCACTTCCCTGCTTCTCCAAAAACATCACTCAGGTGCAGCTCCTCCCTGAGCTCCCTGCAGCACCGTGGTTTAGGGAGTCTGCAAATACTGTATTTCAAGTAAAAGTTCCTTGGATTTCGGATTACTGCTGTGGCATTATCTTGTAGAATGACTAGAATAAACTGCTGGTTTTCAGGAAGTCAGTGTGTATGTTTATAACTTGGTTGTTCATTCTGTCTGACAACACCAACTCCAAATCTCTCCCATGGATGTTGTGGATTCACCTTCTAGCTCTGCACAGAGGACTTCCAGATGGGTCTGTCTGTCCACAGTGAGGAGCAAAGCCAGACGCATTTACAGAAACTGTTGTTGATAAGACTCATTACCAGTCCACAGCACAAAATCATTTTGTAAATATAGACCTATTTGAAACAGATTTGTATAATATTCTTAGATACAAATTCTTTTGCTGATTTGCAGCAGGCTTATGTAGTGTGTGGAATTCTGGATTTTAAAGACAAATCTGGTGTTATTAAAAAAGGCTTTATTTTTAAAAATATTGGTCCTTGAGCTTTTAAAGGTGCGTATGCTTCTGGTGTCCATCATTTATTGAGTGAATGAAGCATGCATCATTGTAAAGTTAGAGCAGAAATTACATAAAAATGTAATTTCTACAGAAACTAACACTACAGAAACCTTTAGGGCCAGGGCTGATCACTGACATCTTCAAAATCAGTTGTTGACCAGTGATGGGCTCTAAAAACTCCAAAATACAAAACAGGTTTTGACTTCACTGTATTAGAGTAAAAAGACGTCTTTCAATAACTCAGTGATTTTGCAGTGGTTTAGAGTTTATTTTTACTCTAGCAGTCATATACTGCAGTAGCAAATGGTAGGAGGTTCTGGCATGCATGACCTGGTTCAGCTGGGTAGCACTATTGATTTGTTTTTGCAGAGCCTCTGCTTTAGTTAATTGTAACTTTGTTTTCTGATCCTTGATTAGCTCAGTGGTAAGTTGTCATTACAGCATTCAACTCCCTGAGGACATGATCTATAAGGCAGACTTTTCCAGTGGAGGGTCATGATTCAGCTAGTTTACGCATAATTTAAACAGCAGTTGGCCTAATACCCTGAAGTGGAATTTGAGGTACTTGTAGTCCAAGAGTGTAATACCATAAATTACTGTTTGTGTGAAGCACTCTTTAGAGACCTGCAGGAGAGGCCAGTGGGACATGGAATGCCCCTTGTGTTCCTTTTTCAGCAGGCAAGTGAAGTTAAAGTCCCAAGGAAGATTAAGAAAGCAGTTTCACTTAGAGCAAAACTGCCATTTAACGTTTCATTGGGAAAGCTCTGTTTCATCACAGTTGCCATAATATTTGTCTGCCCAGATTCTGTGTTTGGATTTGTTTTCATGCCTATTCCAATAATGAGCAGAATAAAAATGTCTTCATGTGGTTAGATTAAGCTAATGAACTCTAAATTTTGCACTTACTGGTTCTACATTTTGTATAAGTTCAGTGCAGAGCTGCCTTCAGTTACTTTAAACAATTTTTAAGATACAGGGAACTTGTCTCTGCTATAGCATCTAAATGGCTTTGTCAAGCACAGCTGATGTCTCACAATGCCTCTAGAGGCAGCAAATTGAGCATAAACGAGTTGAATTCGTGTCTTTTCTGACTATTTTGGCACAACCTGTCTGTGGGCTGAAGTGTGACTGTCCCTGCACCTAAGAAGAGATGGTTATTTACTGAAAGATTTCTGATGTACACATGGGCTGGGATTTCCAGTTCAGTGCCACAGCACACAGCAGGGTGGAAGGTAGCAGGGACAGTCCTACTGCTCTTCTGCTTTCCACTGTTTATTGTCAGACTTTTTATAATGTGTGATTAGAGAAAACTTCAACACAGTTTTTTGCAGAGCTTTTTGCTTTTCTTTCCTACATATTTTCTTTACAGGAACTGTTTGTGCCAGCGCAGAAGGGCAGCACAAGTAGGAGTAAATGTTTGGACAGAAGGCAGCAAGGAGCACAACTGCTCCAAGAGTGTGATAAATCAAATGCAAAACTATTGCTGTGACTAATGCTAGAGTAACATCAGATCTGCAGTGTTTGAATGGCTGTGTTGCTGCAAAATGCTTTTCAGCCTCTGAGGTGGTGACTAACTTGAGTGCATTAGCACAGGTTTTAAAAAAACAGAAGCTACCATCTAGATTGTTGGGTTTTTTTTAATGTGATTGAGTCAAAACTCTAGAAAACCTTCTCTTTGTAGGGTGATAACTAAAATGATGGGTCATGGTTGAATATGGCTTTCTCCCAGAGGGTGGTTGGGAACTGCAGCAGTTCAAGTGGTTTTGGACAATTATCTCAGACACACAGTGAAATTCTTGGGGCTGTTCCATGCAGGGCCAGATGTTGGACTAAATGATCCCTTTTCCAACTCAGGAAAAATGTGTAATATTATGTTTTAATAAGCAATATTAATAATGTAAAACTAGTAAGTATGTACATTCAAAAGATTTTTTTCCCTTTAAAGCACTTAATAACATTTAGGGAATGTGAATGGTGTTCTAAGTATGAGCAAGATACATGAAGATGGTGTTCAGGTAGGTGGGCAGAGTTACTTACACAGTCTGGATTCTGAAATCTTTCCTATAGATGTTTAAGCCTACAAAAACAGTCTTAACTGCAAGGTGTTTGCAGGACTGGATTTTGGTTTTCTGTTTTTGTTGTGTGTGTTTGATTTTCTTGATTTAAAAATGGATTCTGCTTATAGGGACAGGAGTTCCAGTGCACCCACAAAAATCTGTGTGCTCCATGCTGTTCACCATGATGTACTTGTGTAAAATTCTGTGTCTCTGCTTTGCTGTGTGTGCTGAGCTGCCCCCCTCCCTGCTGTCTGCCTGCTGCTGGATCTCTGCCTCCCCAGCTGCCAGACTGGTTTTAGTTCTGCTTTGTCTTGGTTCCTTTATTGCCTGTGGTGTGGGCAGGGAGCCAGGCAAGGCTGCAGCCAAATGATTCAGAATGTAAAATGCCTTCCAGGTCTGCTTCAGTGCTTTACCTTGAGCTTCTTGCAGTAACCTTTCCTACAGGCTTCCTGCCATTTGGGAGAGTCACTCCTTCTCACAGGGCCATTAAACTTCTGGAAGTTTGCAGAGGGTGACGATTCTGCCACATCTGTAATTAATTTCTTCTTTGTAGGCAATTATCTTTTTTTAAACCTGCATCTAGGCTGCTTATTTTTTGTTCAGCATTAGGCTTTAGCATCTCTTATAGTGAAACAGTTATATAATTTTAAAACATTTTTATCCCCAATGTTCTGGTGTATTATTAAAATAAGTTTATGCATTGCAGTGCCTTTTGGCATAATAGGTAAGGTCAAAATATAAGTATACCCTTTAGTTTAAGGTATATTTGAGATGCAGTTCTAGCTGCTTTATCTCTTTTAACTTAAATAACCATAAGAGAAGAGGCCTCTGCTACGGAAGAAAGGACTTCATCAATACCTAGATGTGCTCTGCAATCCCTGCGCTGCAGTTGATAAAGCTTTTGGATGCCCTGCTGCATGTTTACAATCTGCTGTAATCAAGCAGAATAGCCCAGTTGATGTTGTGCAGGTCACAAGGAATGAGATTATGTCCCCGCCATGTCCATTTCCACGTGGAGATAAGTGTGTCTGAAGTGGTTGCCAAAAAAGGTCGTCAGTAGCCTGAATAAAGGTAATCAGTGACTAAAAAAAACAAACAAACAATAATCTGATGGATTTTGTTCCGTGTTTGTTTGTCTTTCCAGTTGCCCTCCCCAAACCACAAATATTGTTGGCAGGGAGTTTGGAAGGAATCCCACCATGTGCCTGTTCAGTGCTTGCTTAGGTTAATTCCATTCTGCTCTTGGTGCTGCTCCTCAAAACCACTTGTTTTATTCTTTGCTCATTAGAAATACACAGTGGCTTGCCTTCCTGCATTTATAAAGCTGCACTTTCTCCAGGGATAAACAGATTAATCAAAGCATCAGAGACCACCTCCAACAGGTTTGTGAGACAGCTCTGTAGTGCTCTGTAGCAGAGGTGTAGACAGAGGAGTTAGACAGCTGCCCTCTGCCTAGCCCTCAAAGAACCTAGCCCCTGGTTCTTAACTGCAACTCTTCCATATTTCTGAGTCATGGCCAAGCCAATCCTCCTATGGTCAGCAGCTCAGTGGCTTTGCACTGCAGATATTATTTATAAGGTAATTTTTTTGTCTGATACTGGTTAAATGATACGTGAAATTGAGAAATGAATTCTCAACTTTCAAATGCAACCTCTTGCACTTGTTATTTTTATTTACAGGGAAATGACAGGATCATTAAAATTTTGGTCTGTTAAAAAAAACCCTCTAAATTAAACGATATCAGCCCTGAATACCCAAGTAAGTCATGTTTCAGTGATGCAGAATAACAGAAAATAAAGGCTTGTTATGTTACTATTTTTTACACTAGGACATTTTTTGGAAAAAATATTGAAGTGTCTCTCTGAAGTTTGTCACACCTATATAATAAGAGCATTTTGAGAAAAAAAAAAAAAAACATTAAAAAAGCAGGAACTTGAAGACTTAACTGTATTTAAAGTTTAATTTTTAGCTGCTGTGAGGTTCCTGGCTTTGTGGTGGCCAGTAGGGATTCTGTCACAGGCTCTCTTCCTCATTCTGCCTGCATCCCTTGTGTTTTGAGCAGGTTTTATTTTCCTGGGTGAATTTAATGCTTTTTTCAGACTTACTGCTCTGGCATGTCCATTATCATGTGCTTGCTCTGCCATAGTGGACATTAATATGCAAGAGCCTTTAAAAAGCATTTGTGGCAGAGTGCTCCTGCAGCTCTGGCAGCAGTGTCAGCAGCTCGGGTGAGGTGACAGCCCGAGGGGTGGCTGTTCTGTGACAGAGTTCTCTGCCGCCTTTAAATAACTGCTATGGCTCAATGCTTTTGCAATTTTCCCTCACCGAGGCACTGTGTGTTTGCATTGCCATTCACACAGTGTCCCAACAGATCCCTGAGCAAGTGTTCATCTATAACTGCCAGTCTTAAAACTCCATTTATTCCTCCCTTCCTCTGAGGAGTTAAAAATTAAAACACGCCTCTGAATATTCTTGTGCACCTCTTGATTGTTCTGCTTTGCGGGTGTTCACTCAGAGCACAGTGTGTTTCCAGCTGTTGGCTTCCCAACACCTGATTCTGCATTTTTATACATGCTGGTAAATCTGGTCTCTCCAGTGTTTTATCCTTGAATGCTAAACAGTGGCAGAAATGTCTTCTCCTGAAGATCAGTCTGTGTCTCTGCCTTCCCATCTCTAAAATGAAAGTGAGCTATGAAGATGGCAGGTCTTTATTATGTGATTAAAGAAGGTGTCAAATACTGTGATGATGGCAATTCTATAGATATTTAAGAACTGATAGCTAAGCCAGGTGATTTTCTAGTAAGTCAATTGCTGTTCACCCTACAGAAATGATTTACTGCAGTTTAGAGAATTTCTGTTAATCAGATAAACCATCTTAATTGCAGTGATAATGGCTTACTGACAAGTACAAGATAAAACATGGGATTTTAACCTTGAGTCAAAGTGGCAATTAATTACATATTTGAAGGCAAGTCTATAATTTTTATTTCTTTGCTTTGGAGAGTGGATCTCATTGCTTGTCAAAATATCCCTGCCTGATAACATGATAAGACTGACTTTTTATTTGCCAATAACACCAGACTGTTTTGTTATACACCTTGGAGTGCACTCACAGTCATCCTTTGTGCTCAAATTTAGATGCCTCTGGGTAGATATCTTTTTACCAGCAGAAATATGGCTTATTAACTCTTGCTGATGAAGATCTCTGGCTAGCAGTCTATCGAATAAAGATAGTTCTCAAAATTAACTTTTCTGACAAGGGGAGGTAGCAGTGTCTGCCAGTGACTTTGCATTTATCACCAAGGAAATTCTATAGGATTTGGTTACCGACTTTTTGAGCCTTGAAAATGTACCATTTTGAAAGTATCACAATACAGAGAAGTAAAAACAAGTATCAAAGGGTGAGTCTTTGTATGAGTTGAAAAAGAAATCATTTTGACTTGGAGAAGAAAAGTGCAGATCTTCTAATGCAATGAAATATTAATTGATTGTTTTGATCAGCATCTTGTAAGGAGTACTCACAAAACAGGCAGATCAATTGATGTAAATGTCACAAGTGAGTTGTTCGTGACCCTGAGCAAAGCAAAGATTTGTTTTCATGTGAATGAATATTCAGTGCTGGAAACCTTGCACGTAGTGCTGGAATACAGCTGTGTACAAAAAAAGACCCCAAAACCCCCTGTTCAATGTGAGCTGTGAGAGTTGACTGTTTATGTGGATGAGAATTCAGGGCAGAACTGTGTATCTCATAAAAAGTAATCTAAGAGCGGATACCCAGCTAACTTTTACTAGATTTTCCATGTGTTTGCTCCCTTTTGCCTTAGCCAAAAAAGCAGAAAAGAACGCTTTCAAAGGCACCATCCTTTTGCCAGGAAGCTTTGTAACAGGGCAAGCCTCTACTTGTATCACATATTCAGACCAGTCTGCAAGGTCTTTATCTTGCTAGTATTTTAAATAATTCAGTGCCTGGCAAGATAGTGACTTAATATCATAAAATAGAGATAAAACCACAATTAATCCAAAGTTGCACAATAGCCACAAATAGGTGAAGGAAGTGGAATAGTAAATATATGCTTGTTTCCTAAAACAGAAAGTTGAGCAGTTTAAAGGCATGATGGTGAATTGCTCCTCCTTTTATTTCAGGCATTTGGAGGAAAAGCTCTTGGTTTTAAATTTCTTAGATGAAAAATAAGAGTTTTATTTGTCCAGGACCTTGCATGAGTGAAATATCACCTGTTCATAGAGCAACAGCAGGGAATATGAGCTGCCCTCAATATCAAAGAGATTAATTTCAGTTTGGATGGTCAGCTAAGACCATTTTAACGATGGAATACCTATTTCTGTCAAGGAAGGCATAGCATGTCACAGTTGTAAACAAAGTGAAATGAAAGGAGTGGAGATTTGGCAGAGAGATAGGGATTTTCCATCCACAAATACCACAAATGTAGTACCTCACGGCTCCAGTACTCCCAGCTTCCAACATTGCTCCCTCTTCAGATTTGTTTCACTTTATCAAGGCATGGATTTTCACATGTATTTTGTTTAGCTTAAATAATGCTTTCTGCTTATTATCAGTTTGGAAGGAAGCTGATAATTAGTCACTTTTACTTTATTCTCTTCCCTTCCCAACATAGTTCTTCATGTTGTTTTTTTTTTTTTTTTTTTTATATATAGAAATGTGTGTTGCAGTTTACATTAGTGTTTACACTGAGGTTTCTATCTTCAAGAAAGAAGGTTTTTCTCAGGTGATCTTGATGCTGCTGTTCTTTGGCTGTGTCCCTTGTTTTAAAAGCAGAGTCCAAGATGTAGGAATTCAGTAGCAGTCCTTTTTGTCCACCTGCAGGAGACAGAGGAGAGTGCATGTCTATGTATGTGCCTGTGTAGTAAAGCAATTTCCAAAGAAGAAGGAGCTTTGCTTGAGTTTTCTTGCATACGGTTTCTATTAAAACAGAATGGGTTTTAGACAAGTGTGAGAAACTATAGCTAAAGTTTGATGTGTTTGAGCAGAATATTTATAACACTGGCCTGTAATGACTATTCCCTGTTGAAGAAATCCTCCTATGTTTCTGCATTTCTCATTATTATCTTTGTGCTCATTTTTTACAAAAAAAAAAAAAAATTGCAACTGCAGTAGAAGCAAGACTGTTTAGGATGGTAATTTCACACAAGCTTAGTTTTTTTCAGTACTCCTAGCTATTTCTTTTGAAATGAACTGTGAAATACATAAATACCAGTAGAAATGCACAGCTTGCTCTCTTAAATTGTCATTATTTGACTGTAAAACAGCATTAGAGGCTTTTGGAAAAGCAGTATTGAGACAGTGTCTGTGAAGTTGTGTTTGTATACAAATCCAAAACATCCAGTAATTGAATTTTCTTTGGTGACTACCAGTAGTACTTGCATGTGATTGTCCTGGAGGTAGCTTAAGGAATCTGAACTGTTGCTGTTGATTCATAAATTCAGCAATGTCAATGCATGTTGTTGGGGAAGAAGTAGAGGAGATGAGCCTGTGGTTTGGTGTGATTGTGGGATGCAGGCTGAAGTTTCACAATGATGCTTTTGTTTCATCAGCTGATTCCTGGGCTTGGCTTTGAAACAAAGCGTTTTCTCAAGTGCGTGAGTGCACTTTGTGATCTGTGGTTTCCCCCTCAAACAGAGAGTTGATAACTGTAGGAGAAGATTCTGTCTGGCTGTGTGTTACTGGGGTATCATGAAGGAGTCAGTGGAGCTGTGCTGTAAATTCAGGAGCACAGCTGTTAGCCCTGAGCTGTTCTTCCCAAGGAAATCAGGCAGCCCTGGGTGCTCAGGTGCCTTGTGCCAGCTGGTAGGGACAGATGTTAAAGATCTGTGAGCAGAGTTTAAGTTCAGTTAGCCTGCAGCATTCACCTGCACTAACAGATTTGAGAATCTCACTCAAAAGGCATTGATACACTGAATTCATACAGTGAGTTCTTGGAGCCTTGGTAGTGAAGCTTTAGTTTATTAGAGGACTGAGCTGCTGCAAAACTATCATAGTTTTGCTTCAGTGTTTGCAAATCTATCTATACCCAGAGCCATAGACCAGACTTGGTATCTCAGAGCTGTTAAGAAAAAAAAAAAAGGGAAATGAAATGCCTGGCACAGGCATTTAAGGTATTCAGTATGAAACTCTGGCAAGGATCCATTTCCATTTTTTTAAATATTTTATTTCCCAACTTTGAGGTTTGGTGTTTTCTGATTTTGTTTTGTGTTGTTTTGGGTTTTTTCCCTTTTCTGCCTGCTCCCACTTCCCTCAGGTTTCAAGAAGGTAACTTAAAAATTTCTTTATTTGAAAACATAACAGGTGTTAGTACCTACTTTCCCCATCCCTCTTCTTTTACATCCAGTCATTAAGTTATGGACTCTGCCACAGAATATGATGTCAGCAGGTGCCTGTATTTCCTCCCAACATTAAAGAGGATGATTCTCTGTTTCTTTCCTCTGGTTCTGGAGGTTCAGCCCAAACTGATCCCTGCCTGGGGACAGAGCTGCTGTGTGTCATGGTTTAATGTGCTTGTGAAGGGTGGGACAAGGCAGTCTTTCATTACCAAATATTGAAGTTGCTTCACTGAGGGTTTTAAAGCTGAACAAACTGTGAACATGACTTGCAGCACGTTTCAACCACATGGATGTTAATTGGAGCAGGGACTGGAACTGTCCCAGTCCCCAGCAGCCTGTACCATTGTGTGTGTGATGTGATCAGTCTTTCAGTCTAAACCTCATGGTCTCTCATGTTTTAAAAACTTACATCTTCTCCTTAGTCCCAACTGTACAGCTGCCACTTGCTAGCTTAGAAATTCTCTTATGTAGTAGTCTGGATTTTCAGTATTTTCCACCAAATTACTCTGGGATGGATCACTTGCCAAAATCTTGAAATAAGATTAGTAATGACTGTAATGGTGTGCAAAACCTGAATGTTTCTCCTGAATAGACACTGTAATTAATGTAATTTGTCATAAATATGATTTTGGTTCCCATGCTCTTGTGTCTTTTCCATATCTGTGAATTTAACTTCATACACCACCTTACCAAAATGGTTGAGCTCTTCAGACTATATTCAGATAACCTAAAGGAATGTAATGTGATAAATCCTAAAACCCAATATAATAATCTTGTTTTTCAAGATACTCCCTCTGATATTCATTTAACTCAAGTGAGAAAGTGGATATTGCCAACTTTTCTCAATTTTGAAAAATGTTGAAATCACTTAATAAAGCCCATCTGATCTGTATAAATAAAACTTAATACTGTCCTTGAGGCTAACCAGTTCAAGCCAGAAATCTGAATGCATTCATGTTAATGAGAAATCTATTGATTTTAATAGTAAGGGATTGTGTTCAGTATCATGGATTTTAATTCTTTGTGAAGTGAATGACACTTCTTAAATTCTTGTTAAGTGAATGTCATTGTTTCAGAAGTATGTAATATGTTCATAAATTGATTATGAGAAACTAAATTCGTAGAAATTTTTATGATAGTGATATTTTTTATCATGTAACCTTTAACACTGGAGCTGAATGCTGGTAGGAATTGGACTGTAATGCACAAGAAAGATGAAATAGTCTGCATAGCAGTCTGTATGCTTAGAGTTTATACAGGGTTCTTGTCCTTCTTTGAGGGACAGCTGTGGGACAAGGGACCCCAAATTAAGTTACAGAAGTATGGACTTTAAGTCCTGCAGATAAAGTAGATTTAAATAATGATGACAATATTGTATTCCTCATTTCCATAAGAGGATGATCCTTGCTAATTTTGTGTCCATCTTTTACTTGAAAAAACATACTCCAGTAAAAACAAAAGCCCAAAAGCTTTTACAATTAGAAGAAAACACCCAAATGGATTTCAGGGACTTAGAAAACCATTTGGAATGTCATAGTTCAGATCCCTTGAGGGAAAGGTGATTACATTTTTCATTTTGTATTTATAAATAGGAATGAGCCTGTTGAGAGGACTGTAGCAAAGAAAATATCTAGTGTGTGCTGTACAGGAGTAACAAAAATACAGGAGCATGTGTGGAGAGATGTGGGCACATCTCTTCTCATTCTTCTCTTGCAGGTTGTTCCCTGGTACCTACCCAGAAGTTTCTTGGTTGCTCTTGTCTAAACAGACATCTGGAGCTTTCTCTTCATCTTCATCATCTTTGGAACATCAGTAATCAGCTTTTGAACTTCAATTAAGGTTAATGCACATTGAGGGAAGCACGGGAAGTGGTCTTCTGGGACCTGTTGAGCGTATATGCACATTGGTATGTCTGATGCACTTTTCAGGACTGGCCAAGTGTACTTTGGTAGAGGAGAAAAATGATGTCTTTTATTAAAATCTTGTGCCTCCATAACAGATCTGCTAAATATGATGAGTTTTTACTCTAAGTGGATCTAAACCTATTTCTGAAATTGGTGTGCTTTGTTTGGAGATTTACCTTCAGAATACCTAATGAGCGTTTTGGTCTCTGCCTTTTCTGTCAGCAGCACTTTTTACAATGTGATTACAAAAATGCAATGAATGCAGTAAATGTAACTGGAAAAAATTCAGAAGGTTAACAAAAATTTGCTGCTGTTTTGAGATCTGAAAGTTTCCAATACATTCCCTCCCCCTTAAAAAAATAAAAGGGAGAGTTTGAAAATCATCTGCCAGTAATTAAATAAGTAGGTCAGCAAGATTGCTGTAGAGCAATCAGCTCTTATAGAGGAGAAACAGTGATACCAGCATGGAAGTAACCACACTCTGTGTCAGGGAATACCTTTATTTGACTGTATCTATCTATTCAAGCCAGGACTGTGTGTGAAATTCTGGAAAATTACTCCTCCTGTGAGTCAAAATCTCAGGTGCCCAGTAATCCCTTCCACCAGAGCTGGGTTATTTTTAAGAGCTGTTCTGTGTTTACCTGTCTGTGGTAGACCCCAGTGATGAACTCTGTTGCTGTTAGAAACAGGGAACTCACAAACCTCCCCAGGTGCTCAATCATCCACCTGAAAGAAGTGGGACAGGCAGAAATCTTGTTCTGATTGTATCTAGCTGATGAAATGGCTAATGGAATGTGAAATACAGAATACTCTTGTCTGCAGGATGTTTGCCATCTGTCTGTCCTTTGGGAGCAGATGAAGGTGTCTGAGCTCTTTGGGAGAGAAAAAAAACACATAAAGCCCTTCTGCTGGCTCTGAGCATCTGACATTTGTAAGTTCTTCTACACTGGAGTAAGAATGTGAAATGCTTCACATTTGACTCACTGGTGCTTGTGGAATGCAGGAAAGAGAAAACTCCTGTCTTACATCTTGTTATGGTTATTTAGTCATAATGAACCAAATAATAGAAAATGGAAATAATAAAACTGGTTCCTGCAGAAGAGGATGCTCTGGTGTTTGCAATGACTCTTTTTGCTTGGACAGTATATGTTTCAGATTGCTCAATGAGTCATGTAATCCACTAATATGTGTCAGCATAATTAAGCATAATAAAAAATTATTGTTTACCAGTAAATATGCTGAGAAGGGCAATATTTTTTAAAATTACATTGTTCCTAACGCTTTAAAAGACATCTGGAGAGCTATTTGTGTGGAACAAGTACATTTTCTATTTGTCTGGCATTTTTAAAGGTCATTCCATTATCAGCTTGTCGGAGGATTTATTGGTGCTTGCAACAATTATAAACACATTTTCTTCCTAGTTCTATTTCAATACTGAAGTCTATTCTTGTTATACTTATTGATGTTGATATTTCTTCTTGCTGTAAAACAAAAGTTAGTGATCACCTTGCCTAAGGAATTGTTTTTGCTGTCAGCTGTCTGAGTGATATCCCCTTGTCACCTGTTTACTCATCTTTATTTTCATTTTTTCCCACTGAAAGGAACAGATTATTTTAGGAAATGGAAGAGTAAAAAATCACCTAGAAAAGTTTTGTGAAAACTGCTATGAAATGCATGAGTTTCATATAGATTTTCTACTTCCTGGCCTCTCTTTGATATTGATATTTATAGCAAAACACTGCTGTCTCCTTGTCCTTGGTTTTTGCGAATACTTTTTGGCAGATCTACTGTATGAGAAATGCTTTACCTGCAGTCTGAAAGACTCCTTGCTGTGGGCTGGAAAGCACTTGCCACAACAGTGCTAGGCTTGTACTGCTTGAGAGAGGGAACGAAAAAGATAGGGAATCTGTGTGACTCTTGTACCTTCCTGGTGGTTTCAGGAGCTTGGGGAGAGCAGGCTGATCTCAGTCTGACCACAGGAAGGGCTTCAGCCTTCAGACTGGGGTGTTCCTGCCCATTCCACTCACTGAAGGACAATCAGTGTGTTGGAAGGTGAGCTCTTTTCTAGGGCGGTGGCTTCCAGCTCTTTTGGTGTTCGCCCAGATCATTTCTGTCTTCTCTTCATTCACACCGGGTAAGCTCCAGTGGCACCTCTGGGCACTTCACTCACACCCTGCAGGCTCGGGGGCCAGCCGAGCTGTTTGGGCTCTGTCCCCTTGGGAATTCTGTCATCTCAACAGCAGTGCCTTCTTTGGTGATGGGAAGATGGGAATTTTAGGTAGAAGACCAGCGCTTTTCCAGTCTGCCCTGCCCCATCCTTTGCAAAGTTGAAGAACTGCAAGTAATTTTGTATTTCTGCAGATTCAGCTTCGGGAGGAATGTATGGCTGCCACTTGGCTCTGGCTAATGAATGTCTTTGAAAATGTGGTGATGAATAAAACCCTCAAAGTAAAGTTTTCTGGTGACTATTTTCCTTTATACTCCATTTATGCTTCTGTGAATTGTAAAGCACAAGGGTAGTCTAAGAACTTCAGCTGACAGAAGGATTTTCAATTTTGGTGAAACCTATAGAGCTGTGTCAGTTTTAAGTTTTTTTTCCTGCAAGTTTTTGTAATGCTAAATTCTTTTTACATGCTCTTGTAGTTTACGACCCTACAGACTGTTCTATTCTTGTTTATAAACATAAAGGGCATATGTGTTTTCGTAACAATGATTGAAAGTGCTTGCTGCTCTCCTAGCATGACAGTGCAAGTTTGGGTCTGCACCAAAGTATGTTCATTGATGTCTCATTTCTTAATGATTTTACTGTTTCAGAGGAAAAAGGGTTGTGACAAGTTAATATTTTAGTTACCTTCATACAAAAGGAAGGAGAAGTGCTTCCTGAAATTAAGATTTTTAACTTGGTTTGTGAATTACTTAATGCAGTCATGTATTATGATTTTTTTTTTCCTCTGTTATGCCCCATATCAAGGCAATATTTTCATGGGATTTTGGTCTAAATCAGAAAAAAATACTGACAAAGCTGGTATTCTATTCCAGTTTCTCATCTTTCCTTCAGAAATAACTTTATAAGCCTAAGTTTCATTTCAAGCCAATGAATCACACATTCCTGTGTGCTGCAGCCCTTACAAAACAGGCTTTAAGACATTTTGTGCTTCATTCTTTAAGGAATGTTACCCAGTGTGCTTTAAAGGCTGGGATCTGAGAGCGGGAAGAGTCTGGATCTTCATGTCCTCTGAAGCTAAATTAGCCTTTGTGGGGAAACTCTGTGTGTGTGCAAGGGAAGGGACAGATTGGACTCTATTTTTTATTACAGGGAGTGGATGGGTACAAGTTGGACTTTTTAGGGAGATTTTGTTGTAACTATTTGTGGAATGAAAAAGAAGAATAAAATCCAAGACTAAGACCAGGTAATTGTTATAGCCCATGCCATTCAAAGCGACTGACTGGGGAGGAAACCCCAAATAAATCCTTAGGAATATTTCTAAGAGGAAATACAAGACAAAGAAGATGAGTTACAGTCACAGCTTGTTTTTTCCCTTCCTAAGTGTGTTCTCTTGGCTTGTCTGAGACAGCTCTAAATTTAGAAGAGACATCAAACTGCAGCCCTCTGAAGGAGCCCGCAGGCGTGTGGAGGCGCCGGTGTGGAAGTTGCTGTGTTGTTTCAGCAGGCAGGGAGGGCTGCAGCCCTGTGCCGGCAGCTGGAAGGCTGCCACTCCACCTCATTGTTCACTGCCTTTGCTGCATTAGGCAGAGGAGACAGCCACCAACGTGACTGCCAGTGTCAAAAAGTAATTACTCAGTAATCTCCGCTTCAGATCTTGCCACCCTTGCACTCCCCGGTCCAAATACCTGCCAACACCAAGGCCACTTGTTTCCCCTTGCCATTCTGCACTTTCCTCCTTGGTGTGACAAGACCCTCCTTGGTGAAAAACAAGGGGTTAATGACAGTCAAGAAAAGAGGAGATGGTTGTTGGCTTTCTCTGTGACTGCTTTAAGTTGGCTATGACAGCTTAAACACCCACCTGCCGAGGACGTATGCCCATGTTGGTGTTCAGACTGTGGGTGTCATGTCTCCTACTCAGGATTTTTATCTGTCATTGAAATATTTTACTGCAATAAAATTATTTACTAAGTCTTTTCTCTCTTTTTTTTCTCTTTGTTTCTTTTATCTCTGTTACCCAGATTTTCCCTAGTTTGTACCTGTCAGAAGTCTTCACCATTTTTCAGTTAACAGCTTTGTGGAATCCCTTGCAGGTTTTCTATATCCCAGGAGGGTTTGGTTTCTGGACAAAGCTGAAGAAAATCCTTTGGAGTAAGGTGGAGGAACATTCTTTACCTAGGTGTGTCTTCCTGAGTGATGAGTAATGGAATGGCTTGGTCCACATTCCTATTCCCTAATGCCTCTGATTGTTACAACTGCTTTACCCTTGCAAGTCAAGTGATTTATAGGCAGGACTCTCCCCTTGTCCATAGGGTTCCCTGCACCAGAATGGGATTCCTTGACTTGGCCTCCTTTTGGTTCCTTACAGGCTTTTAACAGACTGGTCTGTTCCAGTGGTTTGGTGTGCTGAGATTTGTCAGAAACTCAATTGTTTTCTGCCAGAAAACCTATCTTCCATTACCAGAGAACAGCTTGCTTCCTCCTAAGAGTTTTATTCTTTATCATTGGAATATCATGGACCAAGATATTGCAGAATAAGTCTAAACTTAACTTTGCTTTTCTGACTGAAAACTTCCCAGTGCTGTGTATGACAGTCTGATAACCACCCTTGTGCCCCAAGCCCCACTGACGAGATTGAAATGAATCTGGTGGTGTTTGGCTAGGTCTTTTGTTAGTAGCAACATTTTATGAAGCATTTAATCATTTTCTTTCACAGCAACTGAGAGCTTGATGATGATGTTCATATCAGAGTTTGAGGGAATTATAAAAGCAGTTACATGTACCTAGTTCTGTTTCCGTATTCAATAACATTTTTTGTATGAAGTGGAAGTACACTGATTAACTGTTTTGATATTGTTTGTTGCCTAAACCACATCTGTGTTTTGTTCTACTGATGTTTTGTTGGAATTGAAATGATGAACATAGTTTTGGCAATACTGGCCATGTTTAGCTAAATAGTCAATAAATTTTGGCTTTTATTAGCATAGGTCACTTTGATGTTATATATCCTTGCTCATGAGTAAGAATCATTCACTTACTTACACTGTGTTTTAAACAAAATACTTGAATGGTGAGCTCTAGAAATGTGGGTGGCCAGCTGCCCTGTAATGTGCCTGCAGAGTTTCTAATTAGAAGATGCTCTGTGCAGTAACCATCTCAAATATGTTCCTTAGCAGTCTCTTGGATGAGACAGGAATACACAAAAAAAGGCATGTTGTGGTCCCACCATGGAGGAGACCTCAAGTGTTTGGTCTAGTGCTGTGCATTCCTTATGACTTTATGTCAACTGAGTTAATTGTCCTCACTTACACTGCTGAAGGCCCCACACTGCCTGCCCTGCCAGGAGAGCTACTCATGCATTCTCAGCTTTTGGGGTGTTGGAATTGGTGCGTCGGAATTCCCCCATTAATGCCATTGCCCTTTCCAGGATGCTGCTGCAACCATTCCTAGGACACCCTCATGGATGTTTTTTGATTTCACTGCCCCCTGTGTACCCCAGATGTCGTGTGGTGCTGATGACAGTGAGGGCAAGGAGGTGCTCTGGGGTGGGTGAGGCTTATCCAGCCTTGCTGTTTGAGCTACTGGGCACCAAATTCACAGTCTGGGCTTTGTATCAAAATCTTGGCATGGAAACTGCGTGGGTAACTCTTGCCTGTGCTGATTGTCATGCCCTCCCTTCTCAAATGCTCAGTAAATCTGTAAAACAGTGGTCTGATACCTGTGCTTTAAGGAACAAATGGTTGGTTTTATGTCCAGGGTGCTATGTGAGTTTAATTCAAGAGGAATTGCCCCTTCATTCTCACAGGACTGTGTGGAGAAGTCCTGCTGCATCAGTGATAAGTGAAAAATAAAATTGAGGTTTTGATATTTTGATTTGTTGGTTTTTGTTTGGTTTTTTTTTTTTTTCTCCTAGCTGTCATCTCCCATGTATTCCAATCTGAAATGAACTTACTTGAAAAAGAGGGATAAGCACTACAAGAAGTATCCATGAGCTGCATAAAGTATCTTAAATGAATTTGTCATCGTAATGCTGACATTTGAACCACTGGCCAAAGTTTTGTTTTTATTTACAGCAAAAGTACTGTTCTAGTTGATTAAAAAATCATCTGGTAACAAAATATCTTGATGTTCTTTTTCTACTATCCCCCTTTTTTTTTTGTTTGAACTGCTTGGAGACCACAGAAAGAGAAACTTTTTGTGATAAAAAGTGAACTGGTGAAACTTTTGCTTGGAAAATCTGAACAAAATGAAAAGTAGTAATGGGAATATCTTTACATGTGTTTGTGAAAGTAAAAGCTCTGTAGGGCAGAATGGGATGGTGTTGAATAGCTTTGGATGTAGGGATTTTATTTTTTATGTTGGTAAATAATACAACTCAAAAATAGTGTTGTGAATCAAAAATTAAATAATAATTTAAGAGTGGATCTGTGTTTTTAAGGGAAGAAAATACAGATATTACTGTACAATCTGAGGAAAAGGGAGCAAGGATGAAGTAACAGTGATAGAAGGCAATTTTATCAGTAGTGAGTCCCTGAGTGAAGAAGAGTCTCTATATTGTGATTTTTTTTTTCCCCCTAGTGTCAAGCCCATGTGAAGAAGAAAGCCTAACTTGAAATAATCTGACAACCTAAATGACTCAAAACAGGGCAGTGCAAATGTGAACTGAGTGTTTTTATGGAGCCACCTTTCATTTTAAAGCTTTCTTTCCAACCTATTTCTGTGTGGTATTTGTCTTCATGTATATGTATAATGCCACCTGCTCTGTGCCTCTGACATCTTTGGGAGAACAGCATAAAGGAAACTTAAAATGTCTGTCTGTATGAAGCACCTCTGGGTATTTTGAACATAGATCTTCTCAATGTTGAAATTTCTTCCTCACCAGAGCACATCCCTACTTTCTCAGCATTATTTCAGGGTTCTTAAGGTCATTTGCAGAGTCTTTAGTATGAAGATAAATAGAGCCTCAACTATAATAATGGAATTTTCTGTTTTCCTCTCTGTGTTTTTCTGCAGGTTAAAGTGGGGAGGAAAAAATCAAACCCAGAGGCATCATTGACTGGGTATATTTTTCAACATGAATCGTGCTTTTAGCAGGAAGAAAGGTAGGTAATTTAGATTATATTTCATGGAGACATAAATGTCCTGTAGAACTTCTTTGGAATATAAAGAATTATACAAAGAAAAACTTAATCATTGCACTGAATTATCTAGATAAAAATGAGCAGCCCTTCTAAAAGATGTATGGAGCAAAGCACTCTGGATTGGTACTTACAGAGCTTTCTGCATTCCAAGGCTGAAGTTGAATTTCATGTATTTTTTATTCCAGGATGTGTTTACACACACACACATAAATACATAAACATAAAATACACATTCTGTTATCTTTTTTTGCCTGCACACACCAAAGGAGGTGCTGGAGGGTTTTAGAACTTCTAAGAATCAGTGACATTTCTTTATATATATATCTATTCATTGGATTCTTGTTCTTGGATGAGCTTTTTTTTTTTTTTTTCCAAACTGTGTTTAATATACTTGGAATATATCATGCAGCAGGGTATTTTTAGCTGTAAGAAGTTATTCTGGATTTGTAGCAATCTGAAATGGCATGCTTTCCAAAAGGATATCAAAGCACTAAATATTCAGAGTTATGTATGTTGCTTGCTTGGTCTCTTTTCATGAACTGCATATGATTAAACATAAGGCTTTAGAAAGAGCATTAGTGGTGAAGCTTTTTTTACTGACAACTTTATTGATATTTACCCCAGTTGTTTGTAAGGTAGAAAATACTCAGTAGGTCTCCTTTCTTTATTTCCCTGTTCTCTTCTGAAGGTCCTTAAGTGTGGCACACACTGAGATGAAGCTCTTGCATGAATAAGTAGGTGTAACCTCAGTTGGACTGAATGTAAATATTTAGATTATATAGCAAGAGTTTCTGCTTTGGTGTCAATATCAAAGCTGGAAATAAAAGCAATCTTCTTACTGAGGCCAACATGGAATGCCCAGTGCACTTGTTTGTTAAAGCCAGGTGAATCCAGGTGAGAGAAGCAGTCCAGAATATCAGCACATGACCACAAAAGGAAGAGACACTTACAAAGGCTGCAAAATAGGATAAAAGATCTTTTAATACCCTGACAGCAGGAGGGAATAAGCTTAAACCCATAGCCGGTGCTCTCCTTAAGCACTGATGTGTTTTCTTTTGTAGGTAATTGTGACATTGCTATCAACAGATGGCACCTTTCAGGGGCTTGATAGTGTTGCCAAGCTTCTTCCAGATCATTTCAGAAACCATTTGATTTTTTTTTTAATTGTGGATTGATTTATCACAACTGAGAAAGAAACTAGGGGATTGTAGATTGTTTTGTCTAGGGGACCATGTAATTATTTTCCCTTTTTTTTTCCCTAATGACTTCTGATAATGTTTGAAGCTCAGCCTGCCATGTTTCAGAAACAGACCAGTTGTGTTTTACTGGATATTTTCTCAGAGTTTGGGTTTGAACCCAGAATGCTGAAACCCTCTGTCACTATTTCATATTGCCCTTGGCAGTTTCTGCATCTTGCCTTTACAATCAGGTGTGAAGTTGTATCCCCAGTTTCCTGGGATCATTTGAGGGGACTCAATTAACTTCTCTCTGTTTTCATTTCTTCGTAGGAAAATCCTTATTAATTTCTCACTAAGTCCTTACCTATATTTTTGGAATTTCATTGTATTCAAAGACATTTGCTTTGTTGTTCAGTTCATTTCTTGTATTGTTTTCTTAGCTCAACAAGAAAAAAATATCATATAAAAGCTGTCAGGCACAATGAAATGCAATTAGTGTGGATTCCTGATAATGATTCAGAACATGAGGAGACAGAGGAATTCAATGCTGTCATCCATTTATTTTACTCATTTATTTTACTCATAGTAACACTCCTGACATTTCCATTCTCATACTCTAGGAAAAAAAAAAAAACAAGTTTCAGTTAAGTAATTGTGAAGAGTAAGTGAAAATTACATATTTCAAATTACATCTTTTTAATGCAAATTGAAGTTCAGAAGAACTTGGCTCAATCAGTGTTCATGCATAATAACTGCATTTAAAAACAGTTTCAATTAATGAACTTGCTAAGTAGTATTTGATTTTTCACCCCAGATCTCATAGATACAGTTTTTTCCATTTCTTGATGGGTTATTTGTGGGTTTCTTCTGTCTCTAAGTGTGTGGATAGTTTGAGGCATTAAAGTGTTACTGCTGTGGCTTCCCAAGCAGCTCTTGCTAAACCCAAACCAGTTTCCAGCTGGCTGAGCTGGCAGGGTTTGTGTGAGTTCCAAGTTTGCAGTGCTCTGTTACCTTGAAGCTACAAGAGCAATAACCTTAAATCCATAGGATTGTGAGGGGAGTTTAAACAGATGGAGGTGATTCTTGGATAATGGCCAGAGATTGTATCTGAATTGAGCAGATGCACAGAATAAAGGTTCCCCAATGTCCTTTGTGATGATCACACATAGGGAAGGTAGCTGCTCATGCCATAGCTCCCATCTTTTTGAACTTGGCAAACTGGGTGCCAGAATGGCTGGGACTGTGCTGTTCCTGCTGATGAGCTCTGTTCTCCTGCCATCACCTGATCCCAATAACACGGTTTTTTCTTCTAAATGTTCAGGAAATTATTTCATTTGCAGACATTGGTAGACAAGGCAAGGAAAGAAGCAGTAAAAGCAAGCTTTCTTTATTTTTTTTGCCCTTTTTCTACCATTGAAGGCTGGATAGCAGCCTGTGCTTTCACAAAAAATTGCCATGAAATGTGAGTTGCTAAGACACAAAGTGAGCTTTTTTAAAAATTAATTCTGATCCTTTACAGGCGAAAGTTTCCTATAGATAAGATGTGTGGCATGAGTGTTTATGGAGAGAATCTGTTATGGGAGCAGCAGCTTTTCATAAATCAGAGCAGCGCTCTTGAGAGCACACATCTCTACTTTCAGCATTACCAGTACTTCATTTTCAGGCACAATTTTTTACTACGGGTATTATATCTGCAGCCAGTACCAGTGTAAGTTGATTTTTGAGGGGCATGGTTTGGCCATGAAATAGCCACTTCAACTGACAAGGTGTGCTGAGTGCTCTGGCTTTAAAAAAGTGGTGCAGCCGTTGCCTGACTCCCCAAGATTTAGTACAAACTAGACCTAGTGAGTTTGCTTGTATTTCAGCTGAAATTATTTTTATTTGTCTGATAGTCATTTGGGTTGAAGGCTTAATTGATATGCTTAAATCTCAAATTCAAAAAGCAAGCTATTAATCTTTCATCCTAATAGTGGCAATGAAAAATATAAGAACATGTGAAGTTGAAGCAAATTCAGCTTGCTCCAGAAATTACTTACACAGGTAATGACAAATAAATAAAATCTTTCTGCAGTCCAGGTTGTGATATGTGGTCTCTTAGGTTACCCATGAGCTTGTACAACAGGGGAACAAACTGTAGGCACTTAAATGGAAAAAAAAAAAAAGGTTAATTTCAGGTTTAAAGCTGATACCAGCACTTGCTGGTTTAAGTTTCATATTTAAATACAGATTTAAAAAACCCCAAACATTCAGAGTGACTTAGGCTCTCTCTTGGCTTCAGTAGAGTTTGATTGGACTAACAAATGGGTGTGTTATGGAGAAAATTTTCAGTTCAGAAATACTATATGACTCTACAAACTGTACAAAAGCAATCATTCTGTTTTCTATTCATTGATTGATGAATGCGGTAAATTGCAGTGAAATGATAATTATCTTTTCTTTAAAGATATCTTTCCTTCTCCCACAAAAACAAATTAATCAACAATATGTATGTCCTTGTTTTCTTGTTATGACCAAGCTTGTGAAAATGTTTGTGTATCTATCACATTTTTGGAAACTTGTTTTTCTATGTGAGCCAGTTTTGGGGAAGGGGTCTTGAGGAGTCCTCTTTACTTTCCATTCTCAGTTTTTCCTTTAAAATCACATGTGGTATCATTCTCACTTTGAAATGCTGTGGTGCAAAAAGTCTGTAGTACAGATGGAAGTCTGTTCAATTTCAAATATGTTTGCATTTTTCTAAATTCAATCACTCTTTTAAGTAGCTTAGGGATATTAATGTAATTCTGTAACAGATCTCTAAATGCTATGTGGTTATGAAAATTTTTCTCATTCTTAGTATATTTGTATCTAAACTAAATTACTTACTTGTTCTTAATTTAGACTTGATTTTGTGATGAGATTTATTTGCATGAGCAAAATAGAAAACATTAACTATGGGGATTTTGTTTTACTTATTTTAGTGGAAGGAGTTGCCTCGCATAAATGAATTTGGCACATTTTACTGATCCTGCATCCTTCTATTACAAGATGCTAGTGTAAGAACTGGTGCATATAAGTAAGGAAAAATAACTAGTGTTTCCTAGCTTTTGCCTCATCAGAAATGTGAGAGAAAACTCCTGTTCCTTCCAGAGAGAGACACATCTAAATAAGGAATGACTGTAATCCAAACCCTCTGCGAGCAAAAGATTGAAACTTTTTGAGTGACACAAACGAGTGCTAAAAATGTAGATATACATGTCCACTGAATTACAATGGCTGAAATGGGTGAGGCTGTGCAGGATGTAGCAGTTGAATTTAGGGTTGTTTTTTTTTTCTTTATTGTGCCCCAATGATCCTCCTTCATCCCATAAAGAATGTCAGCCTACCTTCTCTTATCACATGAAGTTCAATATATGCAGGAATCTAAATTTTCTAGGATTTTTTTCCATATGAGAGCAGTTAATAAGGTGGATAATTGCTGCTTGTTACCAGCTCCTGAGATGTAGATGGTCTTTATAATGCTAAATAGGATATATTGAAGTAATGATCTGTTTTAAAATCATAAGTTTCAGCAATGATGTTTCTGTGAAATGCCTTTTTATGAGTCTTATTTATGAAAGTGTAGACAGGTGCATTTAATGGGCAGGGGCTGACATATAAAAAAACTGCAATCAAAGCTTATAGCATGCTCTTTTTATGTGAATGCACTGGCTATAGTACAATCTTTATTTTTATTATAAACATATGCTGCATTCCAGAGATGAAAACTATTTTGGTTTATGTTTTATTTCTTAATAAGAAGACAATAAGTAAAGGGCCAAAAGAATGATGGGGATAAGTGTAGTCTTAAAGTAAATACTTTCCTTCTGTCAGAATCTATTTCACATCAGTGATTTAAACAAATGGCCTATTGTATGCTGGACTGCCACATTAAGAGTAATGATAAAGAGCATAAAGAAGATATACTCACATGGTTTTAAAGGAATGTAAGTAGTCACAGGCACCCCCATTGTGATCTTCAGGAATTCTTGTGGTTGCACTTTGTAATTTCATAGAAGCATTCACCTTACAGGGAAGAGGGGAAAAAGAAAACACAAAAACCAGCAATTCAACAAACCAAACCTAGGTCTAAATCTCCTCTTCTGCCTCTATGCAAAAAAGCTGCTGCTTGATTTTTGTAGGATTTTCTTGAACAAAATGCTTTTCAGGAGTTAAGGGTGTGAGGAAAAGAGGATGCTTTTGTGGTATAACAAATATTTCTGTGTTCAGCTGGTCTTGACACAAAAATCATTGAGTAGTTTTATAACACCTCCCCAAAGAAGTCATATGTATTCCAATTACTGTTCCTTGTCTTTCTAAACGTGGGGTTGTGTGGAAAACCAGTATTCGGTGGCCAAGTCCCTTTTTTGTATCGATTTTTGACTCTGTTTTTTTGGAGTATTGTTTGTTCTCTTGCTCTCCTCAGGCTTTGGCAGCACCCATTCAAGCACAGCAGCAAGGAGACCTGCAGGGTTTCCACCTTTGTTTGGCAATGTCTTCTCCTGGTGGCAAAGGGCTGGGCTCAGTCTGACACTTTGTATGTGTTTGTAAACATCTGTGTGCAGCTGGATGCATATTTATGGTAGTATATTCACCTTCTGAAAGCAGAAGGTTCAGCTCTCATTGTTTAGGAAAAAAAGGGTTACAGGAGGGATACAGATGAGGAGGGTGCTCTGGAAACCTTCTCTGAAGGATTCTTGGCTCTGTGCAGCTAAGCCTGATTTTTCTTTTCTCTCTAGTCCCATAAGAACAGGAGGATAATTTCCTCTTGCTTATTTTATCTGTGTTATCTTCAAAAAGGTGTTGCAGAACTGATCTTATCTCTTGCCTGCTGTAAGGAATATTCTAGGCAGGTTAACAGTGACATTTGCAGCAAGAACTATTTGTTACTTCTCCCAAAGCTCAGGAACTCCTCTCCAGAAGACATGTGTGCTGTTGAGCCATAGGCACAAATACTGGGAGTCTGAAGCTTTTTGGCTTCTACCATATTAAATTTACACAGCCACAGCCTAAATACTTTTGTTACACAGGTGCACTGTGAGATTGCTTGATAGATATCTAGTTAAAGATGAAATATGTTATCCTGTGTGAAATAAATTAAGGCTGTAACAACTAGACCTTGGTAGGAATCACAATGGCTACTTGATTTCATAAGAATTTGTCCTATAAAGCTGTTGGAAAATTGCAGAGAACATCCAAAATAGGTCACTCAGGAAAGCACTGTTTTGTGAAATCAAATCCTTCTGGGACATAAAAGGATGTACCTTGGGTACATAAGCAAGAGGAAGCAGTAGATATGCATATTTTGGTTGCTCAAACTTCTTTCTTCTCCTTGCAGTTTGAATTTAAAGAAAGCTCCATTTGAACTTTTATATCACATAATTTCAGTGTTCTGGAGTCAGAAAATTAAAATTCTATCTTAATTGTATATTGAGATTGTCATTTATGCTTCTTTTCCTTTGTTTTGATCTATTTACATAATGTTCTTTAACAGCAAGAAATTCTTCAAAAGCTTGCTATTTAAACATTTTTTTGTTTAATTGATACTCCTCCAAATTTATTTATAGCAGTACTGGAATAGTTCATTGAACTATTTTTCTACAGAACTATAAAAGGGAAATATGAAGTTGGAGGTTTGTTCTGTACATATATCTTAGTGAAAACTTGCAGAATGTGATCATTCAAATTATGTTATGCCAGTAATCTCTTTTTGACTTCAAATAGAAGCTTTTGTCAAAGACAGTGGAGCTCTTGTTGTAACTAGAAGACTTACAGGGTATGGGATAAATAGTTCAGATTAATTTTATTTTTTTCCCTTTGGTTTAGGAATATGAACTAGTTACAAGTTCTATGAACTAGTTACAAGTTCTTAACATCAAAAAATCTAAAGTGCAAAAGCTAAGATTTGCTAATCACTGGTCAGTTGCACTAACACTTTTATCCTGTTTTCCTTTATTGTCAAAACTTACATATCAGCATCCATGTCTCAAAAACATATAGTATAAAATCTGGATGTTACTTTTGAGTGAAATAAAAATACCAGATTTGTTTTCAATTTGTAACTATGCCAACCCAGCATTCTGAAACACCATTCTGCAAATATAGCAATCAGCTGTTTAAAACCATTTACAAGGTCCTAAATATTAGGGGAGAAGGACACAGGCAAAGCATTCTGCCAAGCTCACTCTGTTCTAGGGAGATATGGCTCTTTTCTTGGCAAAGACTAAATATGCATCCAAGGCATAGCTTATGTGTGGGGAAAAAAGGGAAAAAAATAACAAAAGTATTTTTGAGCTATGTGTATTGATGAGCATTTTTATCTATATGTTTCTAGGGAAGGTTCTGACTCATAATTTAATTTCCTTAGTCATAGTAACCTGTTAATAACTTTAATTACTGCTATCAGACACCCAGATTTTACTCAGTCATTGCCCTAGGAGGTGGCTGGAACAAATGCGGCAGCTGAACAATGCAATAGTGTGGGTAGATTTGTTTGTTAGTAACATTTTAGTGTTACATTCTGATGAAAACTCTGGTGCCAAGCATTGTCTCAGGCCTCAGCCTATCCTTTCATGTGTTACCTGCAGTGGTCAAGAAGTCAGGTTCTACCTTGCTGTCTGACCAGCATAAGGAGGCTTTGTGAGCACCTGCCTGTTTCTTTTGCAGTCAGAATAAAGGAAATTATTTAACAGGGTGACAGTTCTTTCATGTCATGTTGTGAAGGTTTTCTTTCTTTGCAGAAGAATAGATAATCTAGGAATAATGAAACAGTGAGCACTTGTGTACATACACTGAAGCAAGTAAGCTGTTTGTTCCTGAGGTAGTAATACCTAGATGTATTAGGATTTCTTAGGATATCTTCTTCAGGAGACACTTATTATGTTGCTTGTCACAAAAAATATTTTTGTCATACCAAGTTTTGTAAAACAGGAAGAAAAGACAGTTCCAAGATTTCTTCTGTTAACAATAAAAACATCCATCAATGTGAAAAGATGCTAATCCAGTAAAGAATAAAGGCTTTATTTTCTACCTTTTAGAAATAACTCTATTTTCTTTATGGCACATAAAAAGAAAAAGTTAAAATCAGAGTCCTTCCCTGTTCATTGTTTTAAATGAATGGCCACTAGGTCTAATATGCTTTGATAAACACTTTAGAGACATTAATTAATAAATGTTACTTAATGAATTAATAATGACAGTGGGCTTTAGGGAGACAGTTAACTAAAGCTTCCCTGTGAAAATGCCATTCTGCAATCTCTTAGGGCAGTAACATGCAGAGAAATTAATCTCAGAGGGAGAACAGTTTCTTGGCGCTGCTAGTGTTTCCTTTTTGGTAGATAAAGGGTCACTGTGCTGTATCTAACCTGCTGCCATCCTCCCCTGAGTGCAGCACAGCAGATCAGGGCTCTTGGTGAAGTCCCGGAGTCGATTGCCTTCGGTGTGTGATTTCTCAGCACACATTTGTCCCTTTGCCCTGGCTCACACAGGACCCAGCAGGTGTGAAATGCACTCTGGAAAGCCACCTCCCCTTTTTGAGGGTAGGCACTGGCATGGTTCAGGGGGGTGAGAAAAGAGAAGGGGCTCAATTCTGAGCAGCATTAATCCTCTGCCTTTGGAAGTGCCCAGCTCCAACCTCCACCCTTGCAATTCAATCTGTCAGACCCTGCAATTTACGCCATGCCCTTGAAATAACCCTTTTTTACACCTCTTGTTCCACACAGTGCCAGTGAGTGTGGCAAAACCACCACTTGCTCAGAATCTCTCATACCTCACTTAAGCATAGGTTCTATTGGACTCTGAATGGCTCGAACTCGTAATTCTCAAAACCTCTTAATTCTCAAAGAACAACTGAGGACTTTTTAAAACTTTAATGTAAACTCTAATGCAGCCTGGATTAAGAACTTCAGACAAGATCTAAAATAACTGTGGTTTTCACCTAGTGTAACAGCATGAGTCCTTTCACTTTCTATTACTGTTAACATTAGATGCTAGTTGTCAGGTATGGTTTTATCTGGGCTTTCAGTCCTTTCTTTAGGACCTCTTGTTTTATTTAGCAAGCAAGTGTCTGTGTAACTGCTAAAATAATAATAGGAACTGTGGTTTTCATTGTAGCTTTTCAAATTTTGCTTGTTGCTTCGGAATGAATAATTAAGTTTTAAGCTGTGAAAACTCTTTAAAAATTAAGTTAGGTAAGGGATCATGCAAACCACAAGCCATATCTACATCAGATATTTGACCAATACTTCTTTTATTGTTTGGTTCTTTCATGTTTTTCTGGTTTATTGCATGTAAAATGTCTGAAATGTGGTCTTTCTCAACTGCTGTGAAATCAAACTAATTCTAAGCAGTATTTCAAACAGCTGCTGAGGGTAGTATAAGTCCATAATCAGACCTTGCAATTCAGAAGGAGATGCTGGTAAAAAAACTACCCCATAATAACTTGTTTGATTTTTCGCACGTCTTTGCTATCAGGCTGAGTTTTGCCTTGGATTGATTTAGTTTAGCATTAAGAGCTCTTTCCAAGCCATCAGCACTCTGTAATTATTACTTGCCTCTAAGAAATGGACTTCCATTGTCAGAGGAAACCTTCAGTAGCTGTGTCACAGTGTCTGTGTATCTCCATCTGAATGTGGGGTAATTTTAAGCAATAGCACAAGGCTCCTGGAACCAGGTGTCCTTTGGTACCTCACTAAGTTACTGATTTTATTTTGAGCTGGGAGCAGCTCAAATATTTCCTGATCTTCCTCCCAGTTAGGAGTGCCAGCAGTTACAGCAACACTTGCCCAACAATGTTATTCCATGCTGGAATCTCTGTCACATTACTGTTGGAGGCTGGTAGGCAACTTGATGATTTCACAGAAACATTTTAAGTAAAGCTTTGTAAATGATAGTAAAATTTTAAAGATTACCTGATGCTGAATTAAAACCAGCACTTGACTCCCAAACTAAATACCATTTTTTTCAGATTTGAATTTGCCCTGATGAGGTGAAGGGAGGAAGAAACATTTGCAAGGAATAGTTTTGATGGCACCTGTCTAGCCACTTGTCTGCTTGTAAAATTGCTTTAGAAGCTATAGCTCTGTCACTTGTTTGTGGTGGTACTAGGCATAAAATGAGTGCAGAACTATTGCAATTTCCTTAAGAGGTTCAGTACTCTATTTTTATTAGATTTTCCCTTGTAAATGTATAAATATGACTGGATCCCTGCTGAAGCTAGTAAATAGAAACGTGAAGGAGCTAGGTAAATTAACTCTGGGTATTAGCAATGTGGCTGCCCCTGGAGGAGTTGAACTTGGCCCTGAGCAGGTGCTGACAGAGCAGGCAGTGAGCAGTCCTGTCCTGAGTGCCAGCTCCCCAAGCCCAGTACCAGCTGCTTGGCTGGGCTTCAGCTTCTCTCCTGGCTTTATTCTACCTGGCCTAACTCAGATTCCCTGGGATGGTTATTTTGCACTTGCAGATAGCATCAGCCTTTGATATTATGCTAAAGAGGAGATCAGGTTTCGGGTGTTAAAATATTCTGGGAAATGGTTTCTTGGTTCTGGCAGTCCAATCACAAGCCCCAGTTAAAAGGAAGAGCCACTTTAATCATCCTCCTGGGTGCTGCTGAATGGGCAAATCATTCTTCCTTAATTAGGAAGTGATAATATCACTCTTCTGTAATGGAACTGAACATTGCTGCCATCTAGAATGAAATTTGCTAAGGGGAAAAAAGAATTTCTCAGCTTTATAGTTCTGATGCTGTTACTGTGGTGGCTGGTGAATAACTTGGTTAACCATTTTCTTGCTCCTGCATAATCTGAAATATTTAAGTATTGTTTTAGTGTCAATCAGTGTCACAGCTTTTGCTCTTCAACAGTTAGAAGTGAATAGAATTTTATTGTCCTTAAGTGTAACTAACAAAAATGTTGGTGATTACTGTAACTGCAACTCCACATAAAGGCAAATGGAATTGGGAATATCCAAGGGTGGACTTTTCCTTTAAGCTGTCATTCTGTTACTTAACTCAATGAAGTTCCAGATTTGTGACTTTAATTCATGCTCATTTAAACCAGGATAGTCTTAAGTTAGAAAATACTACTAAATGTTCTATATATGTCTTATAAAACATTAATGGGATTTACAGATTCTCAAAAATGCGTGGCAATGAAAATTAGTGGTTTTGAATTATTTTGTTTTCTTGAATGCTCTCAAATGAGAAAACTTGGAAAATTTGTTTCTAAAATTTGTAATAAAAAGAAGCTTTTCCTTAATGTTTGGAATGCTATCCTAAATTGTGTAGAACATTCAAAAAGGCCATTAAAGAGAAGATGTATTTGACAAATAATTACAGAATTACGTCCCTGCAGCAGGGAAAGTAAGAGAATAACACAGTATTGTAATGGGAAAGTTAAAGGGTAAGTATGCAAATTTGTTTAGCATAGGTATGGAAAAATTACAGATGATCTGAACTTATAAATCAGATCTAAAATTTATGAACCTGATGTTCATCACTTTTCTTTTGTAAGGATTAGGGCTTTCTTCTGTCAGTTGCAACTTGGATAGTTTTTTGTTTGTCCCTTTAATGTCTTGATAATTCATTAGAAAAATCACATAATTCATCAAAAATATCATTAGATGCACAAGATTAGTGCTTTAAACAACAGGATACAGAAAATCCTGATCTGAGACAGAACCAGCAAACAGCCTCAGACCAATTAATGCATCTGAGGGATGGAATTGTAGTTCTTATGGAAAACCAAGCTGGTTAAAGTAGGAAATGTGCCCAACAGAAAGAAGCAGGTTCTTTTTTTTAAGTGTTTGACAAGGTGTGAGATATTTCCCTCCAGCCCCTCTAACTACTTCAGACAGCTGGTTTTTGAGTGAGAGGGTGATTGTTGAACTTTTCCACAGTGATACTGTTATACTTAAGTTAGCAATTGAATAACCTATTCAGTGCTTCTTTTATTTTGCTTTTCTCTAGACAAAACATGGATGCACACTCCTGAAGCCTTATCAAAGCATTATATTCCCTATAATGCAAAGGTAAGAAAATATCAAGTTATTTTCTCCTCGTACCTTTAGAATGCAGAACATTTTATCTTGTTTTGACTTGAAGATTGCAGAGACATAGATTTGCCAGGTGAAATAATGAAGACTAACTTAATAAATGTCTGGTTTGCAGGTGAAAATGTTCTGTTTTTAATGGCCAGTTGATTCTTGTTCTGAGCTATGGTTTACTAGAAAGCAAATTAGTGTTCCTTCTCTGCTTGATGATGTTTTTGTAAATGAATGGAAGTTTTGAGTGCAAAGGAATTTAACATCAGGCTGCATGCTTACAATATTATTAAAATTAGTGGCACAAACTTAGTTTGAACAACATCAAAGGCAATGAGTAACAACCCTTTCTGCTGGCTATATTGGAATGTCAAATAGTCAGGAAATGTGGTAGAACAATAATCAGGTTTTTGCCCAGTAAAGCCAGAAGCCTTGCTTTAATTTCCTTATCCCAATTACAGTGAGATAAGTTTATATAAGTAATGGTTCAATTTGTCTAATGACACCCCTTGACAGGAAATGTATCTTACCTAAATACCTTAGAACATAAAGGATCCTAAATACCAGCTTAAAAGATAGTGTGGCAAAAGGAGGAGAGAATATGGAGCCATCAACATAACTCAGAGTAAACTGAGTAATATGCAATTATTTGCTCAAAGTGAGAGTATAATTTATTAAAATTCTATTGTGGGCTGTTCTGGATCATGTTCTCTTATGATTGGTATTTCTTAATATAAAAACCTTTCTTAAAATAATCAATAAAAAATCTATGTGAAAGTTTCTAGTATCAAAATTTTTAATCTATATATATAAAAAAAATATTTGTTTCATGGGCCAGGGCTCAGGTATATGAGTGTTCCCTGCTTTTGTATTTGCAATTTTCTTTTGTTTAACATTGTCACAGAGTTTGTAGTGGGATGTGGAGTCTCTTTCTCACAGTTGCCTGGTTTTGAATGTGTTTTTATTCTATGTGCTCTCCAACTGAATTTTTGTCCAAAGGATGTATTAACATTTCACTGAATAGCCTTGCCAGATACCTTGGCTTTATATTGCACTTTTTCAGAGGGAGGATTACTTGCTGTGGTGACTGTGTCATGTGTTTTAAGAGCAAGCAGAAGCCATGAGTTTTTTCAAAGCACTGAACGATGTCTGTTCGTTTCTGGTCTTGGAGAGAAAAAAAAGAAACCTCCTTCATCTTTCACATTTCATTGTCTTGCCTAAGAGCAGATCTGGTGAGTAGGTGTCAGTGCAGCTGTGCAGAAAAAGAATTAGAATAAAGAGAATGGTGCTAAGATGGTGGTAACTGTAGAGACAACAGCATCAGCAACTTCTGGAGCAGAAGAATGGAGAATTCCAGTCTAAAGGAAGACTATTGGTCCAAAATGTCTTCCCACTTATATAGACTGATATGTGCCTAAGTGTCCTCTCCAGTTCTGCTCCTGTTTGTTGTTTATTCCAGGGCCTCCTCCACCTTTGTGGTGGCCTCTAAGGTCTGCCAGAACACTTGCAGGAAACTGAAATTTTAATGCTACATATGTTGGGGTTTGGGTTTGTTTTATTGATTTCTTTATTGAGAAAGTTAAACCCATTTTTTTCATTTGGATCACAGTAGAAAATTCTTATTTAGAACTATCTGTCATTTGATTCAAAGTAAGCAAAAAATTGCTCTGCTCTGTAACTGGAGTGTAAAGGGTCTGGGATTCCCTACCCTGTTTATTTATTGGCACCTGGAATGAATTCACACAGCTTTTATGAACTCAGCTGGCGTATGCAGGCATAACCATAATAAATCTAGATGATATTGCTACCTGAGTGCTCAAGTACCATTCTCATTAAGTTGTGCAGTATTTCTCACTTGAAGAGCAAAGTATGTATCTATCAGTACCTTATTTGGGTACTGTAGAATTTTGGGTTTTAAGTGAAATGTCTCATTGATTCGATAACTTGTAACTATGTTGTGAAATAATGATTAAAAGCTTCAGAAAACCTTCACAACACAAGAATTGAGCAAGACTCATTGATTTTTTTTGCCCAAATTGTTCCAATTCTCTAATATACAGTTCATCTATCTTCAGTGTTTGTTGGGAAGAAAAGACAACACTTGATCTGATTTATATTTATTTATATGTGAGTGAAGAATGACATGTTCAGAAAATCAAATTAGTTTGATGGAAAGTAATACCAGAGATGTTATTTGTCCATGAGTAAGTGAGCTGTATTCTACTCCACAGTTTTTTGGATGAAGATTAGTGTGGATGGAAAAGTGGTTTCTGTTCTTTATAAGACACAAAAATAGTTTCTCTGACACTAATCTGAGATGATCAGAACATGGGCAGAGCTTACTGGGAAAGATGAGGTTATGTTGATTCCTAAGACAGCTCATTGATAAAATGCAGTTCATGAGTTGACTGTTATTAAAAAAAAATCCTAGCAAAGTTAACTGGAAATTAAAAGAAACCTGCAATAATTGACAACTGGCCTTTTTCTCTACCATTTGGAGAGGACCTTTTTAACAGAGAATTAGTAATGTTATGTTATCTCTTAGAACATGCACCCTCAGGATGATTTATGGCCATAATCCTCTTTGCAAGAAAACATGAGCAGAGTTGTTTCTTCTGCAAGTAAAATCCAGGAAACATGAGTCTCCTAAAGAAGCCCTGAAATATAAAACTGTCTTGAATGTCTCTCTCTTTCCCAACACACCCACTCCTACTTTGCTGGTTTGAAATTAGCTGATTTTGGCATGGTTTTGCACAGTGTAAACCAATGAAGCTTTGGGGTTTTTTATTTGTGAGACATAGGGGGGATGGGACAGGGGTGTTTATTTTCCCTCTTCAGTTTTGTTTTGGTTGCTTTTGTTCTGTTACTGTCAGTTTTTTGTTTGCACTGTCATTGTTTTTTGGTTGTGGGTTTTTTTGGTGTTTTGTTTTTTTTTTTTTAGTGTTTTTCCTTAGAGTTTTTTTTTTCCCTTATCTTACTGATATCTTGGTCTACCAGAAGACACTGATAATAAGATTCCTCACCTTTCAGCATGCTCTGGATATGTGACCTTTGTTTAGTGAAGCCAGAATTCTGACATCAGTTCGTGGTCAATTTTTTTAACTGTGTCACTACAAAGGAAAGCATATTGGTCATACTTTTTTTTCCTCCCAGAAAGATAATTTAGAGTTTTTATAATACAGTACCAAATATAGACTTTTTGAAGTGGTGGCGTGACAGTTTTAATATCACCTGGATATAAAATTCTAAGGCAACCCCAAACTTCTCTGTGTTAATCTTTTCTGTAATGGTCCTTATTTAAGAAGGGGTATTTGTGGGTTTGTTTTATACTGTAAAGAAAAAGCTCTCTTTTGCCATTAAGGCAATTCTTTTGATTTGAGGCCAGCTTCCTTTATGCAAAACAAAAGTGGTTAAAGTGTGACATTATAATGGAATAAGACTGCAACCTTTAAATAGGGCTGGTGGTTGTCATCCCCTGAGTGGTGCCTTTCTGCCAATCTAAAACTGCCCCAACCAGCCATGTGTACTATGTCTCTCTGTGGGAATTGTGTCTGTAATCCCCTTCAGAGTCACTTGCTTATTTTTTGGTTTATATCAAACTTCCACAAGCACAGCTTTCCATTTTGCAGAGAGAGGTTGTGTTTGCCAGCCTGGTGTTTGTGTTGGCAGCTGGCAAGGCAAGGGTCAGTGGCTCTGACCTTGCACAAGGCAGAAATGCTGCTCTTTTCCATGGCAAGTGATGGCACATTATACCCTTGGGAGGGTGTTTCACAAAAGATGTCACAGTTCCCAGTGCTCACTTGACCTAATGCTTCCTTCACACTCACTTTCAGAATTTTCATATTGTCAGCTGCAGATTTGATTCTTGATGTAATAGTTTCAATTTCAAAGCTTAGAGTTAAATGAAAAATTCCAAAAAGCAGTTTAGTAATGATCACACTTTATGATCTGGAAGGTCTTTTCCAACCCAAATGATTGTTTGAGTCTGTAATGAAAGACCTCCCTTGGCTGTGCCTAAAACTCTTAGTTTTCACTGTCGACAATAAGCAGTTTATTTAGATTCTCAACTATATGCTATTTCTTATTCCATGTGTCTTTTGTCGTCGTTGAATGGCAAATATACTCTTATGGAGCAGGCATATTGGTCAAATGATGTCACTATGGTTGCAGGGTTCTAGATGCATTTCTGTCTTTTGAATATCTGCATTTTGCTATCATTAGTGTACAGTATTATCAAAGCCACATTTTTGTGGCTTAAACTGCGCTTCTACTACAATTAGGTTTTTTTATTGCTATAGAAATTCTCTTTTTGTATCAGTCAGCATTTCAGCAGAATGATCATGACTGCATCATTAAAAGTAATGAAAAATGTCAAATGGCAAATTGTATGTAGCTATCTCAAGTCAGCAGAGTTACAAGGCACACTATTTAAGATATGTGGTGAAGATAGATAAAGCAAGACATTTCAAACAGAGCACAAAAATGTTGAAAATTAGAAACTACTGGAGTAGAAGAGAAATAATGAGTTTTCCTGCTTTAAATTTATTATAATTAGAATTAATGACTTAATATCAATTAACTTTCATTAGGGTTCCAAAATGTCTTGCATGTGATCATAATTAATTTAGTGTTTAAGCGCAAGAAAAATTAGTTTAGTGAAAACACCCAAATGAGATAGGAAAGCAAAAACTTGTCATTTTACAAGGCAATGCAAATTTGAACTTCTTAGTTATTTCTGATACATTACAGTCCTTAAATTTGGGCTCATTATACTAAAGATGAATAAATATGCAAATGAAATCTAGAATATTTAAAGTTTGCAACAGGTACTCTCAACAGACTTGGTTTGATTGCTCTTCCTCTCCAGAAGAGGGCCTCCTTCAAGAAAAGAATCAAATCTATGAGCAATTCCAGTGTTTCTTCTTTAAATTCCATTTGTGTATAGTAATGCAAGGCAGTTTAGTATAATGGATGATATTTCATTTCTTTCCTTTTTCTGGAAAAGGAAAAATTACGGCCCATATGTTTGAGTGAAATGGTTGTGGTAGGTTCCAGTTAGAAACCAAAAAAGAAAAGTACAAAAAACACTGGTCATATTTGTCAATACTTTATGAACTCCAACTGAAGGACAAACCAGCAGCTCTTGATCTGTTCCCTATGGCTGTCATCTTCTTCAAGGTTCTGCTTGTCATCCTTTGGGCTTTTCATAAGCTCCACTTTCCTTGAAATTTCTGTGTCCTGCATGATGTAACTTCATTTACAACTATGAAACATTTGCAGCACAAGAAAGTTATGGGGCCTGGAGTTTCTTGCAGGAATCACAAATGCTTCATACCAATTTATCGCATTCAGCATAGGATCTGAAAAATAATTGGAGTCCCTCTCTCAGTAATGCAGTAAGATGTTAAAAATATCATAAAACAGGATGAAGACAGAGCCCCTTGTCTCCATGGAAGCTGATGTGTGATCCACCACAGCCCTCAAGTATTTCCTATAATGATCAACTTTTAGGTTTCCTTTGTATCCAAGCAGTTTGCTTCTCTCATATAAATTGCCATCACATCCATTTATTTAGCACCCTGGCTGCTTAATTACACTTTTTCATCATCTCTGATTTAAACAGTGTAATTTGCACCTCTCCCATCAGAGAAAAAATATTTTTAAACACTTTAAAAGCTTGAGATAAATTTTTTTGGTAGAAAGTTCTAACATCAGTTATTTCAGACATTGATGTGCTTTCTAACAAGTACAATCTGGATTGAAAATACAAATCTGCAAAAGATTTAGCTCATTGTTGGATTTTGAAGCACCCTCAATTTTAGGAAGAAGGAATATCCTATGTATCCTTGAAGGTTGCAGTTGTCCCTTGGCTGTCCAGCATTTGGATCAGGATTTGCTTTGGGAATTGAAGTGAAAGAATCTAGTGTAATAGGGGTTGGAAGGACCTCTGGAGATGATCCAGCTGATTCCCATGTGAGAAGTTATTTCAAAGCCAGGTGGTACAAAACCAAGCCTTATGCAATTGAGCTTTAAATGCCATTAAGGGCAGAGATTCAGAGCCTCTTGGCAGCCAGTTCCAGGACATAATTCCCTACCATTCTGACTTCTTTTGCCTGTGATTTTGTGCAGCTTGTGACTCTCAGCCAGGCATACACATGGACGTGTGTACACCAGGCTCATCCCCTTCAGGCTGAGCAAGTGCAGCTCCATTTTTCCTGATCATCACCTTCCCTCTCACATCCCTCACTGCTGTCATCTCCAGCTGAGGTTTGGCTTTTCTAAATTGATCCCTGCATGCCTGGAGAAGCTATCTGTATTCCTCCTATGTTGCCTGTGCCACATCCCCCTTCCACGCCCTCCCCTCTGTATCTCTGCCAGCTGTAGCTGGATGCTCAGGCAGCTGTTCAGGGATGCGGGAATGCTTTTGGGAATTATGCAGGCTAACTGATTGCTGCCTGGCCCGTGGCTTTAAGAGGAAATGTGATGTTTTTATCTTACTGAGAGGCTTCAACTACCGCAGCAGTTGGTCTAGCAACCTTTCACATGGGTTAAGCTTCCAAGTATGAAGGCAACTTAAGGGAAACAATAAAACTGCAGGGCCTGAAGAGTTTCCCTGCTGGGGTGCCCCTACAGGGAATTGCTGGATTTTGCTGCTCGTGCAGAGCTGGTCTCTTGGTGGCAGAGGGCTGTGCTCAGCATTAAGAGCTAGGATTCCAAATGGGAGCTAGGATTCCGAAGTTCCTGGAGCCATGATTATTGCCAGGCTTCTCACTCTGCTTGGATATGGGGAAGAATTGGATCTAGGTGTAATTTTAATCCTTGTGTTTTATTTTACTTCAAGAATGGGTTATTGTTTTTCTGTTTTGTCTTAGAATCAGAAGGGCTAAAACATGAAACCCCTGGAATTTATCTAACTTCTGGATTGTGTGGCACATAGTTTATACATGTGTGGTAAACTTCTTTCTGGCTCTGAGCATTGTGTAACCTTTTACTACAAGGTTTGGTTTTTCAAGTGGGTATATTGTTTTGGTTGAGTTTGAAAATCCACAGCAGGGGATTCTGTGGTGTTAATTTCTCTGGCATAGAAGACTTATGTGATGGTGGGGTTAACAGAGAACATTGGTGAGCAACATAGCACCTGAGACCCAATACTCCTTAGGTTATTTAGGTACATTCTTTAGATTATTTTTGTTGTATAATTTGTTCTTCTTTATGTAGATTATGATTATTAGATTATTCTTCTAAATTGTGATTCTTGGTGTAGAAGTGCTGTTTGTTGGAATGAACAACAACCGTGTGTTGAAGTGTTAATCCAAAAAGTTCTGAAAGTAGCATGTATTTGTTTTTATAGAAAAGACAAGTAGAATTAGTAGTAATAGCAACTCTCAACAGCAACTCTTCATAATATTGCATTTAGAGCACAAGTCCTATCAGGAGCTGCTGAGGGAGCATCAGATGCTCCCTAGCTTTTTTTCCCATGGGCACAATGAGGTTGAAGGAAAACCTTATTGCTCTCTACATGTACCTGAAAAGAGGTTGTAGACAAGTGGAGGTTGGTGTCTTCTCTAAGGTAACAAGTGACAGGACAAAGGGGAATTGGCCTCCAGTTGTGCCAGGAGAGGTTGAGGTTGGATATTAGGGAAACTTTTTTCTCTGAAAGGGTGGTGAGGCATAGAACAAGCTGTCCAGGGAAGTGGTGGAATCATCAGCCTTGATAGGGTTCAAAAATCATGTGGATGTACTACTTAGGACATGGCTTAGCAGTGAACATGGCAGTGCTGGGTTGCATGCAGTGATCGTAGAGGCCCTTTACAAACTAACTGATTTTATGGTTTAGTATTGAATGCAGCATCTGAAGCATATTTCTAAAGATACCATGTTAACAATGAGTTTAAAAGTATGTTTTGAACAGTTGCATCTCTGGCCTTCCCTGGTGTTGTCTCACAAGAGGTGAGCAATGAGATTGTTGAGACAAAGTCACAAAATCATTAGAAATCACAAAATCATTCGGAGCTTCATAGCAGCCTTTACAATGTCATTTTCCTATTCTTCAGAGAAAAACTATGTCAGTATTTGAGTATTAATCTTTTAAAGTCTGTGATACTCAGAGTCATGAGTTCCTCAGCCCTGGATAAGAGCAGACACTCACTGACTAAGGAGCAGCCTGTTCAAAACAAATGAATTAAGCTCAGAGGTCTGTCCAGTCAGAATTAACAGAGCTAGAAAGAGTGTGCAAAGACCTTAGGGTCAACAAAGATTTACTCAACCCTCCACATCCCTCTCTGTTCCTTCCCTTTTGCTCATGTTTATTCCCTTGCCTCTCCCTATGTCTGCTTGGAACTGCCAATTAGGCTCATTAGCATCTCCTCTGGGATTCCCTCTGCAGCTCTGTTTCCAGAGAGCTGGCAGCTGTGGGAATGGGAGGTTTCTGGAAGATGGCCTCTCAGCCTCTGCACTGTCAAGTATCAAGTGAGTTGCATGTGTGACACTGGAATTAGTAGGGCTCAAACATCTGGATTATTGTCCTTGTGGGCTAGGTGACCCACAGCTGTTTCTAGGTTGGTTTGCTTTAGATTAAATCAGGCCTGCTGGTGAATTACTCTTTATCTCTCACATTTAATCTCAGCCTTTCTATAAACTAGAAACAGAGCTGGTTTATAGAGAATAAGAGAATGGCACAATATTATTAACAGAAAATTCTACAAGGAAATAAAATTTTAAAAACAGAGCCTAGACTACAGGAGTCTGTCCAAAAGCCAGGCTGTTCACCATTCAGGAAAAGTTTCACATATGCTGATCTCCATGAGGATTCTTCCTCTAATAAACCATCAGACAAACCACCAGCTGCAGTCCCTGACTTTATTAACTTTAATAAAATAGCAATGTACACTAGTCAGCTGCAGATCCTGGACTGCAATAAATATTTCAGAAATGCCTCCTTCTGATCACTCTGGCTCAGAAAGGGCAAACCAATCTTGGCCTGTTTTAAAAAGCATTTTGAACTTTGAATACGAGAATGTTAGGTCTAACTTAATAGAAGAACTAGTCATTTCTGGTTTGGAAAATAGCAGAGGAGAAATATTTGCATTAAGTTATTTGTAAAGCTTTGTTTGAAATGTTTTGCATTTTCTCTAGGAATTATAATGTGCTACTAAAAGGGAATGATGGGTTACATTGGTCTAAACCTTCATTTTTTTTCTTCAGTATTTTCATACCTAATATTATCTTCATTCTGAATCTTTAAGGAAAATCGAAATGGGGCAGGTCCTATTGTTTTACAAGTTGTTTTTCGGTGTGTTACTGTAGCATTACTGAAAATAGGGAAAACCTAGAAACAGGGATGTCCATTAAATCTTTGAAATGTGTAGAACCAAGGATTGCATTTGAAGGGAAAGATAACTTGAAACATGAACTAGAAAAGTCCTTAAATTCTATCTTTTACTATTCCTGTAGCTCCCAATGCTTCTGAGTAGAAAGAAAGTACAAGGGCAGATAAGCAACTCAACAAATCATATTAATTAGAACTAAAATATTAGGTGGGAGACAAATCTTGTTTACTCATGAATGCAGGTTTATTGTGGAAAAATCCATTACAATCAGGAATTTATAGTTCTTCTTAAGTCAGAGTTTAGAAGCCATATCCCATATCCTCACTTTATGAGGCATTGAGGACCTGAAACTCTCAAAGGCAAACACATTCTCAAAATGAAAAGCATTTCCCCAAATTGCATGTGCATGCTTAATGTTCAGAATAATCTTAAATCTTTAAAACTAGGTATGGGTTTAGGGGTTAAATTTTGGATTTTGAAGGGAGGCAGGTGGGAAGGTGGGACCTCTTCACATGTTCTTTTTTATCTTTGAAATTTGCTGAAGCACTCTGAGTGTGTGCTATGTGACAGAACACTTTGTTAATTTTGTGCTGCTTATAGCTTTTTATTTGTGTTAGTGTTGGCTGTTTGATGTGTATGAGGAAGAATAGGGTCGATGTTTTATATTGATTTTCATCAGTAACACTCAGAGGTACTAACTGAAACTGTGCTGTGCATTTCCAAGGGGTTACTGCAATTTATCACAGTTCATTAGATCATAAATTCTTTGAAGCTAAGGGCTATCTTTTTGATGTTTGTGCAGCCTCTAGAATAATGAGGGAGGCTGTAGGTGCTACCCTGATGCAAGTAGTCGTAGATCAAAGCTCAGAATAAGTAGGCAACAGAAGACCTTGGACTTCTCTCATGAGTTTTCTTCTCAGCTGGGATAATTAAATGATAATGCAGATAAGAAATTGGTGACTTATTATCCTCAGCTTAAAGATAAGGAACAGAGGTAATACTGAAGATTTTCCACATATCTGCCCCAAATCTCTGTTCTCAAATCCGACCCCAAAGTTTGAACTCTGCTTTCATGCCTTGAGCTCAAGATTAAATGTCTTCTCAATACCTGTTCCCTTAGAGAAAAGGATTAGGTTGCTATTTAGGGAAGACTCCATGTCCTTATGTGAAGGATTTTTAAATACAGAATCAGACTTTTCTGATTCCGTGTTCACCTAATGATATGACTGTCATTCTAATGATCTAGTCCAGATTAATTTTACCACTTCAGCACCAGATTGAGGTCTTTTATTGGAAAACATAACATTTTTATGAAGTAAGAAGTGAAAGCCAATATTTTGTTGGATTAATTGCCATTGTAAAATAATTTGCCATTACTTTCCATCTCAGTTATGTTCTCCTAAAAAGTTCATCCAAGATGTTCATCTCATCTGCTGGTGGATGGATCTAAGGTCATGATAATGGTGGTTTCATTTCATATCTGATGTTGCCAGCTTTAAATATTTTTATATTTTGCTAAAATAATCAATCTAATAAGAAAATTCAGCTTTCTATTTTGTGCTGTTTAGCAGGAAGAATATTTTCTGTGTTTTAGTAGTGCCCCACATTTGTTAAATGACAACATAAAGAGATAGTTATTTCTGTTCCAAATAATTTTTAAAATTATCTCATCCTATCCAGATTAAAAAAAAAACAAACCTCTGTTATGGATATTCTTCAAGTGCCTGAAGGCCAGATGTTGAATTATGGTGATCACATCTGTTTTATAGCTGTTTTTTATGAGAGATTGTGTGTAAAGAAGGGAGTTTCTTCTGAAAACAGATTAATGAGAGACAATATAGACAGGCTCATAAAACAGAAATCATCACAGAGAAGACACTTCCAATTCCGTGGAGGAAAAGTGGAAGATCCAGTACAGCTAAATCAATGGAAGAAGTGCTTTTCTTGTGGAGGCCCATTGCCTGAATTGTACTTGTTCCCAGAATCAGTGCTGGAGTTGAGGAGGAGGGATTTAAAGCAGGGTTTGTGTTCTGTGCAGCAGCACTTCCACAGACAGTGAGGCAGAGGTATGTTAAGGGTACATTCCCAGCCTTGGGAAGGAAGTTTTCCAATATGTTTGTGTTTTCCCATAAAAATTTTGAATGCAATTCCCAAAAATCCTTGACCAGCTTACCTTGTGCTGTAGTCATGACCCCACAGTAGATGAAGACCCTGTTGAGCTGCTGTGGTTGCAGAGCCATTTCCTCTCCACCCCTGCTCTTCATTGGCTTTTCCAGTTTACCTCCAGCTGTGCTGTCTTGTTGCTATTGCCCCTTTTCAGTCCAAATAATCAAAGCACTCAGAACCAGTGCAGGTTGCCCTGTCCTTTTTCTTTTATTCCAAGATACCCACTTCAAGATATTTTGTTAGAATTTCAATCATGTTGCAGTTTTAAAGGCATCTGCTTTGTTCCCTGTGTATTTATCTGCTGTATGGACCACCTCTCCCTGCAGAATTAGTTCCTTCCACAAACAACTAATGTGATTTTGACTTGGCTATCTTTGAAATTTTCTGAGAGTGTTCTATGAATATAGCAGGCGAGAAAGACGTCTATATGTGTCATTTGTATAAAATTACCAACACATTTAATGGAGTAAATGGAGCTTAGGAAGTAGTTTCTAGGAGCCAAGTAAAATAATTTGCTTTTATTGGACACAGACATGTTCTTGTCCACTTTTATAAAAATGCTGATATTAATTTCTGTGACTATAGTATTTAATTTAGTGTATTTAATTTAGCATATTCATGTAGATTAGCCATGTGATTGTGAATTATACTTTGCATACTGACTCAACATATTTCTCACTGAAGTTACATTACTAATAAAACATTGGGCTTATTCTTTTTTCACAAATTAAGTAGTTCTCAGTATAGGAAATCTACAGTTTAGTGAAAAAAATCAACCAATCACTGAAAAAGCAGCAAAGTTTCACACTTCATCTTCCTGTCCTTTAATGCTCCTCAGAACCTGTATCTGCCCTGTGGTGTCTATTATCTTGCCCACAGAATGTATGTATAAATTATTTACTGCACTCAAAGTTAAGATACTAGATTTTAAAGATGACATTCTCTGGTTATGACAGCTTTAAAAAAAGAAATTGAGGCTCTGTCCAAAATTTTGGGTTTCTTCAGAAGCCTACCAAAATTTATATGATATTTCCAAGCTGCTAAAGCATTAGCTGCACACATTCATGGCTCTTTCTTCAGAACAGCTCTTTTCTGGTGTGCTGCTTGTCCTCTGTTTGACAGCACATCGATTCCTGAATCAAGAATTAAATCAGGAGTCATTTATTCTAATTATGATGCAGAAAGCCTCGCAGTATTAAAAGTCCTGATTCAGAAGCAAGCAGTGTCCTTAAAATAGGCCATTTCTTATTTCACATTAAACTGGAAAAGGTCTTTAATAAACTGCGAGTCAGGGACAATAGTTATTTGTTCCTATTACTGAGGCTATTTGTGTTGGAATGAGGATTTTGTTCCTGTGACTTCTGTTTTTTGTCCCACAGGGAATTCCTGTTTCTGTGTTTATAATGTCATTGCATGTTGCCATGGCAGAAGTTGTATTGCCATGATAGTACAAGTTCAGTATTTTGTTAGTCAAGGACAAGGGAGGTAGAAATTAGATCAAAATAAACTTTAACCACAAAATGGGAAACGTCTGTGGAAGTTCATCTCTGCTTTTATAAGATATTGTTAGTATTTTCTGGTACAAAAGAATAACTTCAATAGGTTTTGATTTGTATTTATTAACATAGATGTACTATACATATTTATATAAATCTATCACAATTTCTTCCAGAACTTATAGATTTTATTTGAGCAGAGGAAGGCTATAAGAATTTTGTGTCCAGCTTCAGTTGCTACAAGCTGAATGCTCAGAATTGCACAATCCCACCTTGAACTGGCACATGGAAACTCCTGGCTGGTCTGGTACACGTTGTTATGAAAGAAAGAATCTGAAGCCTGTGCTCAGAGCCCTTCCTAACAATGAACTCATCTGGGAAACATCTCCTGGAAGGAGCAGCTGCTCTCAGTGGTGCCATGGCCTGTTTGCTCCCCTGCCTCAGAGGTGCACCCCAAAAGTTCTCTGTGCATCAAAATGCTCCTGGGTTTAGAAAGCTTCACCTTATTGTTAAAACACAGTGGTTCTGTCAGTTTTCTGAATTAAGATAGCTTTGTTATCAAATACTTGACAGCATATCTTGGCTCTTCATGAGGGCTTTTTGTCTCAGTTCAATTTCCACTCTTCTTTAGGGATATAGGCACCTAATATTTGTAACAGGAAAAAATCAGCAGGACAGATGGAGCTTAACAGAGTTCAAGCTTCAGCTTGCTGTATTTTGTGGAAAAATAGAGATGGTTACAGGATGTTAATACAGAGCCAACCAGTAGGTGCTGCATTCAGAGGAACAGTGGGGTTGTGAAAACCAGGGTGATAATTCAGCAGTGCTAAATTGTGAAACCAGCACAGCAGCTTTTGATGGCTTGTGCTGGGTGTTCAAGCTGCTGTGATGCAACTTGGGATCTTCATCTTGCTGTACCTTTAATTGTAGCATTTTACTAGAGAGGTGAGTGTTTTTTGAGGGGCCAGTGGACATGGGAATCTGTCCTTTCCATTTGAGAGTGCTGAAAAAGATGATCTTTAACCTCACCTTGGGTAGGGCAGTGGCTTTACAGAAGTAGTAACAATTGAAGGTTTTCTCCTACAGCAGTGCAGTGAAGTTCCTGCTGAATGGCCAGAGTTGATGGCTGGCATCTGCAGAGGTGAAGGGGGAAGTGAAGCCAAGTGGCCTCTGTGTTCTGGAATTTCTAACACTGCATTTCACATCTGTACAAAGAATGTAGAAATTGATGCAGTTTTTTGGTTTTATGTTTAAGGTAAATTAAATCACTGCATTGGCATCTGTTTCATGGAAACAAAAAAAGCAACAAATGGTATTGTTACGTTAAGATATTTGGAAATATCTAGGACTTGTGAAAAACTATGTTTTAGTACATTTAAGGGCCTACTGTGACTTTACAATTTTCATGAAGAAGTTATGCTTGAGTTAAATTGAGTTGCTGTGGTGCAGAACTAAGGCTGTCTAATTATGAATGTGTAAAGCTGAAAAATCTCTCCACTCTGTTATTGTTTACTTCTGAAGTTCAAAAATTTGATGTATAAAATAGTGAATATGCATTATTTTTAGGTGCCTTTCTTCAGTGAAGTTTTTTTTTTTTTTTTAACTGGAAACAATCCAGTCAGGAATATTAATTTTCTAAATTGAAGTATTCAGGTAGTGTGGTGTGTCTTCAGTGAGTATCAGAGGCTTTTCATGTTTGCATATCCTTTCTAAAGGAAGTATCAGGTCTGATAATTAAGTCTGTTTGTTCTGTCTTGATACAGAATGGTTTGTGTGCCCACCTTCATTGGACCTTGCTTCAGCAATGAAAATTCTTGCAGAACTAAAGATGTGCTGCATTTTAGGACTGACCAGTCAGTTCAGAGCTTCCAGTTCTTAATTCTTGGAGGGCACAAACTGAATGGAATCTAGAATAATATGAGAGTAACAGCAGAGGGTTGCAGGAGCTGGCAAGGATATTATTGAGCATCTGTGGTTGGACAGCTCAGTCATTTCCTACACAAGTCAGAAGCATTTCAGGCCATGTGTAGGGGTCAAGCTAGACCACATTTGTCAATACTCTGCTTATTGGATGGTTTTCTCCTGGTAGTTACCCTTAAACTTTGAGGCAGTATCCAGCTGTGCCACAGGAGGCTCTGCAGAGTTGATGAGTAGTGGCAGAGGAGCAGAAGATTTTATGCCATTGTTTGGTGTGTCAATAGTGTGTGGATTGGAGTAAAAGAGCTGTAATAATTTGAGAATGGTGTCTTTGGGTTATTCACAGACATCTCCTGCTGCAGCAAAAGCATCTGACAGTTTCTCCTACCAAAAAAAAAGTCTTTTCACATGTGTAAAAAGCCAAAAGTGGAAACACAGACTATGTCCAGATTTAAGCATAATAGATGAATTTTGAAAATTTGTCATTCTTTAGCTTACTCCTTCATTTTGTCCAGCCTCTGAGCACAGGATTCTTGCATGTGAAGGCTAAAGAACATTGCCACACACATGAGGAAAGAATGCCATCAAAAGAACCTGTGTGACCCACACACAGACAGGGAATATATGATGAGGAATTATGTTCTCCAGTGATGGATTTGCTCTCGCTGCCATTTTCTCCTGCTCTGGTTTATTACATGCCAAATGTTATCCTTGGTTTTATTTATCAGCCATGGGAAGTGCATCTGGGATTAAAAGGAAAACAGGCCTTCAGCATGATATACTACTAGTATTAGCATCACTGCCATTTGTGCACTGGCAAAGTGTTCCCTTTTTAAGCCCTTTTCCCATACATCAAAGTTTTTTCAGAATTTTCTACAAGTGGCTTGAGTTTGCTGTCTTTTTTTTGCTCCAAGCTGGACTATCCCTAAGACATGTCCCTGTTACCTGCTTCTGCCTCCTCACTCAGGGCTGGAGTGAACAGTCAGCTCCAGCTGAGGAGTGTGTGGAACAGAGCCAGGGCAATATTCTGTGCTCTCAGTGCCTGAGGTGGGAGTCAGGCTGGGGCAGCTGTGCTGCTCTCAGCCTGTGTCTCTGGTCTGGGTAGCTATGGGGTGGCTGCTGTGTGCAATGGGAGAACAGGGTACACCACCCCAGAGCCTCTCTAATCCTCAGGTGCAGTCTGACAGCTCTCCATGGCATGGTTCACTTTGAACTGGGCTTCTGAAGTGATGGGGAGACTGATGGACTGAAGAAATGCTGGCTGGTTTCTCTTGTACAGCTCGTGTTTGCTGTAGTGACAGTCTTGACAACGTACATGTGTTAGCTTTACTCTCTTTCTGTATTCCAGCCCGCTCTTATCTCCCCTGTGTGGGTCCTACCTGTATTAGCATCATTTTGTCTTTAGAATTAAATGGCTTAATACAGAGCACAGCTTTCATAGCTGTGTTGCAATCAGATTTGAATTTGTATTTTATCCTAGTTGATAGCCCCCTAAGTATGTGACCACACTGGAGAAGATTTAAGTTTTGATCGTTTACCAAGTGTGTCCTAAGTTCTTCTGAAGTTTTGCTTACAAACAAGCTGGTTTTGGTAATACAAACCTATATTCCTATAGTATTTTTCTTTTTGAGTGTCACTTTCTCTTCTGGCTGCAGTGGGACTTGAGGAGGAATGTGACCTTGTGTAATTATCCCATTCTTTGGCCTTTAGGGTTACACCAAGCTGTATTCAGCTGACTTGGCTCACATGTCAGATTTCTTCCAGTCAGCAGCTCAGTAATTTCTCTTTTTAGCATATCTGAACATGGATTAGGATGCAGGTGCAGGCAGGATTAGGGCTGCCACATGCCCTCAGTTTCTCAGGTAGCTTTGACAGAATATTTCTAGGGGTTCCTGTTTCCAGACCTTTGGGCAGGAGCCACAGCCAGGTGAGGTGCACGGCTCCAGGGAAATGTCTGTTGTCTCTGTTTGTCAGCTGTTCAAAGATATGTTGAGCTTTAGTTACCAAATAATATTCTTTATTACTGATTAATAGATCCAGACTCAAAGACTGAAATGACTGCTTTTACATTTGAAGGTGGAGAGCTCTTAATTACTGCAGTTGTAGAGAATATGAGAAAGTACAAATTAAGCCAGTGGGACTTTTTGAACCTAATTATTTTGTGATCCTTTCTGTAACATTGTCTTTTTTCTCCCCAAATAATTCAATAACTCATTAAATGGATTTTTCTTTCACCATATCTTAATTACTATAAATATTTTCTATTGGCAGACTAAATACCTGGTAATGTTTGATTTCCATTAGATAATTGCCCTTTTTTTAATGTTTTTAATTGTGCATTCATCTTTCTTCTTTGCCAGTAGTACTTGAACACTCCCTCAAGAAATATCTCTAATTTCTTTCTGGTGTCAGGGCCACCACTTCTGCAGAGCAATAGATGTCAGACAAGCAGGGGATATTCAGGGAATGTGCTGATGTCTGTCTGATGCCATTTGCCTCATACTCCCATGTGATGAGATGGATTTCTGCTCTCATTTGAGTGGCAATCATGCCCAGGAGTTGTTTTTAAGGTGGCACTAGGAAAGTGCTCTCCAAAGGGGAAAAATCCAAGCATTTACATGCTCTGGCAAAAACACGTCTTTGTAGAGAGCCAAGGAAGCTGCTGCTGGTGAGGAGCTGGACTGTGGGGTGGGGCAAGAGAAGGAACCCAAAATACCAAGTTTTGTTTGTTTTGTGGTCCCTGTTGTCCTTCTGCTGTTTGAGTGATGGAGAAGGCTCACGAGTGCAAGGCTGAGCAAAAAGCCTGCCTGGGCTTATGGAGTGGTTAACAACTTAGACATTTGTGCAGAACTGGTCCCTCTTCTCTTTCATTCTTGTTTTATACTCTGTTGTTCTGGTGTTCTCACAATGTGGATACATTTGTCTTCCTTTCATCAGTAAATCAGCATCCCTGTAGAACTGAGGAGGTACAGGGAGCTAATTTGTCAAAAGCTGCCAGCAGGTATCCAGTAATTTTGCATTGTGGTTTTTTTTCCACCCTTCTTTATTGTATGATTTTTGTAAGTACTGTTTTCATATAATTGCATTTCACTCTGCATAAAAGAGAACCATTAATGTTCAGGAATTTCAGAGAAAAAAAAGAAATGTGGCCTGTGAAAGACTGTTTTGTTGTTTTTTTTTTAAGATTGAAATGTGATGACAAAGGAAAACAGATGTTGTTTTATTATTAAAATATCCTACACTGCTCTCTACTGGAAGAGTGGAAGTCTACATTAAATATTCAGAAGTGCACCTAAAACTATTTCTTAATCAAGAGTCAAGGTTATTCATTTTTTTAGTGTGGTAAAACTAACTTTTCCTAAGCAAGTATAGAGTTTTTCCCCTGCAAAGCTTTGAAGAAAAGCACCTGGGAGTGCTTTGCATGTAAAGCCAATAAAATGTTGAGGGTCAAAATCTAAACTGCCAGGGCAAGAATTACTGGAGAGTTTCCTGCTGATGTCAAGGAAAGAAAGTGCACTGCTAACCTGAACAATTCACCTGGCTTTACTGGGACCTGCTGGGCACATCAGAACAGCAGCAGCCTTGTCAGGAATGTCAGGGATTCTGGATGCCTGAAGTTCTCTTTGAATTGACTTTTAATTGAGCCAGCAAGGTAAAAAAATATTTACCTTTTATTTTAATAGTTTCTCCAGCCAAAGTACAACTCTACATGCAATTTAATAACTTCACAATGAATTGGACCAGGAAATGTCTTGTTAATGTTAATGCATAGGGAAATGTCACCTACATTCTGGTAAATATCCCTCACAAAGGGTCTGTCTGATAGCTTGTTGTGTAAGACAGCCCTCCTGGCCATAACAGAGCTGAATTTTCTCTCAGTTGCTGTCAGTGATAAAACCTCTGTTGATTTAATATGTTGAAATAGTGTCTGTTAATTCTTTTCAGCTGCATTATCTTGCAAATCTTTGCATGTGGAGTGAGCACATCTGGTTGTCTGCTAGTATTAGATTAGAAACAGTTTGATCTGAGGAGTTTGTCTTGTATGTGGCTGGCCAACAGCTCACTTTCTACATGGCAAACATCACTGTACATTAAAGGAACACTTAAATGGTCCTGACTGATAGGATCTGTTGGCCTCATAAGAGTTATTTCTGATTGCAGACAGCTGTAAGTGAAATAAGAATGAGTAATATATTAGGAAAATAACTGCTCATCACTTTTGTAGGGAATATGTTTGGAAGAATGGCAGACTACAGTGGAAAATGTGTGGTAAAGAACATTGCTTTAGCTTGCTTTATGTTATACAAAGTATTAAATGTCATCTTCTTCCAACTTTTTTACGTATCCAACAAAAATTCAGTACGATCACGATGAACTTAATAGTAAACAGCACATAAATATTTGAGTATCATGGCATGCCTAAATTATGTATTGTGTCTGTTTGAGTAGGCATATTATGCATGGAATACACCAACCTCAGGAATAATCTTTTTGCTAGCTGCAGACAGTAAATGAATGTAGCAGTCATATGTAAACATTTTTCAGCTGTATTATGTATTTGAACACATTACTTGTGTAAAGAACACTTAAGCACTTGATGTGTTTATTAGTTTGCATTTAGGATTAATAGTAAATGATCTAAAGGGAAGCTGTTATTTACTGTTTCCCTCTTCTGCAGTGAAGTGTAGGAGTTGTGTTAGCTTGACTCTGAGGAACCACTTAGGTTTCCTATGCTGGTTGTTCTGCATGAGTCAGGTTGCAGAAGGGGACCTCAAATGCTGAAAATAAACACTGACTTGCCAAGTTCCTATCTAAACCTCTGGATCAATACTGCTCCCTGAAGGAACCTGAGCTTGGAAAGGGAGGTTTCACATTTACCCCTTTGGCTCTGAAATTTTTCTAGCAGAAACTCTTCCATGCTGAATAATTGTATTATTCATGCCACAGCTGGACCAACTTCCTGCTACAACAAATATTTGTTCTCTATGTTTGTGAGAGATTTGGTGAGAAAAATCTGCTGAAAGGACCATGATGAAATGGCCACCTTCCCATTCCATGAGGGTGGTGAGTTAGTTGTTGGTGGCTTCCCCCAGAAACCCCAGTGGCAGTGAATCTGCTGTGCCAGGGGTTGTGCAAACTGCACAGTGACCTTGGCTGCTGAAGCCCCAGCTTTGCAAATACATCTGTTTGCTTAGCTTAGCTATCATCAGTAATACCACAGTAATTGGTACCTCATATTGAACAGAAAATGATGATAGATGAGATGGAAAAGGTACAGAGCATATAAAAAAAGCAAGCAATAAAAAGCCTCCCATTGGAACATTAGCTGTTTGTTAAAGCTTTACTGCATAGTCATTCTTTTGTTACAAACCTATCTTGGTCTGAAATTCTGTCTGTATTTTCCCCAAACAGAACAGTCCAATTAATACAAATATTCAGAATATCTCCCTTTAATTGCTGATTTTTCTTTTATTAGTCTTACCAAGAAATTAAGAAGGGAAGTTAAGCATGAAATGTGTAAGCAATTTTAACACACTGAATTAACAAAAAGTACAATTGCAGTTGAAAGAGTTAGAAATAGTTACAAACAGTGCAATCCATAATATAGCCTTGTAATTTTTCTTGATCTTAACACTTAGGCTACAATTCTTTGTATATCTGGATTAAATGTGTCTTAATTATTTTCCTATGCTCAATAGTTTATTATGCACTAGCTTGAATTCCTCATCCAGCTCAAAACTGCTGAGAGCAATTGAAATTTTAGTGGTGATGCTTAATGTCAAAAGCAACACTCATCTGGAAGAGAGTGAGTGATTTATGGAATTCTAGTGGGTTATGTTCTGTAAATGCTGATCCTAAGGCTCATGGTGTTTCTATATTCTCTGAGTCTTGGTTGTTTATTATTTCTTTGTAACTTACTAAGCAAACACAATGAGTTTTTCTTCAGGTTTTGTCAGTCTTTTAAAGTGCTTTCAGCAGTTTCTCTTTCTGCTCAGAAATCTACTTCTCCCTCCCCTCCATGATCATAAATGGTAATTTCTGGTTTGGGGAACATTACTATAAGCTTTAAAATTCAGTGACATTTAACAGATTCCCCAGCTGTGGCTGGGGAATTTGATTTTCTGAGGCAGTAGTGTGAATTATCATGAGGTACAAGCTTCTGGGAAAACTGTATTTGAGGAAGGTGCTGGTTGTGGAAAGATTGGTCTGCTGCTGGGATTTACTGAATACAGCAAAGATACCTTCATCCTTTTTGGACTGTGAAGCAGAGGAGAGTCCTGGGGAAATGGCTGATTCTTTCTTAGCTTTGCCAGAGCTTGGTCATCTGGATGGAAGTAAGTAAATAAGAAATGTAGGGCAGCCCTGTGCCCTTCTGGAGAAGCAGCTGCAGGCAAGGCAGCATAACCTGGGGCATCTCTGTGTGTGCATGACCCAGTTCCACCAGAGGCCAGGCCCTGAATCTGCATTGAGCACTGCTGGGCGCTTACTCTGGTGCTGCCAGGTTGGAAACAGCACAAGGATTAGGGAACAGCCAGGAATCAAGCATCTGTCTCAGCTTCTCCATGGGCAGCATTGACCTCTGCTCTGCTCACTGGGCCTTGTCCACACCTGCAGCTCTTGTTCCCTGTGTTTCTGCAGCATTCCTGCTCTGTGTATCACATACCTTGTGTGCTCACAAACTTACAGCAATTAAACTTCTGCTTCTTGTGTTCTGCCAGGTGTGGTGGATATAAGTTTGCTTGTCTGCAGATATCTGGTAATGTTGGTGTTTCAGCCTTCCTCTTAGACTCTCATCTGATCTTACCTGCTGGTTTGGGGGGTTTTTTTGCTCACATATATTCACTCCTCTTTCCCTTTCTGTCTCTGCCACATGCAGTATCCATCATGTCCAAGAATAGTTCTTCCTTCTCTACATGCATTTTGTGCAGCCATCACTTTTCCAGGCAAGATCGCCCCTTGGTCTAAAGTCATCAGAGATGTTGTGTGAAGGACATCAAATCAATAGCAGAGCCTTCTGCTCTGCTCTTCTTCCTGGCTGGAGAAGTAATCATAGAGAATATTGATAGCAGATGTGTGTGGTGTTTTGATTTACACTGTTGTTTTCAAGATGGCATGTCATATTTCAGTCAGTAGCAAATATCTAATGAGGCTTCACTGTTGGTGGAGGTGCACAGTTTCTTTGCAGGAATACCTTGAGCACACTGACTGCACTAAACATGTTTGGAAGGTTTAATAGAACCAAAAACTCCAGAGTTACTCTATTTAAGTTGCCCGTATCTTGGCAAATTTAAATCCCTTTCAAAATGGCTAGAACTTAAAAATTGTACATGGCTCTGTGTGTCATGGTACACAGAAAACTGTACTTTGGGAAAAAAGTTTTTTTTTCCTAGAGTTATTTTAGCATATATATGTACATGATGTGACTTAACTGTAGTTCAGTGTGAAAATTTGGCAACAGAAAATCAATTAGTGATCACACAGATGGGTTTCAGGCAGGATTATCATACGTTTTGTACCAGCGCAGTAGAAGACAAGTGTGATTGTACAGAAAACAAAAGTGTTTCAGTGTACAAATAAAGAAATAAGGTCCTTTTGCAATATTATGCTTTATTTATGACAACATATTTTTGATTTTCATTAAAGCCTTACTTGGTAAAAATGTGACTTGTAGTAGAAACTACTTGAATATTTTTCTTGTTTTACATAAGCTGGAGCCCAGTTCCTGTAAATCTGTGTTACTATACCAAGCAGCTCTGAGAGGAAAATCAGTTCTTTTAATTTATCTTACATCTTGTGTGAATGTTTTAGTGACAGAATCCCAATTATTGGCTCATGTTTTTTCATGGGAAGAATCTTCCATCTGTATTTTGTGTGCATTTTTTTATTATTTTCTAAAGAGAATTATTACCGAAGTGGTAATTTCCCTGTGGAAAAAGGTATTTGAACTTCTGATTTACAGATTTGTATAGGATTTTTTTGAGTCAGTTTTGATAATGCTAATATTAGTATAGAATGTAATTCTTGTTATTTTCTTGAATAGAAATAGCTGTGTGAAGGTTTTTGTATTTATCAACTACTGAAACAATTGCCTTTCCAAAATACTGCTTAAAATTAATTGGAAAATAAGATTACTCAAGTTGATTAGGCTTTTAAATGCATAACTTACTGCTCACAAATTACAATTTTTTCAGTTTCTAGGCAGTACAGAAGTGGAGCAGCCCAAAGGCACAGAAGTTGTAAGAGATGCTGTTAGAAAATTAAAGGTAAGAATTTTTAATGAGACATAAATGGAATGTACTCTTACCCTCTTTTCTAAGACACTTTGTTGGTTTTCTAGGTGAATTCACTGGCTCTAAAAGTAGTTGCTTTTTTAATATCTTTAGTGTGTAGGTTCTTCCTTATTATGTCTGTATAGTCAGATATTCTGCTGTGTACAATATTTAGTTGTCCTAGAGGTTTTACAATAATTCAGAAATATTCATAAGTCAATGTATTTCAATGGCTAATGCTTCTCCTTCGGGCTTGTTTAGGCTTCATTAATACAAACTGAGGTACCAAGAATTTGTTTTCGCTGCCATCGCAAGCTATGGCTGAGGAAATCAGGCTTTTGCAATTTCCTCTTGGCTCCGTGTGCTTGGGCACCAAGAGACTTGGTGGACAACTAAAACTATCCAAGTGCAAGGACTTGCTGAGGGTTGTTTTCAGTGAACATGGCTGTGCCTTGGCTGCTCAGAGCTCTTCTGACACTGAGCTGGGAAGGGAATGCTGATTGTTCCAGTCCACTCACTGCCTTGTTCCTGTGGAATTGCTTCATGCTTAGCTGCTCTGAGCTATGGGCCCTTCAGTTTACTTAGATGTAACAAATCTTTCTCCCTACTACTGCATTTTTCATAACTTTGTTGTAGGCTTTTCATTGTTCATTTAAACAGGTTCCTTGGAAATGGGCAGGAAACGTGGGTAGTCAATATTGAAAAAATTGATTGTGTTATTACCATGCTAAAAAATGCAGAAAGGAAACATGAGATTACTCATGTAGCTCAGCTTTTAAGGCTGAGCTTTCCCTTGAGAAAGCCATCTTTACCAAATGGATCAGTAATCTTATTAAGGTATTGAAACACATTCTTTGCTGTTGTTTTCACTCTATCAAGATAGTATAGCTGCCTTTAAAGATTTATTTAGCTGATTCTTGGAGTTGTTTATGCCAAAACCACTTTTTTGTGCTGCAGATAGCATCATTATTGCCCAGTTGTTTTCAAGTGTTTTAGGTTAAGTTTGACACTTTTTTATGCATTGCAGCATTCTGTCAGTGGAAACAAAGTGGATTTGTGTGCACCTTGTGTAGTTTGTCTTTATAAAACTCCAATACCCCCAGAAAAATTAGTTCTGTGCAGAAATCTGCCACGGTGATATCTTGCTATGGAGCAGGTTTGCTTCTGTTATGAAGGTGTTTCATTGGACTCCTGAATAACCAAATGCTGTGTGTCTGTCTCACTGGAGGAACCCCAGGCTGACCTGGGCTCTCACTGATCTCTGGAGGCTTTGGGTGGGTTGAATTCTATGATTTCACACATGGAGATTGTTTTCTCTGATAGCGAGTCCAAAAGGGATTTCAAAGAACTGCTCTCAGCAGTTCTGATAGCGAGTCCAAAAGGGATTTCAAAGAACTGCCCCTCAGTGTGGGCAAAGCCAGAAAAGTGGTGTGTGCAATTTTAGTACCCCTGGAGTGTATAGATACCTACTCTAACTTTCTACACACCTTCCCTAAATAAACCACCTTGGAGATAGAAATCTGAATAGCTGCTGGAATTGCGTTATTTTTTTCAAGTCTGGAATTTTGTAGCTTAGATATCAAGTATTGCATGTGATCTTACATAATTGCAAGTTTATTAGAGACCTTCCAAAGTAAATAAACATGACTTTAGGAAGGACTTGAAAGATCTTGGAACAGAATTCAGAGAGCAATGAAGATGCTTTTATGTTTGAAACAATCCCCAATTAGTTGAATACTCATTTGAAGACTGGCTTACGTTGTGCATCTGTAGTTTTTGAAGACAAGCCTAGAGGTAGTGGATTTTTTTATTAAGCATATATCTGTAGTTTGTTTTTATAAAATGCTAATTGAAAATTTTTAAGCAATTTAAACAGCTTGAAAAACTAATGTCAGAAATGCTGAAGAAATAGAAGGTAGTTTGGGGGTAGGAGAGTTTTTAGAAGACATGTAGCTTCTGATGCCATATTTATATTTTTAAATTATCTGGATTTTCTTTTAATTGCAAAGCTATTAATCATAATTTGTTTTTAATGAAAATGAATAGCTGGCACAAAAACAACTGACACTTTCTTAGTGTTTAGAGCTATTTTTACAAGTGACATGCATCACTCTAATAAGCTTTTGAAGTCACATGCTCCAGTGATATACAGACCATGAAACCCAGCCACCAGAAAGCATTTTTCTCTAAGCCCTCCTGTCACCAAACTGTCAGAGTCAAGATTTGATATACAACTGTGTACTTCTCTAAATCATCTAAAGCCCTTAACTCAGCACAAAAACTTGGGTTGCCCAGCACAGAAACTGCAGCTCCCATGCCACAAACTGATTTTTCCCAGCAGATGGAGCTGATGTTCTACAGAAACATAAAGTATCTTGGACAAGCTTTTTCTTGATGCTTTGTTGTACTTTTATCCCAATTATGCCTTTTATATTTTCTTGACAATTTTTCAGGGACAGTTGCAATTAAAAGACAGCTTTTTCTCAAGCAACTTTAATTTTTCTAGAGGATTCTCCAGTGGATTTATCTAGGTGGGATTTCCCCTTGTGTTTTCCAAGGGCTTGGAGCTGCACTGCAGGAGAGAGAAGAAACTTGAACACTAATGTTTTACAATGTGTTTGTTTATTTATTTGTAAGATAAGATAAAATATTGTCATAATTTATTACAAAACATGTTTTCCTTCAAGTTTTCTAGTCAAACTGAAACAAAAGCTAAAGCATGTGGCACCCAGATGCTGTATCCAAATATGCCTATGGTCCTCAAATGTCTATGTGTTGTCAAAATCACACTTTATTTTATTAATTGAAATTATTACTTTCCTTGATTAATGAAGTTTTTAGCTTCCCAGTCAGACTGTAAGAATGAATTTGATCCTTCTAATAAAGTGTAAGAAGAGTTGCCAGAGGTGGAAACAGGTAGAAAGAGTAGCAGGACAGATGGAAGGAGCAGCATAACCAGAGCAGTGGTAAGAAAGCTGCATGGAGGAGTGTAAAGGAAAAACCAGAATTAACACCTGAGTTTTGGGCTGTTTCTTCTACAGTCTTCCAAGGGATGTTTTGTGAGGGCCAAACTTCAGGCTGTTTGCTTCCCCAACTTTCAATTAATTATCCTTTTTTTTCTTCTGTAAGTGGAGATGACCAGACAAAATGCAAATAGAATGAATCACTTTGAAACCACTTGAAATATTTTTCATCATGTCCTTGACCTCTAAGGATACACAGAGTGAAGAGTGCTGGTTCACACACTTCCACCCATGCAGAGATGCTGTCCTGCTGCTGCCCTTCAAGGACCATCTGTGGATATTGTTCTGAGCTCCCTCCCATGTTAAAGCTCATTTTAATTTGCTGTTAAAAGGACAGAGGAGGAGGGTGGAGTACAGAGAGTCTTTTAATATTGGGATAAAGAGATTTTCAGCCAAGCCTTCCAGCCATGACTGCTCTCTTTGAAGTACTGCAGAAAGCACAATTTGTGGTTCAGGACCAGTCAAGGACAGCCTGAAGACCAAAGCAAGTCAGATGAGAAGAACTGAGTAAGAGAATACCTGCTTACCCTGCCTCTCAAAAAAAACTAAAATTAAACCCTGCCCCCCACCACATAAGAAAAAAATCAACCAAAACCAACCAACTAAACAGGAACAAAAAATCAAAAACCTACCACAAAAATAAACCCCAACAAATCCCCAAAACTCCATGCCACCAGACAAAATGACCAAAATATCTCAAAGCAACAAAGCAGCCCACCCCCAAATAAAACAAAACACAAAAAAATCTGTCAGGAAGTGAGAGATGGAAAAAAGACTGCACTATATTGTGTTCTACACTGTGGATAATAGATAGATAGTCTTCCTCTCAGTCCAGTGTGTGTCTGGAAAATAAAATACAAGCTATTCCACAGACATACACTTTTGGATGGCTTTTTCCCTGAAAAGATGATTATTGAGAGATTGAATTTTGCATGTAAGTGGCCTTTTCACCCTTTTCCTCCTCTTGACAGCTATTTTTCAGAGGCTGTAATTTCACTATGCCCACATCAAATGCCCATGAGAGTTTGGACCATTACATGGCCAATTAGATGACATGAGGGCACTGGAAAAAAACAACGGGGCCTGTTGGGTTCTTTTCAGACATGTTTCCTTACAATGAATGTTGTAATGAGAAAAAAGGATGCAAAGCATTTTCTCCAAGACAGGTTACAAAATTATCCCAGCTTATCCAGTGACCCTGCCCTAAACCAGGTGTGAAGTGCAATGTCTGATTTGTCACTGGTCACTTGCATTAAATGAAGGAGTTGAACCTCTCTTCCCTGGGATCAAGATTAGCACCCAAATCACAGGAACATCTCCCTTTTCATGTCTCAACTATTTTTAATTAAATCTTGAATTGTGCAGGAGGTGTAAATATTAAAGAGAAGCACATCATTCTGATTGCATGGCTTAAATCAATTTATAGATCTATAGAGGTAATTAGTCTTAACAATTAATTCTTTAACTCCAATTCCTGGCTGTCTTGAAACATAATTTTCTTTTTCCTCATGGCATTTTTGTTGGTTGTGGTTTGTGATACCTAGACACATCAAATTTAATTTTAATAACACTCTTAGGGTATGCATTTTTTCATGCTGCTGTGATAAATTACAAAATATATGGATGGCTTTAAGTTTCTTTTATTTTAAAGCTAAGTTAAACTGTGGAAAATAGTTTTATTTGTATCTGTTCCTTTCCCTAAAAATGCCATGAAAATATCAAGTTAATTCTGAGGCAGTTGAACATAAACTAGCCCATCCCACTGAGCTGGACCAAACCTGGAGTTCATGCCTGAGAGCATTATATGTATAAACTAACAGTTTAAGAATTTGGCCTGTTGTGTCTCTTCCCAAGCCATGCTGTGATTCATTATAATTTTATATAATTTTCCATTTTTATGCCAATGGGAGGCTGCAGATTTTTACCCTCTTAAATAATCTTGTTACTGTGTGAGATAGAAATATTACTTGGTTTCAAATATGTGCTGATAGGAAAATATAATGTTTGTACATCTCCTAGGTCCAGAGGTCCCTTGGGGTCCTCCTTAGGTAGAAGGAAAGACTAGAAATAAATAAGAGAAAATTCCTGATACCTGACTCAGTGATGGGATGTGTTGGTCAGACGCTGCATGAGTTTGGGATGTGGCTGAATGTGGCACCCTGGAGAATGTCAGCTATAAAAGAAATTGCTGATCAGTATCTGTGTGCTGTCTGTTATGGCACAGGACAGTGGGCAGGAAAAATACTAAGAAAGGAACTGCCACAGATTTTCTGAATTAATCTTTGTGTGTTCACTGCACCCGGTAAACCTTTGATTAAAAAGCTCATTTGTCTCAATGTCTGTATGGAAGGGGTTCTTTGGTGCTTGGTTTCTTTTGCCATTGGCCTGGTTTTGATTTTATGGAGTGTCTTAAAATGGGTTTTCCAGCCCTCTGCTAACTTTGCTAAATATCCTGTGAATTTTCCCTCCGTTTTGTCAACATCTTTCTGCATTTGAAACTCTCAGCAGATAACATATATATAAGTGTTTTCTGACAAGCAGCTGATGCAGTGCAGCCATTGGTGTCATCTTAAGGATGTCTTTGAAACACCTTCCCAGTTTTGGTTTCATGAGAAGGTCCTCACTTAGTGGAAGTTCTACAGTGGGATCAAGGCTTCATTCTTCATCCTTTCAGGGTAGTCTCCCAAGAACCAGAGTTTGTTGCCATGTGTGGGGTTTGCAGGATTGCTTGTAGGAGAACAAGGGGGCTCTGCTGGGATACCAGCCTATGCTGTTCTGCTTGGTGAGGCTTCTCTCTGTGATTTGCCCCTTCATCAGCCTTTGTGGTCTGCAAGCTTCCTCTGTAGCAATTTTAGATTTCAGATCATTAGTTTGTTTTCTCCCCTTTTTTTCCCCTCTCATTTTCTCTGCTTGCAGATTTTATCAGCTTTTTTTTTTTCTCTCTCCTGGTCATTGTTCAATAATGTCATGCTTAAGAAATAAACCCTGCTGGAATACATTAGAAACATATCTTCCCAATGACAATTTCCTGTTTATAACTACATCTGGAAAGTAATGTAACTAACTTAACTCATACTTTCTTTCTGTTGCTTCACTCTCTTAAATATAAGTGGCATAAAAATGCAGATACTCTTTCTCCTTGGACAAGCTGCATTTTTTGAAAAGTATTGATCATCACTAATTTAATCTTACTTGAATTATCTAGTTATTGAACTGTATTTCTGCTTTTTGAGAGTGGAGACATGGTAGGGTCAGTTTGTTCACCCTTTTTTTTTGGAATTGGCACAGAACTGCCTTCTGGAACTTCCTCAGTGTTGTAAGTCTTCTTGACTACTTGGAGCAAACTTTGGCCAGCTGTTCTAAAACTTGTGCAAGCTGTTCACATTGCTTACTTTAAAACCTTTTTCTTTAAAACTTTTCTTTAAAAACTACAACTTTTCATGTTGTAGCTGTTGTTTGAGACTCTGATTGCTGTTGGAAAATCAAGCATTCCATCATCATTCTCAATATATACCATGAGTTTAATGCAGTAAAATCAAATGGTGTTTGTGCTTTCGCTTTACTGCTGCACAGAAATTCTCATTCATGGCTTCTTGGCAAAGAGACATTTCCAAAAGGTCAGGATTTACTGGAGTTCCAGGCGGTTTCAGGATGAATTGTGCCCCAGAGTTGTCTGTTCCTTGGGTGTCTTCCTTGGCACCATCGAGTGCATTGGAAATTGAAGTGTCCAAACTGTCTGGGTGATCTTTGGATTTTGTAATCATTCAATTTAACCTGGCAAAGTGCAGAGTACTGATGAAAGGGATCACACATGTGCTTCAAGTCCCACCCACTGAAGGAACACCAGGAAATTACAAATCAGAGAGGAAAGCTGGTGGGTGCAGCTGAGGAATAAATCCATCGTCTGAAAATTATCTAATGACACTTCAACTTTTATATTTGTCTTGGGGGAAAAATATATCTGTGCAAATAAAGCAATGGTTGCCCTATTTTTTCCTTCTTTAAGCACTGACTAAAGGCTAAATTTGCAATATAAAATTTAGGACAGATTTTGTGTGGTTTAATGAGTGATTGTTATTAAATAAAACATTTTTTATCTCTGTAGTGAATTTTAATTGTTTTTTAGAGTCAACAGATGTTGTTGGACAAAATGCTGTAAACCAGCAGTTATGATTTTTAATTTTATTTTCTATAAAATTGATTTTGAAAAATTAAAATATGCATATGAAAATGGTATCTTAATAAATACAGGGATTAATGTCTATTAAAATTGTATGTAGCGAGACATGGGCTTGAAGTTAAATTTGCAGGTGGGAAAAGGATGTGTTGCAAGAGGCATATACATGATGCTAAAGAGGCATCATGAACTGGAACTTGTATTCAAGAAGAAAGAACTTATATTCGACTTATATTCATCAAGAGCGAGAAATTATATTTTCTTGACTCTCAACTAATTCACAAGTCATCCTGTATGAAATATAAAATAATTTATATTTTATAAAATACTTGGCCAGTGACTGTAGCATTTCTAGATGTTAAAATGCAAAATAGGTATTTATATTTAAGAGTTGGTTTTGAGAATGGCACAGAGTATTTTGGATGGGGGATAGTTGTTTGGGGTTTTTGAGGTGAGAGGGTGCTGTTTGTTTTACCAAGTGTGTGATACTTATCAACCCTTGGGGTGCATTAATCAATCAGTTATGAAGTGTCTGGGTAAGTCCTGTTACTGTGTCAAGTGAATAGGATCAATTACAAATTAATGTTTATCTGTCAAAAGTTCAATAATTATGCCTTCATAATGATGAATAAAATAGGGAACAAGGGAAAAACGGGTTCATTTTGTGCTTTTGGGGTGGTTCTGCAAACTAGTTAATAATTTGCCATGAATGAAGCTGCCTGTTAGCAAAATGAAATAAGAGATTAACAGTCATGTTGTGTAAAGCACTTGTGTGATGGGAAAATTTTACAAGTACTGGTTGGAAAAAGATCAGAGCAAAAATCCAAACCCTGCACTATCACTTAAATAAAAAAATAATTGTAATCAGAGTTGGTAAGGATTCATGGAGAGGTGTCAGTTGGCTACAGCCAAGCACCTCACAATCACAAGGCAATTCAGGCTTGTGTCTGATGGGACAGCACCGTGGTGACACCCTGGATTCTTGATGGCACTGAAAGCCATTGTCCACACTGGCTTCTGACACAGGGCATTGGTACTGGTGGGGATTACACACCCAGTTTATTCTGGAATGGGAATGTTGAGGGTAATTGTGCTCAAGCATAGAGCTCTGAAGCAGAGACTCCACCTTCTGGCCCATAGTGGACCATCACTCTCATTTATGCATTTGAAAATGCCATTCCAGGCTGTCAAAGAGTTGGGAGTAAAAATGCAACATTTTGCTGTGGTAACAGAGAAAAATATGGAGCAATCACATATATTTGCTAAGACAGATAACCAAATTTAGGGCACTTCTGAGCTGTCATGCAGGGGCAAATTTGAGATACTGTGCTGATTTTACAGGCAGTGTTCATGAGAGAAAGAGTGAAAGGTAAGGATGGAAAGTGTATTGGATAGGAATTATTACCTAACCCAGTCATATAAAATGCTGTCTAGCCACCATCTAGTGGGCTGCAGGCAGATAAATACTGAGAATAAAATAGTTCAAGTACTTCTTAGGTATTGCCAAGTGTAGTGCTTTCAAACTGACCCCATTTAAAACAATGTCTGATGGAATGTCTTGTAGGGTACTTCCAGATACTCCTTTCTGCACAAGTATGGGAGTGATGAATATTTGAAGTATACGAAATCTTCATTTAAGTGCATAAAAATCAGATGAAAGTTTCAGGGCAACATGCTAAGTAACTTTAAAATACTTCTTCCTGAGTTTTAGGAACATTCTGTAGTGTGCAGTTAGAAACACTGCTCTGTGCCCAATTAAGACTCTTGGAATAGCTGGTGTTGTTTATGGGAAGCTTATTGAAGAAGGAAGGAAACAATTTAAGGTTGAGGGAGTTGAGAAAAAATGAGAATAAAAACAAACACTGTTGATGTGATTTGTGTTGTGCTTTTTGTGTTTCAGTTTGCGAGACATATCAAGAAATCTGAAGGCCAAAAGACACCCAAAGTTGAGTTACAAATTTCAATCTATGGCGTAAAAATTCTAGATCCAAAAACAAAGGTAAGAAACTTACACGGGTATTTTCATGCTAAACTAGTAAATATTTGTTTTGCTGATTTTAAGGTTTTCATTGTTTTGTACTTTTTAAAGTATTATAACAAAAGCCATTTTGTTTATGGAAAAAAATCTTTTAAAATACCATGTTTTGTTACAACACCTGGGTGACATCTTCTCAGGAAGGTACATGAAGGCACGCTGGATCTAATGTGGCATTCAATTGTTTTTAATCCTTTTACAGCAGAACTTTTAAACTTTGGAGAGGATGAAAACAATGACCTAAATAATTGTTAATTCTGCATATGATAAAAAACCTTCCATATATATGCTGAATATTGAATTTGGAAGATTGTTTTGTTCCTGCTTCTCAGTTGTGGAGTACTTGCTGCATGCAGGCAGTGGCAGTGCCTTTTCTCAAATGGTAGCTGTAGTTCAAAGCTTGCAGCCCATTTTTGCTTCAATCTCTTCACACAATCAGAACTCAACAGCTCACCCATAAGCAGAGGGGACAAGAAATATCCCTGTCAGTTTTAATTTGAGTTTTTGCATCTTCCCTGTGCAGTAGGGCATAAGGAAAACCCCAAATCCTGGCAAAAACTGTTTTTAAATAACAGTTTGAAATGCCAAAAGATCTTAGGCCTCCTGCAGAGATTAGCAGAAATCTGTGGGATATATGTTCCTAGGGGAGTAGGAACATTCTGATCTCTTAGCAATGTTGTTATTACAACTCAAGTAGTAATCAACTGTGAGCAGTCTTTTTATCTCCCCCACTTTGTTTCTTGTAGCTCCATGTAAATTTCAATTGAGTTTTCCTTCTTTTTGCACGGTTTATAAATGCTTTAGGAAATTCAATTTCATGTTATCAGCACTAATTAAAGTCTTTTTTTGCAGTGTGTTTTTCAAACAAAGCACTTCAGTAGGAATATTGGATTTTTGTCAAACAGTGACTATTAATGGCAGTAGCAACAGGAGCACAGCTCCTATATCAGGACTTGATTCTATACTTAGCACTCAAAAAAAAGGATTATAGAAAAGTGATTCTATCCTTCAGTGATATAAAATAATTATATGGATCTGTAAACATCACAGTGCTGGGGAAAGCACTTCTTGTTATTTCTGTGTGCTAAAGAGCTACCACAGGACAGGGATTTGGGGCATGGCAGAAATTTAATACTCAGAACAGTTCTAAAAACTTAGAAAATGAACTCACTTGGGGCAAGGGAAAAGATTGCCCATAGGGTGCATTTTTTGGCTATGTGGGTGTCTGCAAAGAGGGCATGGCCTTGTTTATGGGCCCACAGCAAGCTGGGAACCCCAGTGCTGCACATTTTTTAATAGACAGTAGTTCACATCTAAAAGACATATTTTCCTTTAAAGCAAATACTGCTTTCCCATGTAATAAGCCAAATAAAATAAAATACCAAGAAGAGACTTGTTGAAGATAAACAGCAAAAAAAACTAGCTGAGATTGAAATAAATAATCTTGTCAAGCTCTTGCAATTGAAGAGCAGAGCCATTGCAACTTTTTAAATGGCTAGAAATTGTTTTTTAATGGAAAATTAGATACAGTAGCAAAAATATACAAATAACAATGCTTAAAAGCTGCTTATGTGGCACCTCAAATAAACAAATATTTGTGTGTCAGATTTTTTTCTCTTTACTTGGTTAGCAAAGTCATTTTATTTCTGTTTTCTGTATTTAATGTAGCAAAGGACTCATTTCAGTAAATCCATTTTAACAAATCTTGGGAGATGAGGAAATCTAAGGATCTTGTGCACCTGGAAAAAGAACAGATGATTTTACATAATCAGGCCCTAAATAAATTGCAGAGGGTTGCAAAGCAACAGTAAAACCAATTTTCTAGAACAGAAATTACTGTCCAAATAAACACTTCCAGATAAATGCTGTCCAAATAAACTTCCTGTTTACATTCAGTAAAATCAGGAGCAGTTTTTAGATGAGTTTGCTAACTTAACTTATGCATTAAGTCCATTTTTGGGCACTCTCATGTGCAATAAGAGGCATTCAAAACCATTACTGCAGCTTGCCTGCTCTTATGAGGAAATCCAGAGCTTTCCTTTGTGCATCTTTATCCTAAGTGAGTGCTGGAATTTCTTTAAAATTGCCATTCTGTCTGTTTGCAGGAGGTCCAGCACAACTGTCAGCTCCACAGGATATCCTTTTGTGCTGATGACAAAACTGACAAGAGAATATTCACTTTCATCTGCAAAGACTCAGAATCCAATAAGCACCTGTGCTACGTGTTTGACAGTGAGAAGTGTGTAAGTACACGGGGGGCTCTGCAGGGCTCGAGGGCACTGAGCTGCTCATGGCCCTGCCATGGAGTGAGGGGGGAATGGTCAACAGGAGACTGCCTGCCTTTTAACTGGGACACAGCTTTTCATGCCACTGTGCTGTCTTGCAACTTCGATGCATTAAATTAAGGAAGAGTCCCTTTCTTCAGTGATCTGAGGTGGTTTTCTGGGATAATTTCTCTTACTGCCCAACTCAACGTCCTGGGGGAAGCATCTGCAGTACTCTTGGAGAACAGGCTCCATCCATCCCACCAGGCTTGAGATGTTTGCACAGCTGTTTGCAAAGATTACTGCAGCTCTGGGGCTGAGACCCTTGCAGGCTTTTCTGCTGATGTGTCAGTCTCTGGTTTTAGTGTTGAGGTTTTTGTGTTGTTTGTTTTTTGGGGTTTTGTATTATTTTATCACAGCAAGGTTCTCCCTTCTTTATCCACCACTTTCACTGCCACATCTCTCAAGTTTAACAACACAAAGCACTCCCAGACAAGTCACTGCACTCAGAACTGACATTCTCTGGTGTCTGAGAGTCTATTTACTTTCTCTGCTAAAGTTCTAAGCAAATAGTGTATCCATATGTTCACCTTTTATTGGTCCTACTTTAAAATCACTTGTTCCTGAAACCTTGGTATCCTCCATCAGCTTCCTTGTAGGCTTATTTTACCCCCATCATTTTTGACAGAGATATTCTGCACTGACTGTATAAACACATCATAACGAAGGATATGAATCAGCATAGAACAGGTCAATTATTATACTTTGCACATACAAATGCAATATCTGTGGATTATTTTTCTGGATATTTGTAGCTGGAAATGATTGAGCAGTTAAATACTTATCTGCAGTATCCTGAGTGAGCTTTTATGGTACTCACAAAAATAAGTGTTGAAATCCAGATTTAAAATCAATAGGGGTCAAAATATCCATTGGCATGAAAACATTATTTCATTAAATCTAAAAGACTTAATTTCATGATTGAACAGGCTGTAAATGCTTCAGAAATCATCAGGAAAAGCCATTGTGCAGTATGTTGTTCTTTTTTATGGAAATTGAGGACATAATTTATACTGATAAATCTCCTTTCTTATCCAAAGTATTTTTACATTCATTTTACGTATTTTTACATTTAAAATGCTTTCATAGCATTTTGCCAAGGTATTTTTCTGAAGGGTGCTTGTGGTGCTCCTTTGTAGCATTGGCTTCATGGTGGATGGGGAAAGCCTTTGGATATGATGCATGGTATAAATTACTTTGTGATATTCTGAAATTAAAGGAGCTCCAGCAAATATTCCTCATTTACTAATTTCAGTCTTATGTTTTATGTAAAGGCAGAAGAGATAACTTTAACAATTGGTCAAGCATTTGACTTAGCTTACAGGAAATTTCTGGAATCCGGAGGAAAAGATGTTGAAACAAGGAAACAAATTGCAGGTTTACAGAAAAGAGTAAGTTCTGAACTTTTTTGTTCTTTCTAAGAGATAAAAGTACATGCTGCTGCTTTTTATGGAAGCATATTTTCCAGCATTATTCTCAGATTGCGAAGGTAAAAACAAAGACTGAAAAAAAATCTGTTAAAAAATATTTCATGTTTTGCTGTCCTCCAAGGACGTGAAAAACAAAGTTTGAAATATGGAGGATACTGAAAATGTTTTATAGTCTGATAAAGAGTTAAAGCTTGATTCTAAATCACCAGATCTCTGATAAAACTTATGTTTAGTGGATGCTGTTGTTGAAATCCATGACTATCCCAATAGTTGTTGAATAACCACTTGCTTTGTAGATTCAAGAATTAGAAACTGAAAATGCAGAACTGAAAAATAAAGTTCAAGATTTGGAAAACCAGTTAAGAATAACACAAGTGCACGCATCTCCAGTAAGTACCTGACATAACTCTTGTGTCTGGGGTCACTCTGTGTTTATAATCACTTGATGATCATTTTGATCCGTTCCCAGAGATTGCCATTGGCATGCAGTGATCAAGTAGCACGTGTGCTGAAGGGCAGTGTCACTAACAGTGACAGAGGGACGAGCCAGCAGAAGTGCAAACTGCAGTCTCTGCAGCCTCTTCCATACCTATTTGTTGCTGCCTGAGGACAGTAAATGCTCACTTGAGTAGAGAGCTGAATGTGCCAGCTGAGGGTAAAAAACTCTGCACTGAAAGGATCTGCTTGGGAGTTCCTCACACCTTTGTCACAAGCACATGGTCACCTGTGGTGACAGCCTGCCTGCCAAGGAGTCCTTAGGTCTTGGGAGCTAATGCTGGGTGCTCAGGAAAGAGGAGCAAGGGTGGGTTCCTTGCTGGGAATGCCAACTGCTCTGCAGTTCCTGTGGATGGTCAGGACAGAAGCGTGTTTAAATTGCTGGCTGGCACTTCCTAACACCTAGGCAGGGCCTCCAACAATGCAGGCCGCACTGCAGACTGCTCCTCATGTCTCCCCTCTTCTCACAAGAGTGTTCCATCCGTACAGCTTTAGGCAGATGTCAAAATAAATCCAATTTTTTAATGTATGTGTGGCAAAATCTTACAAGAGGAACTGCTTTTCAGCTGTGCATTTTGGACTGCCTTGTTCCTACCTTGAATCTTCACCATTTCCCCTTAAATGGACGTTCAAAGATGTGGGCAGTGTAAAAGCATGTTTGCACTGGTGCTGACAGTTTCTCAGCAGTGTCTGTACACTCTTTATGTTGATGAGATGCTGGTTCCCATGAGGGACTGACATTTCATTTTGCTGAAATCTACTTAGAGGAGAAAGCACCATAAATTATAAATACTGTGCAACCACCACAGTGAACATTTTAAATTATGAATGTCTTCTCACTTATGAAGCATTCAGTGATAGGTAATCAATTTTAATGCTAAATTTAATATCAAGTTAGTCAATTCTTTCATCTTTTATTTTCCTCAATTGGGATGGCAGTTTGTTTTTATTTATGAATATAATAACTGACTGTATATTTGAATGCAAATAAACAGGCTCTTAAATGCATTGCAAGTAATTATTTTCTGTCATTTAAGTTAAAGAACTTTGTAATTTCATTAAGCAAAAAAATGAAAAAAAAATTAATAATAGTGCCCCAAAAATATCCAGTAGTTTGTGATTTTTGGTGTCTTTTACGCCAATGGTGTTGCATTCCATATTAAAGAGTTAAGATCAAAATTTGTTAATTTGATGGCCACTTGTAAACTCTCTCCTAGAAGGTGTTTTATTGTTAATTACTATTGGTACAGTGAATAAGCATAGTGCTTAAATAGCTGCAACAAAACTATAAAATATTGATGATTATTGATATTAATTCATTCATTTCAATAATCACTGTTGGCTATTAATTTGCACTTTTATTTTATTGCTTTATTTACTCTTTCATCTTTAAAATGAAAGCACCAAACATTTCCTGTCACAAATGTTTAAAATTGCAGTAAGAGCCACCTAAGAGCGTGTTCAACATCTGCATCCATTCTGACATGAAATATTTCTATAAATGGAAGAGTGTTGGAACTGGATGCCCAGGAGGTTGGAACTCTCTTTAATCCTGGGGATGCTGGACCTGAGCATGGTCCTCGACAGCCTCAGCAAACTGGATCCTGCTTCAAGCAGGGGTCTGGATGAAGCTCCTTTCCTTCCACAGGATTCTTCCATCAGTTGTGCAGCCAGAAATTAAAATGAAACAACACCAACCAACCAAAGCCAAGCTCATTTTTAGGAAAAGGTCTCACCCAACTCCAGGCCCACAGCTGTTCCCACCAGGCCCAACAGACTCTGGCACTCACCAAGAGGCAGCTTTCAGGCAGGTCCTTTTATCCAGATCTTGTGGAGATGGTGAATCAGAGCTCTCACTGTGCTGGTGCAGGAGGAACTCCATGGCAGTGCAACCCTTAGGCTGAGAATGAATGAAGGACTGGCCTGGTGAGGTTGTCAAGTGACTTCAGTGCAGAGAAAAAAATAAAAACATTACATTTATACAAATTAATAAATAAAATTAATTTATTTTATTATATTTTATTTATTAAAGATAAAATCATTATATTTTACATAAATTCTAAAATATTTTCAGGGCAGTTTGAGTCTGTTAAAAGGATTATCAACCAATGTGCCTGGAATAGCAGTGAATCTGATGACACCTATCTCCTTTTTTACTTTGTAAGCAACAAATATGTATGAAGGAACAAAATTACCAACAATTCATAAGACAATTGATTGCCTGTTATAGTTTGCAATTTTTTTTTCCTTTCTATTCAAATCAACTATATTTTCAAGTATGATTCTGCACAGTCTCAATTCCTATCAGAAAAAAGAAGTGGTGCAAAAATTTCTTTCCCCCAATTTCCACATGATTTCTGTAATGAAAAAAGATCACTTTAGTTTTAAACTAAATAATTATGGATCTTTTCTGAATTTAAACTAAAAATATCTGTGTACTGCTGCTGCTCTGTCTTCAAAATTAAACTAACAGATCTATATTGTGATTATGTTGTCAGAGTAAACTTTTCAGATCTGCTGATAGTATTTTCTGAAATGAAATAGCTTTAATGAAGCTGAATATCCAATGTGGGGGATAATACCTTATTTGAGCCCCTTTCTAAGCACTTTTGAGTGGATGGGCAAAGCTTCCTTCCATGCAGGTATTCTTGGTATTACATGCTGTGAAAGTATGATAATTGTCCTTGTGATTTAGAACAGATTTATTAAACTGTAAGTTTTAAGTTTTCTTGCATTTTTCATATCACACTGTTGAATCATGCAGTGATGCCAGTGCCATACAACAGCTTTCTGAAGCTTTTCTTAGCCATAATAAGCATTTTGATTTATTTATATTTTTTTAATCTTTTATGGCTGGAGCTCCTTATCTGGCAGCTCAGCTCTTCTGCATGCTGAGGTCTAGGGGAAGGGATTGTTCAGTGGTCAAAGGAAAATTTAAGCCTTGATCCTTGATACCTTATGTGATAAAAGAACACATGCCTTTAAGTGGCATCACAGCAGTTTGTAAAGAAATGTTCAGTTTCAGAAGCCAGATAGAGATGGTTAAAAGTTGCTTCTGTTTGTGCTTAAACAGTACCTTGGATTTTCACAGCTTGTGCTTTCCTTTTTGTGTCTGGCTGTCTGCATGCTGTTTGTGCTCTCCCAACGTTTGCAGCTGTGCTCCAGTGGCTCCCCTGTCCCACAGGCTGGTGGCTGAGCCCTTGCTGGCCAGTGCCTGGCCACAGCAGCCCCACAGACAATGGGATTGAGCAAGGATCCCCTTCCCAGAGCAGGGGGTGCTGCAGGGGCTGTGCTGGAAGGGCACTAAGAGGGCAACAGAGCCATGGACATCCCTCTGGGCTGTGTCCTCTGCTCCCCCAGAGCTCATCCCAGTGAAGCCACCGGGTCTCAGCAGGCACAGGGTCAGGCTGGCAATGATCAGGAGGGCGATTTCCATCCCCAGGAGAGGAGACTTAGGGGCATTTGGAGTTTATTGCACCTGTAGTGTGACACAGTGCTGTGACAGCCAGCACATGATGTCCCTGTCATGCTTTCTGTGGCAAGGTAGTGATCCAGGAGAGGATGCCTGTCCCACCTGGCAGTCACTGGGAAGCCATGGTGCCATTTGCATGCAGTGCCAGTCTATCATTTCTTTATTCCTGCTTCTGAGGCGCACTGATTAATCATTCTAGACACATTATTCTTCCTATTAGCTTTTAGTGAAATGAAGAAGGGAGAAAACATTTCAGGAAATTTGAAGTGCAGCAGGTTTTTTTGTATTTTATCACTGACCCTTGATTTGTGTGGCTTGGGGTTTATTTGGTTTCTTTTTTTAAAAAAGCAAGCCAATTCTGCTCTTTTTGACAGCTCAGTCTTCTGGTTCACAGATCGTTTTCCCACGAGCAGAACCAGATTACATTTCCTGTTTTCACTTCAGTATCAAAAGAAAATAGAATGTGAGAGCATCTTTAAACTGTGGATGCATAACTTAATATGTGTATGGTTTAAGCATCTGGTTCACTGCAAATTTAAAAAAAATATGTTTCAACATGCTTCAGTTCTAAACAGATACATCCAGGCTGTCATTTGAAATAAACTTTTTTAACTTCCTCTTGTCACTGAAAATAGGTTTGTAGCTAAATATGAAATAAAACCATTTGCTCAGGATCAAATGTAATACTATCCAGACTTAAAATTCAGATCCTCTTTTACTTCCACAAGGTTTTTAAAACATTTTGTCTGTAGTTTCACAAACTATTGACAAAATTTGATATGCCAGGCTAGACTGCAATGTGTGGCTTTGCTGACAGATTTACATCTCTAAAAGGAGTTTGCCCTGTGCTCGCATATTGAATTCTTGGGTAATAGAGTTAAACACTTTCTTTTGCAAAACATAATACTACAACACCTTAATTTGCTGATCTTTCACATCAAAATGTGTGCAAATTAATGATCTATCCAAAAATCCATGCATGATCTAACTAAGAGAAGGAAATGCAAGCAGTGTGTTGTAAGCTTAAGTCTTCATTTTAACCACAGAATCAAAACTATTTTGAGTTGATAATTTCATAAGAGAGAATATCTTTCCAGCTGAAATATATGTTACTAATTGTTTTAATTAAATATGTTTTAAGTAATAATAGCATTGGCGTATTAGGGAGTTTGTGAGTCTTCAATTGCTCTATAAAAAAAATCCAGAAAAAAATCCCACTTGCATATAAAAATTGAATGTAGTAATAATTAAAAAAATTAGGGATGACTTTTCTCAGTCCAGTTTATAAGCAGTGCAAGTTAAAGACTTGATTTGGATGTACAAAGGGAAATTCAGTCTAAAACTCCCTTTTGGATTATTCTTGCATGTATTGCAGGTTTTTTGCAGGCCAGCTAAGGGTTTATTTGAGGACATATTTTAAAATAATACTGACAGAGTGAAATGGGTGCAAAATATGGGTGTGAATAATGCAATTACCTACCCCTTGTATTTTTGCAGTGTATAAATGGATGAAAAGCATTGACAGCAATTGAGTTCTGCTTTTCAGGGATACATTTGCCATCAGAATTCTCTCCTTGCTTGCTTATTAGTATCACTAAGAAAATTTTTCTGTAGCTGCTCTAAATCTAGCCATATGGCCAAATCAACATCAATCTTATTTAGGTGTTTTTTCTGTCAGTTCATAAACTCTATGGGAAAAATAAAATTTCTTTCTGAACCTATAAAAGAAGCCATTAAGGCAATGAGATCATAGCTGGAAATGAAAGAGAGAAAACTGGATTGTATAATGAAATACTTTTGCATGAAATACGCTGTGAAAGTTGAACATCAAATTATCAATCTTCACTCTTTTTCTCTCAGGATATTGTAGCTAATTAGATTTACATTTGCTCAGCACATTCAGTAAATAATAAACTGCTTAGTGATCGTGTTTTCTGCATTTGGGTCGATGGTTTTGAGCAGTCCTCCTAGAACTTTGAGAAGTCAGTCCCTCAGATGAGTGTGTTTGCCAATGCAGAAGTGTTATGCAACAGGAACTATCACTTTTTTTTTGGTGTCCTGAGTGGCTCTGTCGAGGACATGCAATCCCAAACTAAGAGTTTCCTTAGTTTGCCTCTGGAGCTGTGCTTCCATGTGCCATGGGAAATGTTGGCATGGAACATTTCCTTTGTCTCACTCCTTTGCATGCACTGCTCAAGTTTCTGTGACTTGTGTATCTGTTGTTTACTTTTCATCTCTTGCAGTGGCTTGGCAATGCTTTAATCACTGATCTTTTTTGCATTTGGTCTTGATTATGTGAGGACCATTGGATTCTCATCCTGTTGTTTGCCTGTGGGGACCCTGCTGCAGTTTGTGTCCCCGGGAGGCTTTGGATGCTGCTGCTGTGTAACTGCAGCCTCCAGAGCTCAGCACAGCCCTGGCACAGTGGGCTCACATCTGCTCTGCCCAAAGCTGCCAGAGAGCACTGAAACATGGGCAAGGCAGAACTGGAGGGCAGCAGGAAGAGAAAAATGTTGGGAGAAGCAGCCCCAGAAGGATCAGTGTTCTTCCATGCACCATAAATATTGCCAAAGAAGCAGTGTGGAGTACGTACTCCTACATGGAGGTGGTGCAAAACCCTTTGAGTTTTAAGCAGAGCATTAAAGACACTGATCAACCCTTTTCTCCAAGGTTTTGTTGTGACCCTCATTGGAAAGCTTTACCACTCTCATGGGAAAACCCCAAGATAGACATTGGAACTGCATGCAGATTTCAAAAACCATTTTGGAATGTGTTTGTGCATATCACTTTATTCCTGTTCCACCAAGATTGCCAAGTGGGAAAATGCACATGGTTTTTTTGCCTTTCTTCAGCTTGTTTAGGTTTATAATACTCTGTGTTCAGTTGTTTGAGCACTTCTTTGTGAGGATGTAAAATTCTGTTGCATTTATAATGTTAAAGAAAATGGATTTGGATTTCCCTATGGCATATTTCATGCCACTGAAAAAGTGCTCAATTAACTGAAGATGGAGCAGTTAATTAATGGAACTCCTAATGCTTATACAGTATTTTATGAATTAGCAAGTTACGGATTAGTGAGTGTTCTTAGTAGTCCCAAATCTCAGGAAATGAGCAAGTTCTTGACTAAATGCATAATTTTCCATTCAAGGCCACTCACCATTCCCTGGAATATCTCTGCAATTTCCTGCTGCGGTGGTTCTATATTACCAATTTGAATGTCCAAAGGAACAAAACCATTTCCTAATTTTTTTCTAATTCCCACTTAAGTGATTGCTATGTGGCTGTGACACAGAGATTGCAATCAGTGTCTAGAGACACCTTGTGAAAAGAAACAATTTTGAAGTGATTTCCCAGTTAATAAAACCTCAATCACGTTACATTTTCTGATATGATGCAGCACAGGAGCTCATCTTCAGCACCCTTCTCAGCAGAATGAGTCAGAAATAAATCCTTTGCTGGCACTTAGTTATATTTAACATAAAAGAGACCAAGTCCTCTGAACTTGTATGATAATTTCATGAAGTATAATTTCTTGTTGTTTTCTTATGTTAATGGAATGAGGCCCAAATTGGAACATTGTATCCATCCCACCATTACTACAGGTCTGAGTGGCAACCTCAGGCAAAACACAGTTGATATATAAAATAACAATTTAATTATTTTAACTATATTTTCTTCCTTTATATTTTGGTGCAAGTGTATTAATTTTCAGGAGCTACACCCTTCTCAGGTTGTACTCTTTAGAATAAGGATCTCTGCCTTTCTCCTCCTGCACTTTGTGCATCTTGTGGCATTCCCTGTTTTCCATAGTCGAATACACTTCCCTGCTGCCCCTGTGGTGTCTGTGGGCTGCTTGGCTCCAAGGCTGTGAGCAGAAAGCTCATCAGCCTTGCAGGTCCTTCTGGGCCCTGGGGTGAGACACAGAGCAGCCCTCCCAGCACCTGACGGGTTCTGTGTTGCTCTCAAAATGAAAAATTCTCAGGGAAAATCCATGTCCTGAGCTGATTCATCCCCAAAACTGCTGTAGGGAGCTCACCACCCCATATGGTGTCTGGTGTCCTAAGTGTCACTATGAGACCTGTGCCTGTTCCAGTTCAGGGCTCAGATGACACCTGAGCTGTAAATTCTGGTTTTGTATTGAATTTTTCCATTGTCTGGATTTGATATGTGATTCATCACCCTCATGGCTTTGCTGCTTGGTGTTCTTTGTGCATTTTGCTGCTTTCTGTGTGATTTTTCACGTGACATCCATGCCTTCTTGTGAAAAATACTTACTCTTTGCTGTTTTGCATTTCAGGAGAGTATTTGGCTTTCTTAATTATGCTGTGTTTAGTCTTTTTGAGCATTCATTATTCTGAGGGATGGAGTTTTTTCCCATAGTTATGTACAACAGCAAGGATTCCATGGCAGTAATGCAGAGCAGCACTGCAACTCTTCTACCTGTAATCTGTTGATACTCTTGAAATAATAATCAAAATTCTCTCCATTAGGTTTTTGTATTTCTTTTTGTTGATTAGCATTCCAAACCCTCCATTTCACAACTCCAGTATGGAATTTTTTGAAGTTTTGGGATGAAAATAATTTCTTTTTCTTCTTTAATGCTGAATTGCATGCTTTGAGTAGGGAATTTTGTGGGTTATTTTGATATTCTCAGGTATGGCATTTGTTACTACATTTAGTCACCTGTACCCTTAGCCAGGTTAATCTGTAAAGAAAGAAGGTGAAACTCATTTTAAAAGGATGTGAAATGTTTTGTTTTTTACATAACACTGAAAAAAAAATAGTTTAAAATAATTGAATCCTGCTTTATTGAGTTATGCAAACTTCTGATGAAATAATCATGACATATCCATTGTGTAACACTACAAGGGGAGCAAAAGCAAGCCTCAGAATTCTTGCTGCACTCATCTGCCACTGCCTCAGCCTGGGCCAGCTATAGGGGTTTAAGCAGGACTGGGTTTAGGGTTTAAGACACCCTAAGATACCAAACTTAATGTTTAAGTTTTAGGGTTTAGGACACCTCCAGCCCAGGTGCCATTCCTGCCTTCTCCATGTGGAACTCTTGGCTGTGGCCAAGAAGGACTTTCTGCAGAAGTGTGCAATCCCTCCTGTTAAGATCCAAAGATTAATCTGTCCTCTGAAGATTTTAGTTCAATAATGAGCTGCTCTTTCAGCATTGGTGGGATATAAATGGTAGATTTTTCCTCAATCAGTTAGAGAAAAGTCTGACCTGTGCATTAACCAGCACAGTAACTCTTCTCCCCAGACTTATGTCTACTGCTAATTTACAAGTGCAGATGTGAGAGATTGCTGATACCTTGTTGGATTTAGACATTTCTTACCATCTCTCTCACACACACGCTATTGGAAAGATGCCTGACTTCATTTTATTTGGTGATGATCAAGGATCAAGCTGTCTTTGTTACAATTGGTTTTGAATTACCTCTTAATGTGGTATTTCCTTATATTTTGTTGAAATATTTTCAAGTTCTGTATCTTGTAACTATAGCACTGAACAACAAGCTGCTGACAAGCTTTTTTTGAAGTATGAAATGTGTTTCTTTTATTCTTCTTTCCCTGACATTACCACGTTCTGTTCCTCAGAGTGTTTTCTCTTTCTGTGATTCCTTTTCAGCTGCTGCACATAAAGTGTGATAATGATGAACATATGTTTCAAAGACCCTCTACTTTTTTCTGGTGTAACAATGAGGATTCACCTCCTTGTTTAGATATCTCTTCCATTACGCTTACTCCTAGGAGTTCTCCTGACTCTAGACTGCCACCTGGATTGTTAATACCACCACCTTCAAAAAGTGGTCTTCCAAAGCCTGCCAGTGAATACAGCTGCCCAAGACCTCGTGTAATCTTGCTGTGCAAAAGCTTGTTCAGTTTTAGTTTTTTTTTAATTTTTGGCTTTCTTTCGTTCTCTGTTGTGTATTAACTTGTGTTAAAAATGTGCATTTTGTACAGTGGCTAAAGGATAGGGAGGATGAATCTTAGATTCTCTAGGGGTACTCTTAAAATATGGAATTTGTGAAGAATTACTTTTATTTCTACAGAGCTTTTTCTTTCCCGTCCTCAGAACATAAATTCTTACTTTTACAACATGTTTAAATTAATCCATTAATTAATGATCTCTGTTATCTGTCAATCTTTTATTAAAGTTTTTTTTTATATGAAGAATAGCAATTCAAAACAATTCTAGAGGTCCAACTGCAAGGGCTTCTTCCCCCCAGGAATTAATAGAAAAGCAATGAGCCATTAAATAACTTTTAGAATACTTTATAAAAACTGTGCAAAATGAAGGTTGAAAATTATTCTCAAATATGAAATGGGCATATTGCCTCCTTTTTCATATTAATGTGCTTTTACTCTCAACTTTTCTTCCATTTGCAAGTAATATTTGCTTTATTTAGCGACCATCCTGCCTTTCTGCATGTGTTCACTAAATAAAAATGCTTCTTGTGCTCATATGTATTCAAAATACACATTTCTTAATTCACTTACAGTTTTAATAAACCATATCAGTAGAATCAAAATGACCAGTAAGTGACTTCAACAACATTTTATGAAAATGGGAAATGAGTCTAAAGTTTGGGTTTTCTTTTTTTGCCTGAAGGGCACATTTATAACTAAATGTAAGTGTTGTTTATCTGTCTTCTAGATAGCCATAAACATTTAGCAAATAATAAGGTTCTCCATTAGCACATATGATCTCCAAGTCATTGTAGGGTTGCCCATGGGTGTTGATGGAAATGGAGGCTGATATAAGCATTTATTCATGCCCTAAACCTGATTCCACCTTCCTGATGCTGACAAAAGCCCATCTATAATCAGAGCAATTTTGGATGCAGGAAGGGCTGTGCTCCTTTATTGTGTTTATTTTGGGTCCATCACATCCATTGCCCTGCTTGCAGTGGGAGCATCCATCCATCTGCCAGACCTGGATTATCCTGGTTCTCTGCAGGGTTAGTGCAAGGTCCATGGACACCCACAGGGGCCTGTGGTGTCTGAACTCTGCATTGAAATCTTTTCACAATACATGATCTTTGAAATGCCAATAGTAATTCAAGTTGAGGATAGTAAGAGTTCTGGATGTGTTAAAATCTTGAACACTGGTTCTTTTATAAAGTTGATTCACCTATGGTCATGATTGGGAAAAGCAATGACTGAGAGATTTTTTTTAAAGGCAAATGAAAGCAGCATGTTAAATGTAGATTTTTTTTTCTTGCTATGCTTCTGTATAGCAAGAAAAGTAAAGAAATACCCCAGGTTGTTTTAGATATTGAATAGTTACAGCTCTCTCTTAATCCAATTTAAAAATATTAATACAAATTTAAAATATGAATTCAAAACTCCTAAGAATCACAGAAGTTCTAAGAAATAGGAGATGTAGGACTTGGGAGCCCTGGGGTTTTTTTCCTCTTTTAACAGTGCATTCAGAGGAAGGCTGTGGATCAATTTTCCTTCTCAGCAGCCACTGCAGAGAACCTCCAGAGGGAGATATAGTGTGATTCAGGGCCACCTGTAGGCTTGGCTTAGGGATCTGTGATGTGAGCTGTCCCAGGGCAGCTGCAGGTCTGCAGCACAGGCACTGAGTAAAGCAGCATTCCAAAATAAGGGTTTATCCATGGGACTCTCATGGACAAGCAGTGGATCCGTGTGACTAATTTAACTTGTTCTTCAACATTTCTGCATGGATAGTTTTTGCAAACTGAATCTTGTTTCAAAGCTGCAGGCTTTTGCTGTGCCTGGCTGGCCTTTCTAATACACAGGGTGTGGGGGTTTCTGTATTGTCTCAGCAATAACATGAACGTGCAAACTAATTTTGCCTTCAGCTTGTCAGTCTCAGTTTTAATCTATTCCATCCTCTGTCCTCAGTGTTCAGTATGTTTTAATTTGACTGTGCCTCACTTGTGCCCTGAAGTAGTGGGCTGGTGGCAGGAGGAATGAACCATTCAAAACCAAATGTGGCTGTAGAACTGTAGTAATTGGTGGATTTGGGTTTCTTGCTTGCCCAGTTGGTTTTTTTTTAACCCTTCCAAATTCCTGTGCGTTTTGAATAAAATCTCTTCAGTTTTACCTTCAAGGACAACAGGTTTATTTTGGATATTAATATTCAGCCTATCACGTTTAGATAATTACTTGTGGAAAAACACATTTAAGCTTTGATCAAACCAGTTTCTCTAAGCTGCCAAATAAGAGATCATGTAAAGAAGAATTAGTAAATCAAAAAAATACTGGGATTGTATCTTTGAACTTGATTCTGTGGTGTCCAGAGCAGAGCACATTGTTGTTGCCATATTACCTCGACTGGGTCTTGTGAAGGTGTCTGTGCTCATATGTCTGCAAGAGAGCTGCTTCTCACAGCTTTGTCAGGTGTAACTGGGATACATTTTCAACTGAAAATGGAAAAATTGCAATGCTGCTTTTGTACTGGGGAGTGTTAGCATGTGTCAGAGTCTGTACTGCAAATGCCATTTGCTTGGTGTCAGGAGCTGGGGTTTGCATGCTGGTGGTTGTTTTTAACTTTTCTTTTCAAAATGTGACTCTTATCTGCATGCTGAAGAATTCAGTATTGTGATCTTTTTCATGTGAAACATTGCCCTAATATTTATTGTCCTTATTGTAGGCAGGCAGTGTGACACCTAAATCACCCTCCACTGACATCTTTGATATGGTTCCCTTTTCTCCCATATCCCCTCAGTCATCAACACCTACTCGCAATGGCACACAGCCTCCTCCAGTACCCAGTAGATCTACAGAGATCAGTAAGTTTTGTAACAACTGACCTACTTTTTGCTTACATTATTTTTTTAATAAAGCATCTTTAAAGTTTACGTACGTTTTGCATGAAAAGCCAAATGCAGTTTTTGTAAATCATGTTCACTAATGCCGTTTCATCTTTATACCATCCTCTCAAAGTCCTTGATGTTGCTGCCAGGTTGCATTATAAACAAACTTACTGTGAAACTGTGACATATACACTTGGAAGGAGTTGGGTTGGGGATTTTAACTTGGCTTTTCTTTTACAGTCTCTTTTCTGTACTTCAAGGAATACTTTAACTTCCTGTTAGTTCTCTCCTTGTCGAGCCATGGTTCTAGCACCTAGAGCCTGCATTTCTGGGGAAGGCAGTAGGTGGAGTAAGTATGGTGATGGTGATGCTCAAGGGGGAGCTGAAGAAAACCCTCAAGGACACTTGGAATGCTGTTTTCAACACTGCTTTTCCTGTCACGCACAACTTTGTTTAGCTGTAGTTGACGACCCTTTCCAGATCTCCAACCACTCCTAAAAGGTCTTCAGAAGGTTATTAGCAACAGCAATTTTATTTTGCAAAGGCTTGAAAGCATCTAGGGTAAGGTTCTTGAATTCACTGGAAATCTTTTTGGAGTCCAGAAAGTCTTTTTAAAAGCTTTGGAAATCCCTTGAGGGAGAGGAGAGTGGAGCATGTTAGAGGTTGTGGAAATATGGGTCTGTGTTTGTGTCTTCAGTTCCTGATGCCTATTTTAGAGTGAATAAGGGACATTAATTTTACTGCCTGCCACCATATGGAACACATTTGAGGAGATAGTGATGTTTTGGGGCATGCCTCTAGGATGTAGAATTTTCAGCTGTGAATGGGAGCTGTGCACAAAAACAAAACTGGATCTTATAACCTCAGTCAGTGAATGTCTTCCCTCCCCGAGCCCATATCTGATGCACTGTTTGGTTCCATTGCTCAGAATGTCTGCCACCTTCTAAAGAGAAAGTTAATGTTCAGACTTTTAGTTCAATAAAGAGCCTTGTTTTTTTTAAAGAGACGAATTTAATATAATTCATGAACTTCTGTGGGATCTCCAAAAGGTATGCTAACAGAATTTTATGTCTATCAAGTATAGTCAGTATTAACTATTTTCATATAATTTAAAAGAATATTGGAATATTCTAATAGAATAGAACAGCTCTATTGAGAGAATTTTATGCCTTTACAATAAATAATTGAAAGGTTGCTTCTCTGAAACTATTATCAGTGCCATAAAATAGATCTAAATGTGCATATACAGCTTCAAGAATGACAACTTAACTTGAAATGAATTATAGTCAAGATTTTAATTTTTTACCTCTTGACTTACCTCAGTTCCATCGAAATTGTGGCTCAGTTCCATAGAAATCTTGTGGGAGTCAGCACTCAGGTCTTGAAGGATCTTGAAAATTCCAGCTATATGGGATTTGTAATACAAGGGGAAAGAAAAAAATAGTTGCTTATTAACAGCAGTATTTATTGTTCAAAGTAATTGCTGCTTCTGCACTTCACTGATTTGACTTTTTGAGATGATGTAGTTCAGAGATGTCACTTCAGGGAGAGATTACAAAGCCCATCATGGTCTTTATACTTTTGATCCCTGCTCTTTCAGTCTGTGTCAGGATACTTTCTGTGTTGAAAATTACTGTGTTCATCAGCTATTAATGCTTTTTGCCATGTTTCAGGGCATCATTGAAACATGAGAGGAATATTTCATCATCAAACAAGGGCTTTACTGTCCCAGATGAGAAAGCTCAGCTCCCATAAGCTCATTCAGGCTGTGAATGTCCCCTTACTGTAGCAATGTGCAATAATGCATTGCTTTGTGGTGTCACTGCTGCCAGAACCAGCAAGCTGGCATTTCTTTCTCCAGTACAAGTCAGAGGGCTGGCAACCAAGAGGAGCCAAAGTTTGGAGTCTGTATTTTCTGGATAATCTTTTCCTCTTCCTATCTCTACTTTCTTTATCACTGCACTCAAGCAGAGTTGATTTGGTGAAAGTACCAGGTGATTTTTTTGGATTGTATAATTTTGTAACTTTCACCTTTCTCACATTCAGTAGTAAAGAAGGAGAAAGATGAGGGTTTGCCATCTATTTGTTAGTATCACCGCATTTTATTCCTTTTGCCTAAATGGAGCCTGTCACCCAGGGAGGGCACTTGTGCTGCTCAAGCAAAATACGCTTTTAAAAGCCAAAGTTCATCTTATTCATCCACTGGCCAGTTTGAGAAACCAGCCAAAAATGACAGTGCCCCAGAAAGGCATGGGCATTTGTAAGAAACCTGCAAAATTACAAAGCACTTTGCATTCTTCCAAGGAATAGTTACATAGGTGATTTCTGGCACCAGGATGACAGTTCAGCTTCCCATAATGACAAATGCCCAGAGTTAGAATTTTGCTTGCCAGTTGTTCCCTTGATAATTTCACAGGGAAAACAGTAGTAGGGTGATAAATGGTACCTCTGGCTTTGCTGAGCTCACAGCATGTAGTTCAAGATACCTTTTAATACTAGAGCAGAACAACAGTGACTTTTTTTAATTTTTTTTTTTTTGAAAGACAGCTATTTCCAAAGCATTTAGGCTTAAAAAAATTAATTAAATCTTGAGATTTTGAGTTCATATTCAACAGTGTTCCAACAGGGCTACTCAGTAAATGTCTGCTCACTACTGGCTGCATCAGCAATAGCAAACAAATGGGGTTTACCTATTTAAAGGAGAAAGTGGCATAACTGTTGTGCAGGGAGTTGCAGATTGGTTAAATGCATGCTGACTCTTTAGGTAATAATTGCAACATAGTGAAATGCAACCAAAAATGCAATGCTAGAGATTGCATGCTGCTTCCTCAGGGAGTAAGGGGTTGTAAGTGTTCTTATAAGTTATCTGAATGGTCAGAATTAGCTCATAAATTTTATTTAATTAAAGGAGGAATTAGCTTACATTTCTTGTTGGTACAGCATTATTTTCATATCTCAGAAAAGAACTGTAGAGGATTATTCTTGATTGTGTTGTTCAATATTTATTTCACACAAATGCATCATGAACAACCCAAGGTCACAACTGGCAGATTCAGAAATCTGCTCCGAGGTGCTCTTTTTCTGCAGATATTTAAGAGTATTTTGTCAGAATAATGGCTGTAATAATTTCCAAAGGAAAAAAAAATATGGAGTAGCCTGCAGCTAAATGAAAGGCTTTCTGGATTTCCCTGTCTCAGTTTATTCCAAATATTTCTTTGGGTGCTTATCTCTAAGTGTGATTCATTTTTGTCACCACAGCTGCTCCATCTGGGCAAAGCATATATCAGCATAGCTGTGTGCCTGGATGAGAGCTGAAAGAGAGATTGGGATGTGAAGTGCAGCAGAAAAACCAAATATTTGTATTTTTGCTTAGTAATTGCCAATTTTGAATTTACCATAGAGTGCAGGTTGCTATTCTCCAGTATTTGTTTGTTCTCCTGAATGTCAGGTCCCAGAATTTATCACTTGTTCTGTTATCCTGTGGTTTGAGCTGAGCATCTAAAACATCAACATTTCATGGTTTTTGAATTTGTGGGTCAGTTTTGCAGCCTGTGAATTTACTTCCATCCAGAAAGGAATGAGAAAGGGAAAGGAAATTATTTGTACTGTTTGGAAGGATAATTTTCAAAGGCTTCCTGGTTGCTGTTTATTGGAGAAAGAAATGCCTGTCTATGGTACAGTAATTTTGGGGAGTGTGCAAGACAAGATATTCTTGTTGTAGCTAATTTCCATGCAAATACTCTGGCCTGAAATAAAAAGTTACCAATTTATCCCATCTGTGCTTAAGAGGAGGCCCCCTTTCATCATAAGTGGAGTGAACATTGGTGGATAAGCCTATGGATATCCCAAGGAATATCCTAGCCCTGCAGGGATGAAATCCTCCCATTTCTCCATTTTACACATGTTCTTCAGCTTTTGCTCTCAAGGCAAATAATGACAATGCTGCTGAAAATACTCCATGGAACTTTGTGCCTCCATGGCTCTTAGTAGTGCAGCCTCTCTTATAACACTCAAACTTTAAATGCAGAAAAGCAGTTTTTCTGTGAACTTCTTCAGCTGGAATGGATAGCAAGTTTTGATAGAGATAATTCCCCAAGCAATAGCTTTCCTCAGAAACCCAGCTAGGTAATGCTTCTTTATTTTGAATTTGATTCTGTGCAGGGTTTACTAGGCTCTGTCACTTGGAATAAGTCACACTCTGGTTGTTTTAAATTCTGCTTTGTATAGAGTATAAATTCAGAAATCTTTCACATTAAAGGAAGGGTCACATTAAAGGAGTTAAAACTTCTCCTGCTAATGAGGGCTCAAAAGAACTTTCATTAATAAAAGCCCAATAATAAGGCATGAATGAGATAATAGCCATAATAGTGTACAAAACACTTGCTTTTAAAAATAATCAGAAGTCATGATTCAGTACAAATTACATGCAGGGGTTTTGTCCTTCACTGTTTTTTCCTAAATACATTCATAGAACGTTTGCTAAGCCCTGGTGTTGGAACTGTCTGCTTTCAATTGTCTGACCACAGAGAAAGCTGTCAGCTCCTTTTAAAGGTAAAAGGAAAGAAAATGGACCTACACAATGACCCATAGACTGTTGAGGGTTATAAAGCAGAATCACTTTTTTGCCCAGCAGAGGTTAGATTGCAACTCAAAGCTGCTACACATCTGAAGGTTATTTGCTGGGAGCATCAGAGCATTTCAGGACACTGGTTATACTGGAGCAGACCCATTTTGGCTGTGAAAGAGGCAAAGGATGAGAGAGAACCTAATTTTTACATTAGATTATCCGAGTTCAAGTCTCTCTTGCACGCAGGTGGTCTGCCTTTGCCAGGAAAGACTGGATTTCTTCTTGGCTCTAGAGGACTCTTGGAATAAGGCTGTGTTATCTGGGCCATCTCCTGGTCCCATGTGACAGTTTCTAGCTGCTTAGCCACAGTTTTTGAAATATGTAATCAATCAAGTTCTGCTCAAATTTCTGTATTTTATAATGGGAATTTCTGTACTTTATTGTGGGAGCAAATTATGGTAGTTGCCAGTAATTTAAAATGCTTGCTGTGCAGCCTGATAACACCTAATTGGTAAGGGCAAAGCCCTGACAGACTGATATGTACAATAACTGTTGAAGAGCCCAGAGAACACAGGTGTGAAATTCTGCCTCCAAGGATGCCAAAACCAAACCAGCTGTGCAGCTGTAGGCAGGTGCTGCACCACTGATAACAGGACTGGGAATTCTGCAATGGGGGAGAGGTTCCAGCAGTCAATTGTCACCCAGACCTCAGGTGTTAAGGGTGAATTTTGTGCTGAACTGTCCAGTCACTTCAGAGTTACTATTGCCCCCCTTACTGTCACACTCTAAAATTGTTTTCAGGCAGGTAGAGTGCTTGTCAGGTGTGTTGCTAGGCAGCCATGAAATTTTGGAGAGAGGATATCTCCTCATCGTTCTGGTTTTCTCTCCACCAGTGACAAGGCGGTAGGAACTTGGTTCTGTAAATTCTGCAATCAGTGGGGTTTGGTTAGCAAACCAAAAAAAATTTATTTTTTTTAACTGCTGTAGTTTAATCCAATGTGAGATGTGAAAAGTGTCTAGAGATGGAGCCTTTAACTGTAGGAAAGAAAAATCTATTACTAAGAAGGAGAAAAAAAAAACCCCAAAACCTGAAAAAACAAAAAATATTTAAGCAGGCAAATAGAAAGAACAATACTGGTCTAATATGAGAAAAGAACCCAATTGTGTTGGAGGTTTCTTCTTAAACAGACAAAAACAAGAAACACACCCTCCCTTTGACCACTAGAATGCAAACTGCAGTTAAGAAAAAGTGAGAAGCTTTTGGTACTGACAAAGTGAAAATTTGCAATGATTCTATTTTTGCACCCAAAGTTAGTGGAATTTTAGCGTGACAATTCATGGTCCTGTTGTGGTTTTGGGTTTTTTTTTAATTACTTTTTCTATCTTGATGTGATCTGATCTAAGATTTTAAAACTCTGATGATTTTTAGTTTTAATTACTGCTAGTTGTTCACTGAGGAACTGTATCAAACAAAGGCCTTGCCTGAGTAAGAATATTTGCTTGTCTCACAAAAACATCCTTAACCTGAGGAGTGGCAGACAGGGGACACGAAGATTAATTGGTTAGTAATTTGTTGTTGACAGAATGTAGAAATGAAATTTGGTAACTCATGTTCAGTTGCTTCCTCTTCATTTTTGTAACTCCTCCTGCACACAGACTCCAGAGCACTCATCAGTACATGGTGCCCTCTTCCAAGAGCAGCGACTCCTCACCGGATCTCTAGAAGGCACAAGCATTAAAGGAAGCTAAAGAGAGGCTTCAACAGAAGTCCAGTGGTGTTCTTGGAAAAATATTTGAGTATTAAGGTTTGGGAAGCTGCCCAAGAACTGGCTTGCTCACTGGGAGTTGTGGTTAATGAGTGCCATATCTGGTGGTGCTGTTGCTCAGCTCAGGAGATGTGAGGTGGCTTTTTCAGAGCACTGTTGTTGTTGTCCATATCTGTTCTCCCAGTGACTCACGTTTCTGTCGTTGCAGAGAGAGACCTTTTTGGAGCAGAACCTTTTGACCCTTTTAACTGTGGAGCAGGAGATTTCCCTCCAGACATTCAGTCCAAGCTAGATGAGATGCAGGTAACTACTGTCTTACGTGTGTTTTGATTGCTGTGTGCCTATTCTTGAAATACTTCCTTGCCATATTCTAAAAATGTGTTCCAAAAAGTACACACTAAAGCCCAGACAAACCCCTGCTTCTGACCATTCCATCTGTGAATTTATCTCCTGCTCTTTGAGCTGGAGTTTGGGTTTGCCTCAAAAGCCCCACCTGGTACCAATAGAATCAGCTACACTAATGAAGGGTTTCTCAGCAGTGTAACCAAAATGGTTTGGGAGCTGGGAAGGGACTGACAGAGCTGAAAAAGAGAAGTGAGCCCTCCAGATCCCTTGATCTTCACTGCAGCAATCTCCCCCATGCCAATGTAGCCTTCTCTTTCCCTCAGTTGTTTTCTCTCAGCATTGGACAGACTTAGGGGCTTCTGAGGCCGTGACAATTTTTTGCTGTCTTTAAAAACAGTTCTGTGACACCCTGGCGCAATTTAACTCCTGAGAAATGGTTCAAGAATTCTGAATTGTTGTGTTTTTATCAGATCAGGTTTGTTGATTCTGAAACACTCAACATTGTCCATTCAGTTATTGACCCAGCTGTGAAACAATTCTAGGAGAAAGTCCTCAAGTTTTGGAACAAATGATGCTCTGCAGTCAGACTTTGAAAACTTCTAGTTCCTTGCCAGCTTATCTCTAGTATTTTTTAAGCAGCCTGCCAGCAAAAGAAGATGCTGGAAATAATGGAAACTTGAATTTCTAGGATCCTGGCTCCTCAGCAGAAAGTATTCCAAGGGTTTCCAGCCCTCTTGTCTCTTAGGAGCCCATAAAGTCCAAGAGCATTTGCTTTCAAGCTCCTTCTGTTCCTATCTCCTGCCTAGAGAGCAGCAGAGGCATTTTCAAATGGCTTAAATAAGATTGAAAGACCATTTCATTTTCCTGAGTACATTTCCTTTTCTTTGTCCGTTCAGGATGGTTCCACTGACAAATTCTACTCACAATGAAGAAAGAAATTTAGCTTCTTAGTCCTGTGTATAATTTCAAAGAGCAGCTAAAAGCCAAAACTGTCTTCTTTGCAATTCCAACAACATGCTGGTGTTTTGTGAATGCCATAGTGTTGTTACCAAGCTCTTGAACACAACCCCCAAATCTTACAGCACTTCCCATTAAAATATTACCAACATTTCCTTGGTTTTAGGGAAAAATAAATTGTAGTAACTGTGGTTACCACTAATAATGGTATGTCAATATTTAAATGTTGCATATTAAGACTTCGTATACAGGCAATATTTTGACAATATTTGGAATTTTTTGCCTATAACACTACAGAGTGCTGTCACCTCATAAAACATCAGGGAATGGAGTAGTAAATGTATTTATCAAAGATGTTTGAAGTAATGAAATTAAAATCTCACATCATTGTTTGTACTCTCTTGATCTAAAAAAAGGAGACAACCAATCAATAACAAAACCCCCAAGCACTGTAGTGTTACTGTGTCCTGTTGTGAAGAAAGACACTCTCCCCCAGCATATCAGCCATTCACTAAGAATCAATTAGTGAACTTTATGTAGGCACAAAACTTGACACTTATGATCCAGCTGAGAACAAGTGTACAGCTGAAAGGGTATGAAAAACCCCCGTATTCTAACTTGAGCCAGAGCAAAGGCTCTGTACAGTCTTAAAATACAGACTGTATTTTACTTTGTGATTGTTGCAAAATACAGCTTGAAACATGTTTTTCCTAATGTCTCTTTTATCTTCTTGTGCTTTCCTGGATGCACAGCGTCAGCGATGGTTGGTATATCATATTTTAATAATGGTATTTAAAGCATTTACAATTGAAATGTGCACATGTTTGTCTTGTGTTTCTATTTTTATGTATATTTTTTAAGTATAAAAATTTCAATATTTATGTTTTGTGTATAAAACTCTTGAGTCAGAGCCATTTTCATTTTTAGGGGCCCACAATTTCTGTGTTACCCACAGCTGATGGTTGTTTTCTTTACTCTGTCTTGCCAGGTGCTAATACTAAGCCTTTGTTTTCACCGCTGTTTGTGATCCCTGTGTGCTTGTGAAATCTCCAGTTGTCATTATCAGATTGTCACTAGTGAAATGGTTTAAGCAAAGCTTTTAGTACAGAGATTGTGTTAGTATAGTCATGTTTGAGAGCAAGTCTTTGTTTGGACATAGTGATTTAAAACTTTTCAAGGAGCAGGAGCAGCTGTGCTAGTCTCAACAGCTGTTAGACACAGACTTTGAGGAAGGTGAGAGCACAGAACATGTACTATGCTCTGGAAATCGAACAATGAGAAATGTGGAAGGAAAGTGTGGGCTTCTCTTTATTTTCTGAAATGCAAAGTGAATGAGTCTGTCATCTTTGCACTATGGAAGCACAGCCTGGGTTTCAGTAATTATGTGTTCTGTTAGATCTGTGAAGGTAAGTGTTTTACAGGCACCTAGCAAATAGCTCCAAGTATAAACTTCCTGCACCATGGTGTTGAATCAGCTCAGCCTGCAGTGAGGATGTGCCAGCCTGATTGGAGCAGCCCAGTCCAGACTTAGCCTGTTTCTTGTGAGGGACATGTGAGGTGCCTCAGCACACACAGTCCTGTGCAGAAAAGCTGCCCTGATGTGGCCTTGTGCTTTTGGGAACAAAGTGGGAGAGGAGAGCCCAGCACAGAAGAGGCACAGGAGAATCAACTCTTGAGTAGTGGGTGCTTCTCCTCTGCATCCTGCATTCTAAACTTCATGAGATCAGATAAGGTTCCCTGGCCTCTAGGGGAACACTCTTATTTTTCTTCAGTGAGGATCCAAATTTCACAGTTAAGCTTTCCATTCCATTTCTCAGTCCAATCTCTGTTGATCTTTTTGCAGAGCTTAAAACTCAAACATTTGCCGAGATGTGACATTTATAGCTCAGGCCTCTCTCTGATGGCTGTCCAACCTCCTGTTTCCCTGCACCCTTATGCTGAAACATATTTTCATCTTTACTTTGACTGTGTCCAGACATTAATAAAATGAATGTCTACTTTCCCAGAAATCTTGCAGTGAGGAGAAGTTTCCCTGGATCATGAATCACACCAGCAGCAGCTGCTGTAATTTATTAAAATCTCAAGGTAGTTAATATCAGAAAGCTTCCAGGAGTTGTAAGCCATTCTCCCTGCATGCCCTGAAGCAGTCAGTAGACTTGACATCTTTCCATCTCAAATAAGTTATGCTCAGCCCTCTAAATGCTCTTCTCAGAGATATGTAAATTTGTCATTGCTCCATTGGGTTTGTGCTGACTTAAGCTCATGGAGTGAAATCACTGTGAAGTGATAAGTGAGTGAACTTCTCAGCCCTAAGGTTGATTCTGGCAAATTTATCTCCTGATAAAGTGCAAGTTCTTTGTCTTGTACTGCTTACTGGTTTTAACCAGAGTAGCTCACATCTTTTTATCCTTGACTCCAAAAAAAGGCTGCTTTTGGAAGAGGGATTGTTTCTGAGCTGTTTCAAGTGGAAACAAACTTTGCTCCTCTTTTTAGGGCATCAGTCACGTCCCTTAGTACAATACCATTACTTAGTAGATAACTAAACTGCTCAGTCCTTGTGTTAAAATTCCTCTCAAGTATAAAAGCTCCTTGAGGTGGACACAAACACAGAAAAACAAGGCACAACATAGATGCACACTTCATAGCCCTTCTTGTTTCCTGTCCTGGCCAGTGCCACAGGATGGCCTTTTTCAGCATTCCCTGAAAATTCACTTCATGTCTTCCACCTAAATACTCAAGAGAAAAAAAAAATCTAGATTTTACATTCCTTTAATGAAAGGAATGCCCATCTAGGCACCTGGATTGCTTTGATGTCCTCTCTGTGCAGTTGGGCTTTTTGGCCTTGTGGTTGTCATGGAAGTTTAAGGCTGCTTGGAAGTGCAGAATCTGACACTGATGGTCCTGGATTTGTTGTGGCTCAGAAATGACCATGGAAGTGCCGTGTCCCTGTTACAGACAGGAAGGTGCATAAGTCCCTGGCAACCACAGCACTGATTTCTTTCAGGACAGACAGTTCATTTTGGTAATAATGTTAAAAAGCTTTTTTAATCATTATGGTTCATAAAGAGCAGCAATCTCTGAATGGATTAGCATTGATCACATTGCAAATATGTGGAAATGTAATTGTATTAAATGCAAAATCTCACAGCTTGAGGAGGACTAAACAGCACTGGGAGGAAGTAGCAGAAGGAAAGGAGTGAAGCTGCAGAAGGAAAGGCCAAGGGAGGCCATGATTCTTCAAGAAAGTGGAAATAGTTCTAAGTCGTAGCAAACACAAGCAAAGTGCTAAGTGACAAAATATTGCTTTGTGTGGAGAAAACTTGACATGCTTAACATAAGAGCTGTAAGATGAATGTACTTCCAAAATGCATCATCTGATTTGCTCTTTGCTTGCTGGAAAAAGGGCACTGGAAGTGAAGCCACTTAAGACACCAACAAACTGTGCTTAACAGTAAAAATAAGATAAAAATAAGAGTGGTCAGGACAGGAATGGGATGGATGTTCAGTGCAGTCTCTGGGCTGGCTCAGGATGAAGGTCTCTATCCTTGTCAAACCAGTTGTTGATGGTTTGTGCTGTTGGGGCTCATCAAGCATCCTCAGGTTGAAGCACCAACAGGAGTCCCTTGTTGCTGTATCCCTTTACAAGCTCAGAACTGGAAGCAGCCTTGGGATACCTCAGAAGTTGAGCATCCTGGGCACACTGTAACAGCAGGGTTTAAAATGAAACAGATTGGACCCTAGGGCTAATTCTCTGAATTCTCCTTCTGGGTAAGCACTCCTCCTTTGACTGCAGTCACATCAATTAATTTACCGTTTGGGAAAATGAACACTGTCAGTTTGTAACAGGATTAACAGGATGTGTTTCACTTGGCATTTCACCTGCTGTTCACTTGAAATCTCTTCTGCATTGAATGTTCTTCCTTTAAATTCTTTATAAAATACAGAGAAAAAAAAAAAAAAAAAAAGGAAAAATCTTAAATACACTAGTAAGCCTTGGCAGCACTGTGTCACCCAGGTAGAGCAAACTGGGTAGCATGGATCTGCCTTTAGGAAAATGCAGATTTTACTTGGAAATTCTCAGACCATTTAGTAACTATTGCCAGGAGGTTTGTTCTGTTTTTCCACATTATTCTCCTGATAGCAGTAGCTGGCAGGGTTATTAGATATTCATACACTTTTCAAGTGTTAGCCTGTGATTTGAATTTGTTTGAAATTAAGCTGGTTTGACTTTGGATTTATCTTCTAAGCCCAAAAGGTATGGTCTTTAGGTACTGCTGTGCATGTGAGGGAAAGACTTGAGTTTGTGCCTAATCCTCACACAGATGGTTTTACAAAAAGATTTATCTTGTTTACAAGATATTTCCTTGATGAAAGGAGCTGTTATTGATTTCATAGCACACAATCAGCACTCTCACTGAACAGAGCACTGCTACAGCTGCCACTGGAGTTGCTGCTCTCATGGCATTTCTAGTCAGAGCCCTGTTTCCAATTGCTTAAACCTTCAAAGTACTTTCACCCTAGAGACTGAAATTTTCTTGACTCCAAGGTGACTTTTAAGGGGTCAAGCCAATATTATTCAGCTTCTTGTAATGCAAAAAGAGAAATGAAAATAAGAGTGGTTTTCCTGTATTAAAAGTGCAGTTGTTTAGGACTGGTGTGAACAAAGTACCTTTAGCAAGCCAAGCATCTATGAAAGCATAGCAAAAAAAAAGTATTTGTAGAATAAATTTCTTTTCCATAGAGGAGGTGGTAGCATCCAGCTTATAATCTTTTTTGTGTTTCTATTAATAAAATGAATGTGAGCAAACTCAGGAATTTTGGTGTGAACTTTTAAAGCAACTCACTGCACTTTCAAAATACCACTGTGTTTTATTTTACTGAGTTACATGCCTTTAAAATGCACAGTTTTTTGCAGTTGAGCAAGTATGATTTTATCTGCCTTTTTCATGAAGCTCAGATGGCAGTGGGCAGTAAATATCAATTTAACTGCACTGGGAGCAATTCAGAGCACCCCTCTGAGATGGGGTAGTCAGCACTTTTTGTTGGGCTGCTTTGACAGCACCACAGAACATAGGAGGCACCTTGTATCAGTAACAATGTCCATGTCACATCTCTATTTTTCAATATAAATCTTGAATTTTACTCAGGAACAACAAATTGCAAGTCAAACCTGTTTGGATTTCTGTCAACCTGTGTACAATATTCAATATTGTTATTCTATAGTATTTTCTTCACTTTATGTGCATACTGAAGCTATGCTGTTGTATGGTTTGCATCTTTTATGAGTTAGGCACTAAGACTTACTGAAAATTGGGTGACCAAATAATGTAAATATTTGTGAATTCAGGCTGAAGTATCATTGCAGTTTGTCTGCCTAAAGATATGCTTGGATTTAAATGTTTTTACAAGGATAATGTAATCCTCCAGAACTCACTTGGCTCTTTACTAATGATGTCTTGTTTCATTGCAGGAGGGGTTCAAAATGGGATTAACTCTTGAAGGCACAGTATTTTGTCTTGACCCACTAGACAGCAGGTGCTGATGCCAAGAAATTCAATGTGAATTTCCTCCACAGTGTTTGTTTTTTTTTTTTATTTCTGAACACGTACTCACAGATACTATCCATGTGCCAAAAGTTGCTTTTTTCAACATGTAAACTCTTGTGAGGCTTGCTTCTGTAAAAATTCAACTTATGTCCAGTCTTTCCCTGTACAAATGTAAAAAGTTGTATTTGTTTATGAATTATGGATGAAATAACGCTGTTGTGTTTCTTTCTGTCACACTTTGGCCTAAGTTTACTATGCTTTATGATTATTAGCTTGGAGAACTTCTTCAGAAAGGTCACTCATACCTCTTTCTCTGTCTCTCTCTGCAAATGTGCAGGCATGAATTCTACATAATACTTTACCTGGCAGCATTTTGAAATTATGCTTTTAAGGTATTGTTTAATATTCAAGCAGTAAAATTAATAATATCTGCTACAAAAAATTCAATTTGAAGTGAAAAAAGCATAAAATACTAATCATTACTATATGCTTCAAAAGTAAATCTGGATGCAGCGTGATTGATTTCCATCACTGTGTGGTTACTGCCCTGTATATCTGCTGTCATTGGTTTATACAATCCAGATTTTAGGTCCTTCATTCATGTTTGAGAAACTAACAAGTTGCTAGTCTGCTAATTAGTGCTTAATGAGCCTAGAAGAACTGCTAAATTGCAGAATGGCAAAGCAACCGCCCTTTGTTTTGATATTTTATAGCTGAAGTGTAAAGTATGTACCTTGGAATCCATTACGTGCTAGCCATAACTTAAAAGGAAGATTATGGCCCTGCATTTACTTAGGAACTTATGGAATTTTGGGTATAAGCAGGCACTGGGCTCAATTCTGTAATTACTTTCAACACCTGAGTGTTTACAGCCAGGCTCTGTTGAGTATAATTCTTTTACTCTCTTCTTTACTGTTCCATGTCTTTAATTCCTGCAGAGAAACAACTCTAAGTCCTTTGTACCCACTGGTTGTTCATGTTACAGAAATACCTGCACACCAAAATTCTCAGCTGCTGGTGAGATGAATGCTGACATGTCTGTGCATACTCTTCATTAATCTGTCTCATAAGCAATAAAACACCATCTTAAACCTATCACAGAAAATTATTATCATGAGTTCAATTCAAAAACTTTCCAACCTCTAGTATTTTCCCTTCAAAACATACAAATGTGGAAACTCCCCTGCCCCAAAATTTTCAGATTTTTTTTTTATGAGAGGCTTTTTGCTGACACTTATAGTTTTGTCCTTAAGAGTCACAGTTTACACCAAAACCACATTTTTCAATGTCATGAGGAGTATTTTTATGCCTTGTTCAACAAAGTACTTGTGCATGTGCCTTTGGAGTCCTCTAAAAGAATGGGATTATTCCTTTGCTGGGTTTGACACATCCTCAGGTACCTTGCTGAATTGGGGCCTTAATATCCTACATTACATTTGTCTTCCTCTCTCATTCTGAGTTCATCATTCATATAGAGTATTATAGAGAAATATATATTAAAAAATATATGAAATCACTAACAAATAGAATAGTATATGTTTCATAAAGAAAAGTCTTTATAATTTTGTTTGTCATATAGTATTTTCGAATTTGTATAATGAGGATGTTTAGTAGCCATAGCAATGGCCTTTTTTAACAAATAGAATTTGTATTTTTATTGTACTTTAAAAAGCTTTACATAATAAGCATCTATTTAGTGGTCATTTATTATCAATGGTAACACTAAGATAATATTTGCACATTTTAAGAAACCTTTTTTCGTTACTGATTTTTATGATAGTTGACTGCAAATGGCATGGTTAAATCTTATATACCTGGTCAATACATACAAAAATACTTAAATCAACACGACAGTGCATTTTTAATTTTTATGTGATCCAATTGGAAACTGTATTTCTATGTAATCTCAAATGTCTGTTTAATTTTGCCTAAAATAAATGTTTTTAAATAAATTGCCTCCTGGAACACAGTGTTCATTCACTAAAATGCCCAGCTGGAAGGTAGCATGGGGAGGTGCTTAAATATTGGGCTGGATCTGCCACAAAAGAGGGTTTAGTGCTGGAATGGGTTAATAGTCACCTTTGGAAAGGATCCAATCTCAGGGTAGAATGACTTTATTACTGAATTTGGGCTAATCTGCAATCAGCAGTGAAAAATCTTGTTCTAAATGCAGCTGTATAATACTGACAAATAGGGAGTAACTCTCTCTGCAGTGCTTCCTGGATTTGACTTTTCTTTTTGTCCTTTTCTTCCCCCATACTTCTCTAATCAATATACTTGGCTGCTGACTGACTGTTTAAGAAGGGAAGGATAATAATTGAAGTTTTTCTGAGCCTTAGAAAACAATCTCTGTAACCCAGGTGTGTTAAATGGCACAGGCTGCTACAGATGGTGTCAGTGCTTCTGAGAGAAGTCATCTGAAACCATTTGGTAATTTGTTCCCTTTTAAAACTTCCCTTCAAGCTAATGCTCAAAACCCATCTAAGCACTTGGATTTGTGGGAATGGGGCTTGAACACCCATGGGAATGGGTGCTGGCAGGTAAGGAGCACACATCACCATGTCCTATGATATGAACTAATTTTTTCTTCCTACCCACCTATCATGGTATACTTGAGTAAATGAGCTGCTTAGGTTAGAATTGTGAAGTCAAACAGCTGAAGCATGGTGAGTTGGTGTTTTCTTTTTTTAATCTTTGATGAATCACTGAGCATTAGTGCAGGATGTTCTTGGCCTATCTCGTCTTTACTTCCAGCGGGTCTGCAAGTGGCTCTTGCCCTTCCATGTGAATTTGTGCTAAACATAAAATTGATCAAATTGCTCAAAATGGCAAAGACCAAATCTTTCATGTGGGGAAAGGAATTATATTCCATTCTGGCTTCACAGATGCAAAGGAAAAAAGGAGAAATTCTCACACTTGCAGAAGCGTGGTCGTGTAATCCCAGAGGTGATTGAATGTGCCAAGGAATGGGGCTGGCTCTGAGAGTTCATTATGAGGATTAATTTTCAATTTGTGGAACTAAGCATGGTCTCATTCTCACTGAGCAAGTCTGCTTCACAGAAAGAGTCTCTTCTGCAAAGGAGGAGACAGTCATTGCCTGAGAAATCTCTGCTTAAACACACAGAGCCTTATCTGCACTGTATCTCATTTGTCACTAGAGATTGTCACCTTTGGACACCCTCTAAAGAGAGGAGATGTGGCAAGAATTGCAGGCAAGCTCTCAGTTTCCTTTTTTTCACACTTTGGGGTTTTGTTGTTGCTTTTTAAAATCAGAGGATGTAGAAGTCACATGTAAAAAAACCCTCAGAATAACTGTCCATATGTTTTAAAATGCAAGTGAAAATGTTTCCTGATAGGTGTTTGGTGAGCTTCAGCCAAAAGGCAGCAAGTGAGCCTTGGAACTTTATTAGCCTGCTTTTCCCCCTTTTCTTTCAAGACAAATTCTTAATGAGAGACTGAGGCATGGGTTGCACTGTGAGCTGGTGAAAAACTGGTGAGCAGTTGTCATAAATGAAATGGAGACCAGGATTTCAACTCTCTGGGTTTGTTCAGTTGTTTCGGAAGAGTAAGGCAGTGCTTTTTCTGAGGGAAAGCCTGATATTTGTAATATGTGGTGTCTTCCTGGGATGCTTCAGCATGCACCCAGTGGTGGTGCAGAGATTAAAGAAACTGCACATTTATTTATTTATTCATCAGACCAAAGCACTTTCTGGAAGTACAAGACACAGTGGGGATTCATGGAGTGCATATGTAGTTTGTGTGTGTGATGGGGTAAAGCTTTCCAAACATATGAATATGTAATTTAACTTTTGTGTTTAAGAAATTTCCCAAGAATCTAACTTCTATATAATTGGGGATAATAAACCCTGAGGTTAATTCTCCTAAAGTGGACTCTGGAATGAACTGAACTTATTTTAAGTCTCATATGAATGACAGTAACCAAAGTCAGCAGATTTCAGCCTTTAGACTTTTTTTCTTAGGTTTTTTTTCCCCTCACATTTTCCACTGTTTATTTCAGCAGAACTTATGCCTTGCAATAAAGATTTAGAAGGAGCAGAGACAGATTAGGAAGGAAGTATAGAAGAAAATCAAAAGGGAATAAAATATCTTGTGCCAACATTAAGCAGTTCAGTCACACTGCATTTTTTGTGAGACTTCACTGATGCGAGAACTTCTCTCGTTCTGCCCCATCACTTTTTGTGCTATCTCAGGGCTGCACAAGGGCTGCCAAGAAGCAGATTTGCTATGTCTGCAGCCCCCAAGAACTGCTCTTGGAGCTGTTGGGGTGGTCCAGAAGCAAGGAATATTGCCTCACACAGAGTAGGTAACCACAGTGAGCTTGCTGCAAGCTCCAGTCTCCATGTATTTATCCTATTTTCTACTAGTTTGTACCATATTAAAAACCTGGCAAAGTTGCATATCTGATAAATGCCTCCAGAAGGAAGCTGTACTAAGGCATCACAAAAGTTCTTTAGCTAATTGCCTTTATTCTCATACTGATTGGAAGGCAGGACAGTCATCCATATTTTCTAAATTCCTGTTAATAAAAGCTTTATATAAATTATTCTCCTTATAAGAACTTTCCCAAAAGAGGAGTCTTAGAATAGACATTTTAAATTCTCATGGTTCAGTTTCCTTTGCAGATTCATGCTACACACAAGCTTCTCTGACCAAAAAGAAATTCAGAAATTCTGTTCAACGTGAGTACTTCTAAAAGCTACCTCTGGTTTTACCACGTGTGACATTTAAATTGTGGCAAGTTTTATTTCTTTTATGATTGTATTCTGTAAGCATTTTATTCAGTAAAAACAAGACACTTCTGAAGCTTCTGTACCATATTAGAATTGGAATATATTGAGCATATTTCACTGAAAATACTGAATGAGCTCTCCAGGGATCTAAACTGGTTGGCTTTGGAAAATTATTATGCATTTTAAATATTTTGGTGTTCTTGTATTTTGGGGGTTTTAAAAACCCCAAATCTTATTTAAGTCTGAAACATGTGACAATTTGAAACTTCATTGTTTCCAAATAAAGCAATCCTTGACACTGAAAAGACAGAAAATCTTTCTGTGCACTGTAATAGGATAAGGCTCTAAAGATAATATGGGTCATTGTGGGGGAAAAAGCAACAAAACTTATTTGAAGGGCCTGGATAGATTACAAATCTGAGATATTTTCTCCTCTTCATTAATATTGGGAGTATGTTAGAACATTATCATTCCTGTACATACTTTGCTATTCCCCCATAATGGCAGATTAAAGTCACCTACAGTGCAAACAATGCAGAAATGGGTTCCCCTGCTTTTGTCACAGGGAAACTATGAAAAAGCCAGAATAAATCTAAGTTTTTTAAACATTTCAACCCTGTAAAACAGTGATATGATTACATATAATCTGTGGCTGATAAACCTGGGATGCAAAATTAGCAACTGCACCTGGCAACAAAGGTAAGAGTTTTCAAGGTAAGTGAGTGAGAAATTGTACAGGAGCATGGAAATGCTCTGAGGGATTGTTTGTGTGATTGGGCTCATGAATCAGGCTGTATTTATGCAGCTTAGCTGATGATCTGCTCTACTGCTGCTGAGAAGAAAAAAAAATTAACAAAAACATTTAAATCCTTGATGCTGTTTCCAGATTTTGAGCCAGATTGTCTCCTGATGAAAAGTGTTAATATTGACTTTACAAGTTGCTTGTCTGTTTTCACATCTCTAAGGTTTTAGTGAGTCTGCACTAAAAGCTGTCCCTGAGGGTGTTAAAGATTTTTTGCACTCACTGTGTGTATTTTGATAGAACCTGTAGATTGTGTAATATAATATCTGATGTAAAAAGACTGAGCAAGGCTGTGATCTGTGTCATCACAGTTGCACGTTGTGGTAACGTGGCAAAGGCTTGATGGATGAAATTTGGAGTAATATAATCTCATAAAAGATTCCACTATTTAATAGCCCTTTTCAAAGTAGGTATTTTAAAATAATGGAGTCTTATTGAAGTCTGAAACATGTGACTGGAGATCTAAGTAAACAAGACAAATTGCCTCTTGGCATTCTAATAAATAAACCAGTAAGGCCATTAAAGCCACATGAGTCATAGAGCCATAATGAATTTACTTGAAACTTAGGAAAACAGCAGTTTGTTTTCTCAGGACCACTGATTCAGTCTCTCACAGACCTCCCTGGCTAGGAGGTTGAATGCCAAAGGGAAAAAAATCCCACACAATATTCTAAGCAATATTTTATTCTGGTGCAGGGGTCATCCTGAATCTTGGTGTGTGCTCATAAGAAAACTGTTATTGTGGGAAAAGATACAGGGAAGCAGTGAGAAAGCTGATATAAGATGAGAAAATGTTAGGTTATAAGCAGGAAAATCCTCAGTTTGCATGACCCCACAGTCCACAAAAAGCATTCACATGATGCTTAACTGCTCTGAGAAGACATTCAGAGCATCTGTGAATGTATAGCTAAATGTTTCTGAGCAGCATCTACCAAGGGTCTAAAACTACTGTGTTGCAGATGGCTTTCATCTTTCAGAAAAATCTGCGGACAAACTGTTTACAATATTTCAAATGATATTTGCTCATTGATCTGTCCACACTGGCATGGGAATGCTGCACACGTGCAAAGCAGGGTGCTGCAAGCTTTCCTTCAGAGGCTGCTGCCTCAGAGGTACCTCTGGAGTCAGGAGGGGTGGTTTGGGGAGGCTCCAGGGGAGGTGCTCCAGCCCTGCAGCTGCTGACCAGGAATGCAGATTAGCAGAGCTGACAGGGTTTGTGGAAATGTCAAGTCAGTCTCCATCAGGAGTTCAAGCACAAGGCAAATAGGGGCAGACAGACATTGAATGCGCTCCAGACATTGGTCCCTCTCTCAGCTGTTAAAAAACAGAGAACATTTAAAACTTGCTTTTTCTCAGCCTGAGGGGAAACCCATGGGAAAAGGGACCTTCAAGTACATTCTGGCAGAATTTACATTAAATAAGGACACATTCTGTGACTCCCTAAATTTGATTAAAAAGCAGCAAAACAATAAGCAGGAGAGAGTTTAATGAAACCTATAAAAAATGTATCATCCATGTGTTTTATTAATGCAAGCCCTTATCTGCAAGCCCCTGGAGTATTTTAGCTTCTATTTGTTTGAATACTACTTATTTTTCTCATAATTGCTTAGGTTTTATGAATTAATTTTCATTTTTCCATAATTTCATTCTTCCTAGAGAGCTATCTGGAAGGCTGTGAAATATGTAGTAGGTGCATATCTCAACATTTCGACATTTCTGCTTAGAAACAGTGGCAAGGCTGTTTTTTTCTTAAAACCTAACATCCAGCCCTCTTCCTGGGAATCACAGATTGCATGTTGGTGTTTCAAAGGGCAAATAAGGCTCCAAGAAAAGTTGGAAAAAACCTCCTGTGGTTGGCCCCAAGAAGCAGCCTGCTGTTTTCCAGGAATGCTGGGTTAGTTTGTGATCTACAGCTCTCTGTTCCCTTAGAGCTGTGCTTTTCCTCCCCACACCTTATGCAACAGCATCACACGACTTGGGCTCTGCCTAGGGCTGATCTAAGGTTACACTCCTGGAAAGCAGCACTTGAGGACACTCCCAGGAGAACACAGCTGGAGTTTGTTCCTGTGGGCACTCAGGGAAGCAAGTTCTGTTCATCCTGAGACCTGACCAAAGGCAAAGAAAATTCAGGATGTGATAATGACTCAAACTCTTTTTTAAGGGTAATGTTGGTACAACCTTGTAGTCTACCTTTATTTATCCAACCAGCTAATGACTGTTGTTTTTGTTCTGGTGGTACAGTTTTTGTCCCATCTGTGCATAATAAGTATATGGTAGAAAAACCCTGCCAAATTTAGAAAGCAGGTAAACAGTGCCATACCTTTATTTTATAATAATAAGTTCTTACCAGAATTCTTGTGTGCTGCTCTGGGATTGTCTTCTACAAACTGCCTTTTCAAAGCTGATTTTTTAGGGAAACTGTTTACCTTTAATTACGCTGCCATATTGGATGTTGCCCAGGTTTTGTTACCACTGTAGGTATGATGAGATAGATACAGAAAAATGGTTCCATATCTTTTTCAGTCTCTTGGTATCACTGGATGTAAGGCCATTCCTTTATCTTCATATTGAGATTAAGACATAAGTAAGATTTCATGTATAAATTGTATCTTTTTATATTGTTCCACTGCAGTGATTGTTATTGCTTTGAACTGCCAGAAGTACAGGATTAGGGCATTCAAGGCCCTCTGCTGTGCAGCCACATTCCAGCAGGCCCCAGTGTCAAGGGGGTTCACTCTGGGCTTTGGAACCCCAGTGCACACTCGAGGGCAGCTGAGGCTATGACCTCTGGATTTGTCTGTTCAGGTGACCCTCTGGTGCTCAGCACATGGGTGTCCAGCTCTGGGAAAGGAGAAGGAAGCCCAGTCAAGGACTCTGACACCCTTATGTGCTACAGTACATAAAATGGTGAGGTGTCTCTACCCGACTTTGAACTTAACCAAGCCTTTGGTGTTTCAGCTCTGGATTTCTCTCTTCTCTTTCTGCTCTCCTCTTCCTCCCCCAGCAGTCTCTGTGCCCACACCTGAATCATGTTTACATACCCACAGCCATTGATTCATCTGGGCTCTTGAACAGTTTACACAGGACTTGCTGTTCTGCTCCAGAAAAGAAATCCTGTCCTGAATCTCACTTGATAGGCCTTAGTTGGTGTTTTTTTCCCCTCAAGCTTAAATTGGTTCCTGTGGAGAGTCCTGCTGGGAGGGAAACCAGACTTCCAAGCAGCACTGCTGTAGGACTTATTTGAAGCATGAATATTTAAACCTCATGAAAGGCAGACTAGATACTTCTGATGAATCAGTCCCAGCTTCCCATTAAAGTCTGTCTGGAAGGACTTTCTTTGTGTGGCTGCCATCATGGTCCTCAGCAGTTCATTTGCTGAGGAGATGCTGCTTGAGGCCCGGCCAAATGTACTCCTGCTTTCCACAGGGCTGTCTCAGGACCAGTCTGTGGCTATGGCAGATTGAATGCACATGGAAAAGTGAATTGCTGCCCCACAGACTTGGCTGCCTACACTATCCCAACTCTGCCACCCACACAATTCTCCATGACCAATATTCCTGTTAATACTTTGATCCTCCTGTGGATTGCTGAAGGCCCGTATGCTGTGTCCTAGGAATTCCAGAAAAATGACCAACAGCAGTGCCTCCTCCAAATTTATGTCTTAACTCAGGGTAAGACCACCCATCCAAGCCCTGGATGCTTCCAGTTCCATCTCCATCTCCAGCACTGATTGATGAATTGATGTTCATATGGGCCCTGTCATAGCAGTCTCAATTCCTGGTAGCTCCAGGACACTCAGGATCCAGTGCAAGTAGTTCTTAGAAGGTTTTTGTGGTCCAGGCCTTTGCACAATCTCCTTCCCTCTTCAGCTGCATTAGGCATAAGTAGTTTTTCTTCTGAGTCTTTGCCATTGTGGCCAGGGGCTCTCCTGGCTCTCCTGACCTCTGGTGAGGGGGAAACACTCTTTAGTCAGAGGTGTGTCTGTGGAGAAGAGGGCAGTGTGTGCCACAGGGATGCCACCTGTCCATGCACAGTCTGCCAGGCCTTGGGCTGGGCCAGGTCAGGTCCCAGCAGCTTTGTCAGCTCCCTCTGGAAATTGTGGCTGGAGCTGGTGTCTGGACACTGTGGCTGTAAGCATAGAGAGCTGGAGAGGAGGTTGGGGTGGGGACAAAAATGACAAGCTCTCACATTAGCAGCCTGTTAGTGTCATTAAAAGGGAGAGGCACAGGAAAGACATGCAGCTGAGGATAGAGCAGGGAAAGGCAGGAGGGAAAACTGTGCAATTCCGTTGTTCAGTCACTTTCCATCTTGTGTCAGCATTTTCAGCAGCTGCCAGAGCAGCAATGAACCACATTCTGTGTGAGGTTATATGTGCACAGCACAGGGATGTTGTACTTCTGTGGCACTGGGGCATCCACCCTCTCTGCCTTTCCAATTCTTGCTGCCTGATTTCATATCCAGTGATTGATGTGTTTAGAGCCCAGGGCAATGCATGGGGAAAGCATTCCTTTTCCACTTTGTGCATCCAAATCGTGGCAATTTTATCTGCAAGGAAGCTCTTGCTCAGAGGGACACAGATTTATGGTGGTGAATGGCAGTATGTTTTTATGTGACTCTGTCACGGATTATTATGCATTTAATTTAATTGGTATTGTTTCACACTAACCTTTATTGACAGAGTATAATGAATTTCAGTGTGACAGTGGTTCTCCTTGTGATTGTCCCATAGATACCCTTAGATACTTGACAGATAATGTAGAAACTTAGCTCCTCCAGGCTTGGAAGCCAGCTCCTCCCTGGAATAATTAGCAAAACATATTTCTGATCCCATCTCCAGGAAATTTAGTTGGTTCTTGTTTTCCCTTTCTGAAAGAAAGAAAAAATAAGTATACATTTCATAATTATATCATTATCTCTGCCTATGTGAAATCAATCTGCAGTTTGGAAAAGAAAAATAACCTTTTCCCTTTCTAATATGGCAAGACTGGCTAATCAACACAGTAAACTCCAGCTCTTGCCTTTAATCATACAAATACTTATATATGCATTTGTTTACATGGAGATGCTTATATACAGGTCTATATATGTACCTTCAAACAAAAAACCCACAGAAATCTTTTGGAACAGCCCACAGTAACAGAGTGAGTAACTACATGAAATGGCTGTAAGAGCTGTGGCCTTCCTTGCTGCCACATCAGTGATGCTGCAATCTACCAGCTTAGAAACCCTAATGACTTGATTTATATACATAGACACTTATATGCATTTCTTATATACATTTGATATATAGTTTATGCCAACTTGCTTTGTGAATATGGTCAGAGTAGAAGAAAATTGAAATATTTTTATTTACTCTAGCATTTTCATTGAAGACAAAAGAGGAATTTGAGAGAATGGGATCAAGGATGCAAAGTTCTTGCTACCGGTTGAGACGAGTTGTGAAAGATGTGTGGCATATGCTGTTATTCTGAACTGGCTAATGCAGCCTTACATAGAAATAAAAACAAATATTACACCTCAGGTAGTTACAGTGAAAGGGCAATTGTGTCAAAATAAACACCATATTTTGAAAAGGTTTCGTTGGAAGACAAGTCACTGCATTACAAGCAGCATAGCTAGCTCTAATTATCTGCAGGATATGTTCTCTGTTCCCTGTATCTGGTTTCAGATATGTACATCCTAGTACTTAGGTTTTGTTAGACAAATTGTGAGCATTAGAAAGAGTTATTTGCCAATTTTCTCACTCAAATCATCCCAAGAGTCTCGTGTGCCACAGAGAAGTGAGGACTCTCCTCAGCGTGACTGACTGGTAAATTTGCCAGAACCAGCTTCTAAATGTAATGTGTTGTAAGCCCTAGACCTCCTTAACTAAGGTTGCTCTTTCTCCTTCACACAGGGCTGCCACAGAAAGGGCAGAGTAATGGAGCAAAGAAAAGGAGGGAAGGGGTGCTTTAGGGAAATAAGAAAATAACATTATTAAGATGTTATTCTTTCTTCAAATATACCCAGAGCAGCATTAAAAAATGCTCAGAAGGCTTTTTTATAATCTAATGGCATGAACATAATTTTAATTTTATCCTTTGACTATACATTTATTCCAGCCACAAAAATATGTAGGTCATTTGCAGCCAGTGTTTTCAAGGCAAAAAAGCCTAAACTGGTTTTTTCTGTTGAGCTGAATTACTTTGCTCTGAGTTGATGTTTTAGCTGTCTTTAGATATCTATTTAGCAAACTTTAACCTAAGTTAATTTCATTAATACATCTAGGCTGCAATGTTTTTTTAGTCACACACTGGAGAGCTTTTTTACTTCTCATGATATCTGAACCCAGCTCTGAATAAAGCTTTCAGTGTGGTCACTGGTAATCTGACCTCCTTTCACATGACATGACCACAAACTGAACTCTGCAATGAAGATTTTACTTCTTTGTTTCATCTGTGATCTGAAGTGATACCAAGTTTCCGTTGTTTCTGGGAAAACTCAAATCCAAGCTAAACTCCAACATGCTCTGTGGTTTTGATCTAAGTCAGAACATGCAGTTTGCAAATCTCAGGCTGCTCTGCTAGGAAAACCTTGACAAGCATCTGCTTCATTTTACTTACCAAAATCCTAGATTATTTTAGTCACTGCCCAAGGTTTTGGCACACCAGGGGAGTCAAATCAGGCCTGTCCTGTTTCTGCACTCTTTTAGCAGCTTTTGGCAGAAAGAGAAGCTCATACTGAACTGGTCATCACTCACTCTACAGCAATGGCACCACAGCAGTGATTTGTTATTTTTTTGGGATGTCCCATCCTATCTAAGCACACAGCAGGAGGCTGAAGAGGGCTGAGAAACCTCCAGTGAAAGCAGAGCCACAGAAACCCTTCCAAACCACACAGGTGCCACAGACTCTGCCCTCCAATAGCTGCAAACAGAAATAACCTTGTCTCACCCACCTCCCTGTGGCACTGCCAGGCTCAGACAGGCTGGGGGGCCCTGCAGGACCTGCCCATGGCAAAGACATAAAACCTGGGTGTTTGTGCTAGTGGAGAGCTCAGCAGCAGTGCCCAAAGGCACAGGGGAATTTGGGGGAGGCACAGGGGGGTGAGGAAAGATGTCAGCTTCTCTGGCTCCTGATCTTTGCAGGGCAGCATGGAGTGTGTCCCCTGGGCAGTGACATCCAGAGCTCAGGGGATATTGGGAAGCAGCAATGTCCTTTGTCATCCAGGTGTGCTAAAGCTGCAATGATGGGGTTTTTTGGTGGGTTGATTTGGTTTTTGGATAGGTTTTTCATTTTAACAGATGAGGAAGGGATCTTCCCATGGGATTAGGAGTGAAGCATTCTGAAGGGAGGAGAGTTGGGCAGGAATGTTTCCTTTACAGGGAGGGAGGACAGAAAGGAAGAAAGATGAGAGTTAGAGAAGACAGCTAGGAAGAGCTCTGAGAAAAGCAGCATTGCCTCTAATCTATAGATCTCACTAGAGCTGGAAGCAAAATAATTCAAACCACTTGCTATTAAATTAGGAAATTTAAACCCTTTTAAAGACAACAATTAGAAAAAACCCTTTTAAAAACGTTAGAAAAAAAAGAAAGAAAAAGTTGTCCTAATAAGATATCTTACCATTTTATGCTGTTTTAAAATAATTGTGTTTCCTGTCATTATTTTATTGCAGATTGAACAGGAATTAGTTAGAAGTACTCCTATCAGAAGAGTCCCATATGTAATTCTGGTTCTTTCAAGACACTGAAATATCTGTGGGCCCCTTTGTCCTACTGTTTAAAATCCCTGCAATGTGTAAGGGGAGTGCAGCTTATTTTGACACTGAAACACTCTTGCAGGCTCAGGAAGAGGCTGCACAGTTGTGAACAACAGGGAAAGGAGCAGAAGGAGAAATTATCAGTTCTGCTTGCTAAAATCCTAAACTGACCCAGGATCTTCAGTCCAGTTGTTTCTGTTTCTCTGGATGGATTGCTCATTTTAGCCCACTGTTGTACATCTCTGCAGTAAAGCATATCCTAAGCAATTACATTTACAGACTCCCAATTTAATTTTTCTAAAGGACTGCCTGCTGACATGCTAACCACGGGGCAGTCAGTTTGATTTCCATCACATGCAGATGTCCCTTGTTGTGAGGTTTCCTTTGCTGCAGCAGCGCTCTGTGTCAAGGTGACACTGCACCAAACTACCACATGAAAAAATGCTGTGATGTGCTGATTAGCCTCTTCTCTTTGGGTGTTAGCTGATTTTTATTTTATTAATGTCCTTGGGGAAAATCTGATGTGTTTTTTCTCAGACTGCTTTGGATCTAAAACTAATATTGTCACAGATTATTAAATTATCTGGGCACATCTGCTGTTTCCATCTGTTAAGAGAAAGTGCAACTTCCTGCTTTATGCTTTAAATGTGCCATTATGTGGTTTACTCTGAAAATTTTCTATCTGGAAGAGTCCTTGTGTTACAAACCTGAGACTTCTGAACATTCACCATTGTCAATACTGTGTAAAAAGATACCCCTTTAAGGTGTGACCCCGCTCAGATATCCTTACTCTGTAAATGGATTTTTTTTTTCCTTTGTTCTTCCAGTGGTTTTCTCATGACTCAGTGGGAATTCAGTGTACAAATTCCACAGAAATTCAGTGGAAAATACCAGATGGTATTTTAAGTTTAGGTGGGGCAGTGGAGAATGAGGTGTTTGGGCCACCTTCTTCCACTCTTGGACTGACTGAATTGAAGCCTGAACAGAATGATTTGTACAAAAGCTTTGAGGGTTGCTTTCAAGATTCAGGATTTGTAGGCTCCCCTAAACCTGCTGGAGGTGATGTCAACTCTTCTGTATCTGATCATGCTTTCCCTACAGAGAAACAAAAATAAAAAAAGAGTTCCTGTGTAAAGAATACAGCTGGAAGTAGATAGAGCTGGACAGTTTGATTTTTGATTTTGAGGGAAAGCTTCAGAAAACAAGGCATCTGCAATAAGGAGTCTTCTAAAACCCAGCCTTGCTGGGTGTCATGGTGCCAAGTTTTGGGTTTTCCTGATGGTACCAAATGAGGTATTAATTACTTATTTATTTGCTTTTAATCCCTGATGAGGAAAGTGTCTTTTTCCATCTCTTTTGGTACATAGTGGATTTCTTCACTGTGGTGAGGCAGAGATGGACAAATCAAATTACTGTAGTGTAATTGAAAAACCAGCACTGCCATTCATCTATACCTCTCACTAGAACTGTAAACAAGATAATGAAGCCCACCTTGCTATTAAACAAGAAATTTAAAAAAATAATAATGGCAACAGCTCATGGAGTTAAAATAAAAAGAAGTGTAATGATGAAATAGTTATGCTTAGAGATACTTCACCAGGGTTTTCTTGATTTTGAGATCTGTAGAAGAAAACTCCCCCATAATAATTTTTAATTTCTTTTCTCAAGTAATCATTATCAGAGGCTCCAAGGAATTCTGACTTCCCTATATGTTGTGAATCTCACAGTATAAACTATTGTCTTAATGAATTTGTCCTACTGTTTTATATCAATATATCACTCACATCCTTGGTTCTGCTAGTACCTGACAGAGCCATTAAATAATAATTTTGCTCAGGTTCTTTCATTATTTTCCATCTCTCTTGTTTCCCACTTAGTTTGAATGGGAATACTTCACCTGAACTGTCCCATTAATCCACTTTCATGTTGCTGTCACTGCAACATTGCATGTGAGTGACTCAGTGAGCCAGAGAACAAATACTGGGAGAAACCCCAGCAGAAAACATGTGCAGTGATGAGTAACACCCAGAGAGTACTAAAACTAGATAATGTAAAATAAGGTAAGCAAATATAATGATTGTAGTCTTACAGTTGCATCTGCTTTCAAATTAAGCACTGTAAATAAGTGCAGTAATATATAAAATCCCAAGTGGGATAATAAATATAGTCATAAAAACATAAGAACATTTACATTTCCATGCTTATAGAAAGCTAGTCTGTACTTCTTATGCTGTATCTATTTTATGAGGTATCTTGTAACTAAAACAGGAACTCTGCATAATTGTGTATTCAAATATGTCAGTAAAAATATGCAAGAATTAAATCCTTTAGGATTATCTAAATTAAATTTTTTAGATTCTTATAACATTTCTGTTGAACCTTATTATTCTTTTTAATAAAACCCCAGAAAGTTCCCAGAGACAGTCACTTGTAGAAAAACTCAACAGCATTGCAGAGATTTCCACAGATAATAATAGACATCCTATACAATCTTTTATCTTCATCCAGATCTCCATTTAGAGATTGAATACTTGGAGAAGTTTTAGACAGCTATGCAGAAAATCTGCAGTTTTTGGGTCATGGTTTCTCTTTTTTTCATCTCATGGTTCAATGTAAATAATTTTCTTTCCAGTTCTCTCTTGTCCCTTAAAATTTTTTTCATGAAACTCATGAAGCTAATTTCTTATGAAACAATTATCTTCTTCCAAAAAATTCCTTACTAAACAAATAAACAAAGCCCATTTTTCTTTTTGAGTAACAGTTTTTTGTGTGCTGCTCAAAAAATAAGTGATGTTGATCAGGGGAGGGAGAGGAGAAGAAGAAAATTATAAAATGCAGAGATCTCTAAAGGCCATGTGGAAGGAGGGTGTTGAAATTCTACTAAAAGACAGGAAATGGGATCTAGGACAAAGTTTTGTTGGATAGCACTGCAGGACCAGAACAAAACCCTGATAAAGTAATTAGAGTTTGGCCAGTCAGTGCAGTTCAGGATGAATGTGTAGAAAGCAGATTAACTTCTCACATCCAGGAGATAATAGAGAGTCCAAAACAGTCCAGTTGCAGAAATTTGAGGCCACAACACAGAACGTATCACATGTCATGTTTGTCACAGCATACACAAACCAGAACAGCAGTCACCCTCTGGGGAAGCACATGGTGGTTGGGAAGGGCCAGGAGACAGATCAGGGCATTGGCAGTCACGTGAAAGGAGCACTTTTAGTTTAGGAAGGGTGACAGGAACCCAGCTCAGCCAAGATTTTGAGATCTGTCTGCACCCTTGTTCAAAGCAAACAGAAAATCAGATTTGTTTGTATAATATCTGGAACAAGGTCATATATGAAACAGAGGAAATTCAAAAGACAGAGATAAAAATAAAAGGATCTGAACACAGCCTTTGCCAGCCCTCTTAGACCTTGAAAGAGAGCATGTGTGCCTTTTCCCTGCTTTCAGTTAAGAAACTTTCTATTGCAAGAAATTTACAGTGTTCCCTTGTGGAAAAAGGTTCTTGATGTCCCCACAGAGGCCTTGCCATGGCTCAGTGTCCTGCCTGCTGCCCTGTCCCAGCTTTGGGCTCACTCTCTGCTCCAGTCCTTCCCTGTGGTGCCCAGCAGGCTGCACACAGCTCCAGGGTATCTGCAGGGCTCCATGGACACCAGCTCCAGAGCATGGTGCAGTTGTTATTCCAGGAGAAAATGGAAAGTTTTTTGATTTTAAACTGAACAGAGGTTTGCAACCCCTAATTTCATTGTCCCCATTTTCTGGGGACAACGAAATTAAGAGAACAAGAATCAGATAGTTATCAGGTCCAGGGGGAAGTTGGAGCACTGAACAGAAGGACTGGGGCCTCTAAGGGACCTTTGGGCATCTGGCAAAGAAAAAAAACTCATAAAAAGATTGCTTTATAGCCCCAGTTGTGGAAATTTCAAGTTGGATACAAGGAAGGGAGATATCTGATAGCTGAAGCTCTTCCTTGTGTGTGGCAAAAATGTACTGACTTGAGGAGCGAGAAACTGCATGTCTCAAGTTTATGCAAAAACTATAAACCTGCCTAGTCTAGACTCCAAACTGCAATTTCTGGAACTCCTGTGAAGGACAAGACAGTAAAATGGATTGAATTTATGAGAGTAGTCATAGTCATTAGACTACAATATTAGTCCTTAGCAGTCCTAGATGGATTTTTTTCCAACAACACTATTGATTCTGAGAAAAATGTGATTAAATTGCCATTTAGGGGTCATTTAAGGATTGGGATATAGAATAGATAGCTTACATTGGCCCTAAATAAACAGCAAACGTCAAGGAAATTATTAAGGTTTTTGCTTGTGCCAAAGATTATAAAAAATCTCTAAGGAGACCATGTCAGTACAATTCCTTGGAATAAGTACAGATAAGCTTAGACTGGGGGTGGGGAAAGAAAAGAGGTATTTGGCTTAATCTCAGACAGTAAGAATATACTTTCAAGACCTTGTTTAATCAAATCCACTTTTGCTGTATGCAGTGTATTCAAATGAGTGTCTGGCAGATGGCAGCAGTTTAGTGAACAACTTCACAGTTTTCTGTGTAGCATGAGGTAAATTCTAGTATTTTTACCTTCAATCTAGCAGGTTGGTAAGAAAAAGATGTTCAAATAATTACTTATCAAAATACTAAAAAGGCAATGTGAATATTTTGGTCAGCACTGAGCCACGGTGTCAGAACTATTAAAATATTTTGCACAATCCCTGGGGAGTGCAGCAGAGAGACAGACCCAGCAGAGGAAAACACAAGAGGCTGAGGCCCAGGAGCTTCTATTTGATGAAAGTTGTATCTGTGGCAGCCTGGTGGGAAGCAGGGTGTCAGGGCTTGGGGTGTGAGGGTGCCACCAATCCAAAGGGCCTCTGGGGCTGTTTGGGTTGGAGCCAGAGGCACAGGGAGTGAGGGGTGCTGGGGCCACAGCGTGTGGCTCATAGTGTCTGCCAGCCCTGGTGTGGAGATGTATCCACAAGTGCTCTGTGCTGCAGGGCATCCACCAGGAGCAGTCTGTGTAAGAGCATTGAGGTTGTTGGCTGTGCTAACTGTGACACCTTGGTGACCCAGATATTGCTGTGATGTTTGGCAGGAAGCAGCTCAGCTACCTGGGATCTGGGCCTTTGGGAGGGCACTGGGCAGGAGAGGTGGAGGCCTCTCTGGTAAGGGGGTGCAGGTAAGTGGATGTTTCACCTCTGCAAGTGCAGAGAGCTCAGTGGTGATGAGTGGAAGGGCAATGAGGACAAAAAGCAAGCTTCTGGAATGCACATTCTTTTAAGGTCTGATTTTTAGTTACCTACTAAGTGTGTTGTCCCTGAATCCAAATTTCTTCCTTCATTTCTTTAAGAGCTTTAGAACTCCTTTAGAACTCTTTAGAACTCCTTTAGAGCTCCTCAGAATTCCTCTGCTCTTTCCTGGCTCCCTCTGTCCCAAATGGTCATATCCCCTTCCTCCCTCACCTTCCAAACTTTCTCCACCTCTCCAGGCACTGGTCATTTCCTCAAAGCCTTCTGCCTTGCACCATGGTAGTGACTTTTAGTTCAAGGGTGACTTTTCAATGCTGCTAACCTCTTTTAAATAGGGCAGACAAAAAGGATAAAGCATTTAGAGCAATTTTCTTATTTTCTTTCTGGGAATAAAAATTGTATGATCACCCACATTGCAAAATCAAACAGCTCAATGATTTCTCTGGCTGAATAACCTTGGATCATTTTTAATATGACCAGTTGATGCATTGCACATGCCTCTGTCCAAATGGGAAACAACATAGTCAGAAGCCAGATTTGCAGCTGATTTAAATTGGCATGGTTTGATTTTTGTCAGCTGAGTTTTGAACAAAATCTAGCTATGCATCTAGCTCTCCATCCTGCTTCCTGCTCTCAAAACATTATTCTCAAAAAAAATATTTAGATATATAAGTCTATATTTTCCAGTTAATAGAATAAATTAAATTTTTAATGATAGAATAAAAATATAATTAAAATAGAATATTGAATTTTAATAATAATCCAAATATTATTTCACAATCATATTTAAACCACATACAACTAATTAATGCAAAGAATATGAGGAAATCCAGTTCCCACGGTTTTTTAATAAGATCTCAGCAACTGGGCAAACAAAGGAATATTAGTTTATCCTATTGATATAAAATCTCCACTCATACTAATTTGCTTTGTGAAAATCTAGAGGAAGTATTGCATGAGGGTTGTAGGAGACTGCCTGCTGGATCATCTGCATCCAAAATACTGTGCAGTTTCCTCCTCCTTCTCAGGGAGGTGCTGATGCCTCAAAGAAGCAAAATTAGACAAAATTAGATCATTATATTTTGTCAGGAGGAAGTTCAGCCACCCTTATTTTTGTATAAAAATAGGATCTGCTTATTTTACTGTAAGTTTGTGCCTTTCCACTTTTTATTTTCAATGTCACTCTTGTCCCTTTGTGACATCAAACTCAGTGATCAGCTGCATGTTAAGGTCTCGATGGCTGGGTGAGGAGTGGGACCACTAGGACAGGAAGATGGATTCCAAAATGCAGGGAAGGAAAATTACAAACCTTGGAACAGCTGCCCCTCTTGTTTTCACAAAGGATTACTGCCTATGTTTGGGTCTTCCATGAAAATATGAGCCCTAAGAAGCCATGCATGCAGAAAGAGGAGAGGAATATAAAAAACGGTTCACTGACTGCAACTTGATTTCTTGGGGTTGGGTTTTTTTTCTTTCCCTGCAGAACAGCCCACAGAAAATGAAAACAGTGTTTATGTGTTCAGCTGAAAAAAAATTACTATTATTTGCCATGAGAAGGTCAATGTGACCTGGAAAGAAATCCAGCAATGACTGTCTGCTGTCCTTCTTTCCCACCACCATGGGGAAGCTGTCATTAACAGTCTGGCTTTGTTCCTTCCCGGGCACAGGACCAGAGTGAGACCCTCCCATCCACCCTGGGTGACACCAGACCCTCAGAGAACATCACACAGTTAAAGTCCCATCCACCCTGGGTGACACCAGCCCCTCAGAGAACATCACACAGTTAAAGTCCCATCCACCCTGGGTGACACCAGCCCCTCAGAGAACATCACACAAAGTCCCATCCACCCTGGGTGACACCAGACCCTCAGAGAACATCACACAGTTAAAGTCCCATCCACCCTGGGTGACACCAGCCCCTCAGAGAACATCACACGGTTAAAGCCCCCCTTTCAACCACGCCTGCTTAGGAAAAAAAGGCACAGTAAAGACACGTGGATTTTCTTGTACATGTCAGTACTTTAAGGGTCATTACATAAGCTGGCACCAGTGTCTTGGCTTTCTAGTCTCTGAGAATTGTGGTGACCATCTGTAAGATCTGAGTTCTGCAGCTGTACTCAATAAGACAGTGTTGGACTAAATCTTGGAAAAAAGTGCCTAATGCCAAACTGTCTATCACTGTCAATTTGGCTGTGCTTTAAACTTACAAATATAAATTTCCCTGAACAGTTGGGAAAGAATAATAAAGTCAAAATGTCTCATTAAGCAATGCATACTTGGGCCTAATGAATGTATCACTCAGGAGATAAAGGATGGAGCATAATTAATGACACGTGATAACACAGAGATTGTCTGGACCACACTGACCTGTCTTTCAACTTTAACTCTTAGAAGAAAGAGGTTGCTTTACATAAAAAGGGCAAGTTCATCCAGGGCTTGTCCAGACCAGCATTGCCAAATAAACCAGATTATGTAGTGGTGTCATGCAGATAGCAACTTTCTGTAAGCTGGCCTTCCATAAATTTGTAGGACATGAGAAGGTTTCTAATTTACTTTATGAGGCAGAGAGGGGAACTGCAGACAAAATCGAATGCAGCAAGTAAGAGCCTTCAAATTGCTCAGGCTTAAATCAGTTCTTGAGTCCCTGTAGGGGGAAAAAGCACATAAGTAAACAAATCTTGAAACTATTCTTACTCAATGTTGATGAAATTTAAGGCTGTCAAATGTCTACAGGAAGGTGGGAATGAGGCTGATCCTACATCATTCAATACCAATGAGATTTTGTCAATTGACTTTTTGCACTCATATTTAGATGCAGCAGATTTCGCCTTCTGATGGTTAAAGGTAGAGCTATCAGTTCTAACATAAAAGCATCATCTAGTAAAACTCATTGGGGAAAAGAAAACTGAGTGAAATGTTCTTGCTTACTGGAAACCTTGTGTTGGTACATATTTTCTGTTGTATCACTTGAGTTGTAAATCTTAGTTAAAACAGGAGGCAAATTAATATTTACAGATGGAAGCATAAAAGCTAATGTAATATTGACATTTTTATTTCCTTTGAGCTTGTATTTAAGTCATGTATTATCTCTTTTGAAAGTGCAGCTGCTATTGAAACTTAATTAGCAAGATTAGCCTAAAGTGTAATGGTAAAAAGAGTAAACAAATGCAAAGTGATTATTTTTTCCTACTACTTCAGGATCATATTCATGTTATAAAGCTTCTAAAAAATACTTCAGTTTTGGAAATTTAAACCAAGCGAGCAGGCTAGCTTTAAAAAATAGAAATATAAACTGTCTTAGGAGGAACTGCAGCTTGCATTAATCTGTGCTTGTGTGTTGTTTAGGTTGCTCCAAAACATTCAGCTTGAGGTGCAGTTCTGATGTTTTATAGCTTCATTTTGCAGTAAGTTCAAACAAAAATATTTTAAAAACATTTTGACATATATATACATATATACATGTATACATATATATATAATATGTATGTGTGTGTATATATGTGTGTGTGTGTATGTGTGTGTATTCATGCCTCAACTATGCAGCGAGTGGAGATTGTTTCTAACTGAGCCAAAATCAAATTTGGTATTAAGGACAATAAAATTTGCAGAACCGGCATTCTGACTCTGACTAATGCAATGAAGAAATCTTTCACTATTCTGCAGTTTTCTCATGACAATCCTCAAGTCCCTGGAAGTCTGATTCTAACCAGCAGCCCAATAATCCCTCCGAGCCATCCTGTGATTTCCTCTGCCTTGCCTGTGAGATCTGCAGCCCGTTGATCTACAGGAGTTTGCAGGGGCTTTGGTGAGTTCTAGCTGCCTCTCCCTGCCCTTCTCCCCCCTCCAGGCACATGTAGCCCAAAGCAGCCTCCTAGGCAAGGACGTGCTGGAGCAGCAGAAACAGCCTATGCGGAGCATCTGCTTGGGAGCCTTGCTGGAGGCACATCCCAGCCTGATGGCTGCTGATGGAAAGCATCTGCAGGAACACGGAGGCCGTGAGTCATGGAACCTCCTGGGGCTTCATTACTGAGAAGCAAAGTGCCTGGGTCCTCTCCCTGGCCAGCTGCTTTTACAAAACAACAGGAGGAGCGTGGAGCAGAGAGGCGCTTCTCAAATGCCCCCCCAGGAACGAGCGGCCTCTGCTCCAAACGCATGGCTCCAATTTGCATGGGCCCAAGTGATGGCCCACTTATGGCTGTGAACAGGAAACGCTGGAAAACAGGGAACATCTCTGTTTCTGCACAGCAGGAAAGCAGGTAGAACAAAGGGGATGTTCACAGTGTTCAAAGCAGAGCACAGTTATCAGAGATAGTTGATAGGCAAAGGTAGCTTTAATATGGCAAACCTTGTGGAGGGGGCCAGCGTGGCTGCACTAGAATTTACCCCAAAGGCATTATAAATAATCATGTCTGTTTTCTAAATAAGTGAAAACTCTGATGGCTTAAGGTAACATCAGCAGCACTTTACAGTGCCAGCACTGTACCAAGAAACCTGCAAAACATGGTGCAAGACTTACATAACCATGATTAGCAGGTTCATCCCATGCAGGACAAAAGGAGGCTCTGCCAGGTACTGGGCCAGCCCTTCTGTCCACAGCTCAGGGCTGAGTGAATGGGCATTGCTTTTGCCACAGTAATGTTAACAAGAAAACTACAATTATCTTGCACAGTTGTGTTTCTGCATTTAGGACAGGTGCGTTATAGCTTGTAAAGAAGCAAGGCTGGTGAAGCGGGGACAGATTTTGTTCAGTTCTCAGTATCAATAGCCATGCAAAAAGACGGCCTTTTTCCAAAGTTACTGAGCCACAAAAATGTATTTTGTGTGAATTAATGTATGATTACTTTTCGTCCCTTTCCATTGCAAGAGTTTTCTTGCAATATCACCACAGATGAGCACAGTACCTATTTTTCCTGACTCTTTCCTAAGATCCTCCATATTGACACAAAAACACATATCAGACAAAGGAATTTTCTGTGGTTTGGAGCCAAGATGAATATAGCAACTTGGTAAATACTCAAGACTACTAAAAATTAAGAGTTTAGAGAAGTTTTCCATATGGCAATAGTTGAGATACCACAAAATTTCCTGTTTCTAATGCAAAGGGATTGTGTGCAAGCTGTTGACAAACATGCTTTTTGTACTGGGAACCCCTGTATTATGTCTGGGTTTTGAATAAAGCTCTTCCATGCTTTAGTATGAAAAGATGTGACGTGGCCATAAAGCAAGCATGTCAGTCATTTACAATTTCTGGGCTACACAGCATGACTACAAAGTAGGTGACGAGGCTGGGACCCTGTCAGATAGATGAAAGCTGAAAATTAGTGTCATTGGGGAGTGACTCCAGAAGGGATAGGCTAGAGGTCAGGCTGGAGAAAGAAAAGAAGTGCAGGAACCCCAAGGCAGGAGGCAGATAAGGAGAAGCTTCTCTTTTTTAAAAAAATGCTGGAAGACACATTGAGAGAAAAGCTGAGAACACAGAGGCTGGGCTGTAGCCCAGGCTGAGTCTCACATCCTCAAGGAGTCTAAACAGACAATATTTGGTGTCTAGACATATCCAGCTGGTTGAGAGAAGTCATTATTCCTTTGCATGTGGCACTTGTGGAGTCACATCATAAGTATTGCGTCCCATTTGGGGTAAGCCAGGACAGGAGGGATGCTGACAAGTGGTGGGGATCCAGCAGAGCTCCACCCAGATGGCTTTGATGGGACTATGTTCATGTACAGAGGGGCTGAGAGGGATGGGCTTGCTCAGCACAGAGAGCAGAAGGCAGAGAGCATCTCTTTGCTTTCTTCAGCTCCCTGGGGGGGAATGCTACAGGGAGAAGAGAGCCAGGCTCTTCTTGGAGATGCAAAGCCAAGGAATGACACAGAAAAGTCATGACTTGCAGCCAGGGGAACACTAAACACTGCCTGTGCCATAACGGGGAAGTGGGGAACGAGCCTTACTACACGTGGTAACCAAAGGGTAAATGTCTCAGGAGGTGGTCCCAAGGCCAGGGAGGAGGAATGAGGAGTAAAGCTCTTAAAACTTGCCATATTTTTATGCTGTCTTATTTTTATACTTCCACCAGAAGTAAAACAGCCTTATATTCAACTCACAAAGTTAAGCACCAATTGGCTCTGTTTGTCGTTGCATTTCAAGTGGGGATTGAGCATCTTTGAGGGGATGGTGACCAGCTATAGTTTGTCAAAAATGGAGAAAAAAAAAAATTTGAGCCAAATTTGTGATAATCAGCTTGTCAGAGTGTACTGAAGATTGCTCATTGCACTATTTCTATACTTGCAGATGGAAAACCCAAACAGGGCCTTGGCTCTGCTTTGGACACAAGTGCAGATGTCAAAATTGTCTGTATACAATTTCTGATGTGGCCAAAGAATGCTAGCTATAAATGTACACAGTCATTTCACTGGTATTTAGTCTATTGTTTATAAAGAAATAGACTGATAATAGTATGAGAATTTGCGTGCTTATAATTTGTTGGCCTGTAGAAAATTGTTTAGGGAAAAAAATCATGAAATATGTGTAATAAGCCTGTTCCATTTTATTTCTCAGTCAGATTTGTTTTGGGCTGTTTATTTATTTATTTATTTATTTATCTATTTGATTTTCCTCTCAGCTGTACATTCTGGAAAATACTCATGAGATGTATGTTCTGAATGCTTTTGTTTAGCCTTAGCTCTCAAGGCCATCTCAAATACATGCATGCTTGCAAGTTGATAGACCTGATGTACATACTTTGAAAAGTCACATGTATTACTCAGAGAGGGTAATTCAAAAATCTCTTTGTGCTTTATAACCTGGTGTGGCTTCTCATTCTTGAGGTGTGTTTTGTTTGAACTCTGGTTTCCTTTCCTGTGTTTTTTTTTTTTGCTAATCTGTTAAGTAAAGTAATCCTTCTGCTTAATTTAGTTCCTTTGTTAACAAAACTTGAAGATTTTTGAATTGACATGTTCTTATGTGTAAAATAGGCTAGTGTTTATTGTCTTGAGGTGTGTTTTGTTTGAACTCTGGGTTCCTTTCCTGTATTTTATTTTCCTAATCTGTAAACCGAAGTAATCCTTCTCCTTAATTAGTTCCTTTGTTAACAAAACTAGAAGGTTTTTGAATTGACATGTTCTGATTTTTAAAATAGGCTAGTGTTTATTTTTTTCAGCTGTAGTGTCCCATGTTGTGACCTGCAGCCACCTACAGCTTTTTCTCCTGCTCAGTGCTTTACTACTGACTCACCTCACTCCAGCACCGTGTGCCAGTAAAAAAGCAGCAAATGGGACTGAGGCAAATGGGTTTGGCTAGGGGTCAGTTTGGAAGCACATTGTTGAGTCTTCAGTGGTTTCCATTGCAGACTAAAATAAACAAAAGGCCTGTCCACTTGCATGCATGCTACTCATGTGAGTAAGGGATCTTAAAAGGTCTACTTCTCTTTTGTAGATTGGTTTTAGATGACCAAAAAGGAACTGTGGATTTTATCCTTGTGCTAAATATAGTTACTCCATGGTCTTAAGTGTGTAGATTCAACTAAACTGTCTTAAAACCTTCAATTAACTTCAATTTAAGCTACATGAGGACTTGTATCTATAAGCATTGTTGATCAGGAAAATCTTTTGCTCAAAGTTTGATAAAAGCATTAAGAAATGTATTTGTGAGAGGTTCCATATATCCACAATAGCAATTATTTCTGTCAACCACAGCTAAGTAAAATATGGCGTCTGTTTTTTGAAAGACATCATTACCAAGCAAAGCTGTTATTTTGTGCTTCAACATCCAACAGTGCTTGGATACATTATTGGCTTGTATTGAATGCAGATCATTTAATTTTAGATCCTTTTGGCTTTCATAGAAAACTGGCAAACGGGGTAAATATAAAACACTCTTCTGGCCACTAAAGCTTTTTATGAGTAGATATGCATAAACATGCAAGTTTCTTTTGGAGTTCCTCCCTAAACATCTCAGTCTCATGGAAGAGGGTCAGACCCTATGGAAAATGGGCAAGAATTTGAGCCAACAAACCCCATAATTGTCCTGATTGTGTAGGAGGCCAGGCCCAGCAATGGGAAAGATGAGGTACTTTATGTCAGCCTGGATTGCTGAGACCAAATCAGACATCTGACAAGCAGAAAATCCTCCTCATCTCCATCAGAATCCTGTATATATTGCAAGTTCCACTAAAATTGCTTTAAGGGACACAATTCACCCCAGACCACCTCCTAGAAAAGACTCATATTAAAAGCTAAGGATACATACAGATCCATTTTATAAAACATCCTGAAACAGTGAAGTCAATCTTTTTTCATGTACACTCATTTTTGTCCTTTATTTAATTTGCATTTTTAGTTATTGCTTTGAAAAGGATCAATATAAAAATACATTCTATTAACAATTTTACTAACAAACTCTATACTTCAGCTTTATTCTTTAATTTCAAACAAACAAACAAACAAACAAAAAAATAGAAAAAAAAACTAACCTAAACCCCAAAAAACTCTAAAAAACCAAACCCGCCATCTGGGATGATTGTATTTGTTTATAAAACTTGAGAAGTTTCGTGCAGTAAAAGCCAATTAGATACTTGTTTTGTTTAAATCTTGTCTTAGAGCTGAGAGAAGTCTTGGCTATAAACTAAAAACTCTTAATCAGGAACCTCTTTAGCTGTTTTCTTTTATGTATAGGGGATTTCAGTAGGGATAAAAAACTACAAATTCATGTTCCATTCATGACAAGGTCCACATGTACATCTCCACATTGTTGTTTTGCTAAGAGTGCAAAGTGTGAATGAAAAACTGCAAAGATGCAAAATGAATAATAAAGTCACCAGTGGTAGAGCAGGACATTGGGATTTGTTTGCCTTTGGTTTGAAAAATAACATTTCTTAAATTCTGTGCATTACTTGTGTTTTAAACACACTGCAAAACACTGGTGTGTGCAAACACAGTTACTGGCCTCCCCACACTGTTTTGTTCAAGAAGAGATGAAGAGGCATCACTCAGAAAAGTGACAGCTGGACCATTGAGGGCACTTTGTAGGACCTGCTCAAATGCTAAGGTGAGAGAGCAGGACATTTTTTCTTTCCCCATTTCAGACTAAATCCTGTCACAGGTTGGTGACATGCAGCAGCAAATTCCAAAAATAAGACAGAAAAAGATATTAGGAAGGATGGATCTGTTGACACAGCTGTGTCTTGGGATGACTATGGAATAATACATGGCTCAAAGCTGGTCAAGAGCTTTGGGGAGAGAAGGGGCCTTGATGGGCAATTTTTTTACAGGGAGAATCACAAGCTGACCTGAGGGAGTTTTCTTTCTGAGAATTGGTGAACATGGATTCACTGACCATGTCATGAGCATGTTGCTGAGTGCTGGGTGTGGGATAAATATTTGATAAAGTCATCCAGTTCCCCAGATAATCTTTGCCAACCCTAATGAACAATAGTATAAGAAAAGAACAATAGCTGGCATGTTTATAGGAAATTTGGCTTATTGCTACTTCTCACTCGGTTGTGTGTGACAGAGATTTAATATTTTTGAGCTATAAAAATGAGGCTCAAAAGAGCAACTCCCTTAAAGGCTGGAAGAGCATGCAGGTCATGCAGATGGCAGCTTTGGCCAGTGTGAGAGATGCAGCCTGGACTTGCAGACCTGTCAGTGCCCCAGGGCTGAGAATCTATTCTTGATGCCCACATAGTGTGGGTTATTCACCTGCTCACTCCATGGGGCACTTGAGTTTTCTGGGCTGCAGACTGTGCCTGCCAGTCTGAGTCACACTGGAGTTGCTTGTGTTTGCAGATCCCCTGTTTGGCAGTCAGCTGTCCTGCTCTCACCTATGAAACTTGTGTGTGGGAACTCAGCACATCAGTCCTGATGTACAGAGTCCCCGAGACAACCCTTGGGGGGCTCGAAAGCCCTGGAACATGGCCAAAAGTGTTTGGTGGGTGGATTTTGATCCAACACAGGATGTGACAACTGTATGAGGATGAGAGGATCACACAGGGATAAATGGTGATGGTATAGATTAGTTGTGGTCTAAAACACAGGGTTTAGAATCCCGGTACAGGGGGGTTCTATGGGGACAAGATGGAGGAATTAGGGCGTGCCCTGTCCTTCTTCTTCTTCTTCTTGTCATCCATCTTCAAGGGTGGTGGTGGCACTTTGGGATTGGTTTTTACTGAGGGTGCACTTACCAATAAAGGTAAAATGCATTGGGGGAAAAGGGTAAATATCTTATACGTAGTTTCTAGTATAAAAGATAAGTGACCGCCCCGGGGACACGCAGTGTGCCCATGGCTGAACTGCTGTGCGGACCTCTGTCGGCTTGACAGAAAATATTAGATAAAATATTAGATAGTAGATAAAAATTAATAAACATTACTGAAGACCGAGACTCTGAAGATCTCTTTCGTCCTTTGAAGTGCGGGCTGCATCAAGGCCACCCTGAGCCCTTCCCGGCCACAGGTACAGCCGAGACCGGGACACTTGTGCACGATTTTCTGCTTGAGATGGTGTTTTAAAGTGCCCAGTTTAACCTCATGTCCACTCAGCCACCTCTGGGGTTCTCATGGGGTGGACTGATCACTGCACTGATCCCGAGCTTGTTCTGTGTCCTGCTTTTCCATTTCAGCCACTGAATTCTAAATTGCTACACACAGCAACATTAGACTGTTTCAAATCAAGTTTAAGAGCCTCCTTGGTAAAGCATTGCTGCTGAGCTCTCCAGCATCCTGCACAACAGGGCTGCTAGCTGAAAAGGTGATCCGTTATTCATTTGGGTAGCATCTTGCTCGAAGACATGCATAGGACAACTACATTTGGCATGATCCTGGAATTTTCACAGCAGTTTTGTTTTTATCCAGATGCCTGGCAGCCAAAGAGACAAGCATGGATCAGCACATGCTGTTGCCTTGTATGACTGAATAGGTCCTGAAACTGGGAGTTCCTTGCTTTCCTTAGAAAGAGATGGAAGGCAGTTTCATCACCCTGAATTTCTTGACTTGAAGCAGCCAATGAAGCCTCCCACAGGTGTGAAAGCACCTGGCAAAGAGCTCTGTGCCAGACTGCCAGGAGCAATGGGGGAGTTATCCACTGGACACACAGGTAGGAGCTATGGAGACATAGCAAAGAAGTGTTTAGGATGGAAGTGGTCTCTGCTCTCTGCAGAGCACTAAAAAGATGTAACAGATGATGGCTGTTGTATCAGTTGCTGTTCTTGGATTTTGGGATAGAAATGTGCTGTCTGCTGGCCCATGCCTCTCACACAGCCCCCTCTCAACAGGGGTAAAACACAGGGTGCCTTCTGCCGGTGAGCTCCTTTTCCCAGGAATATCATCACACTGCAGGAACATCCATCACAGCCACAAACAGATATTTCCCAAGTACTCATTGCAATTTGCTTGCCTAATTAAATGGGCAGAATTGCTTCATTCCACTTCTGGTGCAAATCTTTGATAGTTTTATCAGTATCATGCTGTAAAGTTTAATGCTGAAATCAACACAGACACATCTGCCTGTTTCCAGAGCATTTGGAGGGCCAAAATCTTACATTTTATGTGCAGTTGGTTAGATCACTCTCACGGTCTCTTCTCTAAATGGTACTTTATTTGCAATTTTAATTTCTTTAGCCATCCCCCTGTTGCCGTTGAATCCTAATTTGATTAAAACACAAATTTTTCCTACATTTCCCTGCATTTTTTTGAGTAAGAGTCAAATTCATTAGCTAATAGTATCAGAGGTATGATTTGTTGACAGTTGTAAGTGTTAAACCAGCAAACTGAAGGCTCTTTAAAGAATAAAGCACTTCAGTGTAGGAGCTGTAGGTGATGAGACCTCTTTGCCCACTGTGACCTTTCCACACATTAGGAAACACTCTCTGTCATTTGTTCTGCTACCACAGCAGAAAATCATTTCACAAAGTAGATATTTGGGTTCTCCAGTCTATAATATCCTCCTAAAATGAACAGAGATCTTAGAGATCAGAGATAATTGTCAGAGATCAATAGTACCCTTACAAAAAATTATCTTACTGATTTCTTTTAAATCCTGTTCAACTATTTGAAGCAATTATGGTACCTGAAGAGAATTCCAGGCACTCTGATTACATCTTGTCTTCTCTTCCTGTTCTGTCATCTGAGTTAAAGCTAGTCTCCATTTTAACTTTTTAATAACAACTTTATCTATCTTACCACTTTTTGAGATGAATCTTAAAAATTCAAAACAGTAGTACTATGTTCTACAATCTATCATGACTTTCCAAGAGTTTATCTACAGTAATAAGATAAGATTTGAGAGTTTTTTGGTGTTGGTTGGTTGGTTAGGGTGGTTTCTTTGGTGGAAGAGCATGCACATGGTCTAAATACCTTCACAGGAGATATAAATATATATTTATTTTTTTTTTAAATGCCTTCCCAGGAGCTTCCAATTCACTGGGCAGTTCTAGTCATGAAAACAAGGGGAAAAGTACTTTTCAGTCTGGATTGCTTTTAGCAAGCGAAGAATTCCTGAGTCTCAACTACTTAAGCCCCAGCAACCCTGGAGGTGTCAGCTTTGACTGGTAGAGGTGAGAACCCACATTTATATGGGTCCAGTGCAGATAACCTGTTTGGGAAGTCAGGTGCAGAGTTTGCTGAGGTGCTGATAAGAGAGGTTTTACAGTATCTGCTCTTGAGCAGGGTGAATCACAAGAATTTCTAAATATGTATTAGTCAGTGGTGAAGAAAAAGCTTGGGAGGGTATCCTTAGCTGTACATTTTAACATAATAGAATGAAAAGGTGAAAGATTACAGAGCAAAACTGGATCAATAAGGGTAAAACACGCTTTTAACATGAGTTCAAAAAGAAGTAATTGCCAAGTTAAGAAGGTATCATTTGAACTGCAATAATAGATATAGCACATAACATATCCTTCTGGTTTGGACATTTGCTGCTCCCCTCTTGTCTCAGCTTTACTGAGAATGTCTCTCTCTGCACATTAAACAGGCTGCCATCATTAAAGCACAAAAAGGTAAAGTTCTCTGTCTGCAAAAATCCTTGCTTGAACCTCAGTTAATGCCATAATAACACATAAATAGTTCTTAAATAATTTCCCATTATTTATTAAGAAAAAAATTATCATTGAAAGCATATTTTATAAATTAATTTTATCCAGTAAAATGGTCCATGTCTGAAGTGCAGTTCCCAGCACCCTTTAAAAGCAAAGTCAAAGAACACTTTTTTCGTAGGTGAATTAATTACCAACTCTGGTCATGCCTTGAATGATGTGGCACAGATTTTGTCATTCCTGGTAGAGCGTTTTTGAATGCTGCATTGAAAGACCATAACTTTAAATATTTGTGTTTTCTTATCAAGTGTATTTTTTTTTCCTTAGTACTTCATTTATTTCCCTATTCTAAAAATATCTCAAACAGGATTTGAGTTATACTGCAACTCCAAACTTCTTTTTCTTTAATATATTTCCCACCAATTCTCTGTAGTCAAGGGCTGAAAAGTTCAGGACTTTAACTTTCTTATCTCTTGCCTTATGCATACATAAAAACAAAACCTGTTAACTAGCAGAAAAAGGGTCAGAAGAAATGAAAACAAACTTCATACTTGGGTGTGCTTGCTTACTTTCCTCCCCACTGAAAAAGAAATGGGAGAGAGTCCTTCCACACTTCTCTGTTTGACTAAGACAACCTTTTCCTGATTAATATAATACAACAGATTTCCCAGGGGACAAAGCATCAGGCTAACAAAATAAAAATACAAAAGAAGTGTGGGGAATGCACAATTGGTACATAGTAATAAAACTATACTCTGTTATCCTGTTTTCTCTAATGCTATCTTGTGTGGGCTATGAATAAAAAACCATGGCACCCAACATGTGTACCACCATTTCCAGATTAATTTACAGTCTTTAAAGAGAGCATTAAAATAATGTAATGTAGCTTATGGAGGAAATGCTGTGGACTTTATTCTTTTTTTGAATTTATTGAAAAAAATGTGTGGCTGGCCAAGCACATGCTATTTTGAGAGACATTCAATCATGATACCAATTTTATAAGCCTTTTCCTTATTAATGAGAGAGCTCACTCAGTAAGAAAAAAGGCATTTGTTGGAAACCATCAATGAAACAGTCAGAGAGCTGATAGTCATTAAGTGGCCCATCATTTGGGTCTGTGCTGTGCTTTTGGGTCTCCCCTGGTCTGATTACAGATTTACTTGCAATTTAGTGAAAGTGGGCTTAATATTTTTGTGCGTCGTAGGGACAGCTTTTCCTTTTAGCAAATCAGTGGAGGATGGTGACAGAGTACAGAGAGCATCTTCTGGTGTTGCTGCAGAGGTGACAGCCATGGGGTGGCTGGGTCACAGGAAAAGACTTGCATCCATCCACCCACCCTGCAGAAGTATATGGATGGATGGATGGATGGATGGATGGATGGATGGATGGATGGATGGATGGATGGATGGATGGATGGATGGATGGACGGATGTACAGCCATAACGTGCCTCTGCATTTCCAGTGCAGAGAGATCCCATTAAGATGTTCAGCAGATCCAGCAGCTGCTGTGCCAGCTCACAGGGTTACCTCCTGCACTCTGGCATGCTTCCCAAACTTGAGCAATACACTTGTCTTCTCCCCAGCCTTAAAACATGGCTCAGACTCTTTGAAGTGACAAGTGAGCATGAGGCATCACTACAGAGAACAGAGTAACTTAAGCTAAAGAGGTGGATTGCCATCAGAAAAATTGTGTTGAATAAGGCAGATCCCAATAGGATCATGAATGTCATTCTTCTTTTTTCAATTTTAAAGAGTGAATACGCTTGGCACTTCAAGGAAACCAGAAATCCCTCCAGACATGTTAAATTCCAATTCAGCTTTATATTATTAAGTAACTAATGTGATCCAGCCATCCCTGTAAACACAAAAAAGTGCTGAGCACAAGCAAAATAGCCCTTTTTACCATGAATAGTACTTTGTTTTCAACTTCATGGTATCTTTCCCTGCAACAGGCTACAGAGGATGTGAATTCCAATAGCCCATTTTCTAAAAATAGTGAAACACACAGTGTAAATATTCTGCTTTCACTTTTGGGCTGTGCTACCCAGACAAAGACAGATGACACTCTAATGGATATACTTGTTCGTATCTCTTTTACATTAAAAAAAGCCAAACCAAAACAAAACAAAACCAATATGTTTTGGTATGTAAGGATTGTTCTACATGCAAAACAAGAAAGTGAGGCAATAGAGTGCAGAGCAGCCTAGTCCTGCAGTAATAATGATGTCCTGCCTCCTAAACCTTTCTGGGATGACAGGATTTAGAAGCTTCCACATCAACCCAAATGAATGCTGAAGAGCATTCCTAAGTGCTTTGATCATAACAACTGTCCTGTGACAGTCACCTATCCTGACCCTTAATGTTCAGAGTGCTTACACAGAGAGCATTTTCCAGAGGTCTTCCGAGGGTTAGGATGCATCTTCAGGCAGAACACTGTGACCCATGGGGGGGCTCCAGACAAGCAAACAAAGTGCAGGAGGACAAAGAACAGCTCTGTCCTCAGGCAGCCAGAAGGCAGGGCTTGGGCACAGCCCTGCAGGAATCCAGTTGTGCAGCTTCTGCTCTGAGCTGGGCCTCAGTTATCCTGCCATAGTGTTGGATGTGCTGATCTAGGGCTCTGAGGCTCTGAGCCTTGTGCTGGGCTTCAGGTGGGACATGTGGCTTGACTTTTTCTGGGCTTTGCAGCTTTTTGCACTTTCATGGCTTGCTCACAACCAGAGCTACTTTTGAGTTGAGGATGCTTTTGGCCTTTTAGCTTGAACCTCCTGCTACCAAGAAAGAACACACAACAGATACTTTTACTCATTTTAACTTGTTCTGTGTCACATTCTTTCCCCGTTGGAAAGGTTATTTCAACATCCTGCTGATTTGTTGCATTTGCCTTTCTCTGCTCTGTCTGCTCTCAGCACAGGAGCAGCCAATTGCTTTGCTTCATTGAAGCCTTTACTGTAAAAAGGCTGAGATCACTGAGCAGTATTAGGTGGGAAGCACTGCCCATGTGTTTTGTGTCCCAGTACTCATTCTCTGCTGTTATTTAAGGACAACTGCAAATGATGTAGACATATGTAGAATAATTGCCAGCCCTGAAGGTTCTTGCTAGTGATTTATACACTCTGCCAGTACAGTTAGAGCACTTCTACTACAAAACCTTACATTTCTTACCCAGTTATTTATAACTCTGCCTGCCTTATTTTAAAACTTGCCCTTTTCTTCAGGTAGCAAAGGCTCGCCAAGATAATAATACATTTTAATGACTGATTTTGTGGAATAAACCTAAGAAATAATCTCTGCAGGAATTTTATCATCCCAGTTATCTGGTTTTAAGGATGCTGCTTCTTTAAGATTGAGACCAAATTGTGCAATATTTTCTTTCAACTCCTAATCCATATTTTCTTCTGTTCTAGTCTCCCCACTCCTAGGCTGCAAGTGTAATGATTTACAAGATGGATCATGAGAAAGCAGGAAAGGTCTTCCTGCTGCTATCTGCTGGTCACAGACAATTCCACTTCAGTCTTCCATTCAAAACAGAACAAACTGCAGAAAATAAGTGTTTCCATGCAAAGTAGACAGGGAAACATCTGCCATGGAAAACAAGAGATGCCAGTAAATAAATAAGCTTCAAAAAAGAAGCTGTCCACCCTCTTTCATCATAGAGAGGAACGAAGAATATTTGCATCTCTCTACAGTAAAGGTAAATGAAAGACTACGCTTTTATGAGAATTTGTCCACTCTAACTTCTGAAGCCTTCCTCAGCCTGATGAAGGAAACAATGCCTTTTCTAAGTGTCCTGAGGTTGAAGCTCTCAGCCCACCATGATTAAGTTCAGAAACATACACATCATATGTGATATTCTATTCCAGTTTCTCCAGGATCATATTTTTCACCCCAGCAAAGATGGATAGATGTGGTCAAGACGAGTCAGAGCAAATCAAATCTGTGTAGAGAAATTCCATGTTGCAGAGTATAGGTGGCAAAGAACTTTCTGCTCCTTTTTGGTTGCAATTTTTGAGAATAACAAAAGAGGAGATTAATCATTACACTTGCTGCATATGGAGGAGCTGTAGAGCAAATAATACTTTTACTGAATCAGCAGGAACCTCTCTAATGCTGTTACTTCTGCTCCTGAGGTTGTTTTTTTCCAAGAGTTATAATCTATGCAGAAGAAGAGCAATCAAAAGTCTCCAGATTTGTAGAAGTAATGTGATAGAAGACATAAAGAAAGGTCTTAAGATCCCAGATAGAGACTAATGTGTGTTGATTTTTAATTAAGTAAAAATTAGATGCAATGCTGTTTTTCCATTCTTTGCTACTGTGTCTTCCTAAGAAGATAAATTTGAATTCAAATGCAAAGAGAATTCAAATCAAGGGATTTCAGTTTGGTCTCTAGTAATCCAGTGTTTGGGGAATAGGATGCTGTCCCCTATTTTAAACTGAATTGTTTGTGTACCAAACACACAAGGTATTATTTCATTCTACAAGGCAATACCAAAGTCAGAGTGATTGGCAATGACCTGATTTTTAAAGTGGAAAGAATTATAGCAGAAATTGAGGTTTCCTCATAGGATTTTATGATTCAGAAAAACAATTCATGCCATATAAACAAAAATGCTTCCAGCCTAAAAGCATGTAGTTTGGTAGAATGATGATCCCAAAATGGCAAATGGAATTAAAGATTTATGGTAGAAATCAATCTTAGATTTTATATTCATGTTACTAATCAGAAGTTGTGCAGTATGTAAATGTCATATATAATAAAGGGAATAAAATATGTTTTATTGGCTGGATTTCACCAGAACAATACAATTTATATAAATAGTTTGTCTCAGCTAGAAAGAATTCAGCAGTGTTCTCAGAGGAATATTTGTTCTATGCAAACCAAGCTGGATGCAAAAAGCTATAGCATCCTTTGCTGCATCAATCTTGTTTGCCCCCACCCGAAGGCCCTGAGCTCTGTACGTGTCTGAGGCCGTGTCCAGGCATGCCGGGTCCCTGGCAGCCACTCAAGGACTCCATCAGACATGGAATTTCTCCGTGGCTGCACCCACTGGCAAGCTCTGTCTAGCTAGGCTCCCTCTCATCAGCTTCCCCTCCTAGGGTCACTCCAGGCCACAAGGAGCTGGCTCAGAACAGGCTTCTGCCTCACTTGACCACAATTGGAAAAAGGGGGGAGAGGCTCTCAGGTATCTTTCCTGGGAATGAGAAACCTTCCACTGGGACCTTGTGGCTTTGGGGGGAAACGTGTTTAGATTCCTTTAGTTTCCCCTCAGCATGTGGTTATTCCCCCTGGCAATAGGCACCTGCTCTTGGCCACATCTCTGCCTGCCTTGGGAAGAGAGAAGGGCAGGAATGGTGAGCACCTCTCCTGCTCCCGCTTAATGCTCTTTTTCAGGGTGTGACCTTATCCTTTTGTACGTGTGGCATTCCTTCATATTCAGATGGTCCATTTGTTGGACAGAATGCATCTTGCTATTTATTTGGGATGCACTGCCTGTGCATAAGGTCAAAAGTGAATAACATGATAATTCTGGCTTGCAACCTGTTCTGAGTGAGCTTAGTAGCAAGTCCATGATTCCTGCTACATCTCTATCAGCTCTAGGAGATACCAAGTCCAAGTTTCCTAGCTGGAAAATCTCCAAAGACCTGAACATTTGCAAAACAGCAACAACAAAAAAGTAATCCGGTTCTTATAGCTGATTTTACTAGTAATTTTTTTTTCTATTTTAATTCTTTTCAGTGTTTTAAAAGCCACTTATCAGATCTTAGTTTGCATTTATCCATCTTGCTTATCCTGTTGTTACTTAATTATGGGATTGAGGGACAGTCTTCAAGAAATTAAGTGCTGCATAACTTTGAACAAGTTGTCTTCTATTCCTCTGACTTTGATAGACTGTGTGGAGTGGGAAGGACGTGCTAGGGTGAAAGGGGAGAGCACTTGAGTGAGAAGTGTTTTTATAGAGAGATAGAAACTAACAGTGTTTATACAAGCAAAGAAATATGCAGTCAATGAAATGGAAAAGATAAGGAATCTGAAAATTCAAAATAAGTTAACAGCTTCTCAAGACAAATTTGGAAAACTGGTGGATTTGTATGTCTCTTTCTTTGGTTCTTATGGCCTCTATTGCTGTTGGTTCAAGTTAGGTGAGTTGATTTTTGATGGTCTGCTTTGGGTGAGAGACAAGTAAGAAGTTCTTGAAAACCTTAATTTAATAACACCATTCTCCCAAAATTACTAGAACTGGCTACAATGTGCAGCCAAAATACTCATTTTACAGCTGATAATTACATTTTCTGTAAATGCAGACCTTCAGGTCTCAAGTATCTGTCCTGAATGAAATATAAAGTGGATCATTTACAAGATTTTATTTTCAGGTGGAAGTTGGTATGATGACAAAACACAGTTGCTTCAAAAGTTTGATTTGAGTAACCACCACTAAACAGAGTAACTGCCTTTGGGAAAGGGGACAAGCTTCTGAACTTGCTCTTGCATCTGGATCACTCAAGGTGATGTGCCTGCACAGGTTTTGTGAGCAGTGGGTGCTGCCTCAGCCCTGTAATTCTAACTCAGGCTCCAGTGAAAGTGCAGCTTCTCCAGCTCCAGTGCAGATGTTTTCCATACAGGAAGCCTCTAATCCAAACTTTCCCTCTCTCCTCTTGCTGGCCTCACATGGCCTTGTCGTGCTCTTTGCTCATTCTGAAACAATTATATACATTTGAATGGCAGCCAGACCAATTGCAGCCTGCTTTTCAAAAATTAACCTGTTGTTCTGACAATTGCATTTAGCAGAACATTCAAATCAACCAGGATAAAGGTAGAAAATAATTTAATTTTTCTTGTTAATGAGCTTAATTATAACAATCCACTAAGTAAGTCCTGTTCCTTCTTCAGCCATTTCCTGCAGGTCCCACATTCAGCTACGAACCATGTGTATGTATGTCTTTATTCATACCAGAAAATTTCCAGATTGCACCAAGGAGGTTTTGCCAAAGCATTTCTCTGAAGTGCTTCTACTTTGAAAAAAAAAATCAAGGTGAATCCTGAAAGATGCTGTACAGCACTTTGCTTGTGTTATAACTTGTAAAGCCCAATTCAACAAACCAGGTTTCCTGTGATGAAATATTGTGTTCTTGCTTTGAACTGACAGGGTGTCAGGGTGACATGAATCTCTTAAAAAGTTTCATAGCACAGCTCAAGAGATTTGTTTTCAAGGACTTACATATTCCTTGTGTTTGCATAATTAAGAGACAGATTTGTATTTTTTTTTCTGGTGCCAAAACACACAGGAAAGTACACATAATTTACTGGAATACAATGGGATAAGGGAACCTTCTGAAGTATTTCATTTAGGTTTCTGTTCTGGTTTGTATTTACTGATCTTTTTTTAGTGTTTTTTTCTGGCAATTGGAATGGATCTGAACTTGCACCATCTCAAAATTTATAGAGCCTGTGAACATGTGTGTGGCGTGGGTGGCTTAGCAGTATTTGCTGGATCCACAGAAGGAAACTTTTGCATGTATTAAGATGATAAATTTCACAACTGCTTTGAAGGTGAGCAGGAACAGTCTTAGTACTTGATTGATTGAAAAGACCTGTTTAATGACCACTATCAATCACATATATTTTAATTTGCAGATTTCTAATTTGCCCATTGTGTGGCTTAGTCAGAACATGCTTCATGCAAACTAGGGATTTATTAAAAAGCCCAAACACTCCACATTTGTTTGTTCCCTCCCTTTGTGTTACAGAAAAACAGAATAACTCCTTTATATCTTTATTTGTTCCCATGGAGATTTCAAGACACCAGTAAGAGAAGATCTACATTACATAAAGGTCATAGAACACATCTCTAACACATGGGCCCCCTTGAAACACTAGTACACCTTCAGGCTGTGTCTGTATGACCAAATCCAAGCACACCTGGAAACATTTCTGTGCACCAGGCTGAGAACATCTGTGCTGGTGAAGAGAGCTTTGCCTGGCATGAGTTCATCCTTTCCCAAACAGTGCTGTACCCAAACAATTCCTGGGCACTTTTTTGTGTTTTGAGAGTTAAATGACTGTGGTGGCCATTCCCTCCAGGCAGGCCCCGTGGAACCTCTTCTTTTGGAGACTGAAAGCAGTTGTTCAGCACAGACACAGGCCATCCCAGTTCATTTAGAGCCAAAAATACCTCAGGCCAAGTTCATTTACTGGAGCAGGTATAGCCAGAAGAACTTCTACCAGAAACAGAAGACATTGATATTTCCCCATGCTTTGTGCTGTCTTGGAAGGTTATTTTGGAAACAAGAAAACCCAACACCTAGTCTCCTGGATAAGGAACATCTGCTTCTCTGTGATTTTTATAATATCAGGTATCATACCAAACTAACAAAGGGTTCTCTCTCCAACTTGGTTGCAACCGATCCCTCATTTTTGAGAACAGATTTTCAGCTGAAACATTTCCATCTCGGCCTCTGTCCCAGTTTATTTCAGTTTCCCACAGACCTGCTGAGCTCCATTGTTGTTGCAAATGAGAAATAGGAAAAAAATAAAATTATCCTGAAGTTTCAGGGCAACATGTGTTTGAATAAGAAACTCATTACTCTGGTTATATATTGGGCCTCAAAAGGGTAGGTCACAGAGTACTGAAAAGAATAAAAATCACAAAGATTTTAGTAGAACTTTGGAGGTTCACAACCTTATTAGAAATCCTCAGGAAGAAGGAAAAAATTTGACTCAAAGATAACTCATTAAGGACATATTCAACCTCTGGTAAAAAAAAGAAATTGTTAAAGAAACTGATTGGCAACTTGGAGACTTCTGTCATAAACCAAATTACAAAAAATACCCACAGAAGTCAGTGAAGAATCTAATCTTGATACGACAAGGGTAAGTGAGTGTACAAGCCCGTGTTTTAAACAGTACATTAATATTTTTAAATGTTTGTTATATACAAAATTCCCAACTAAAGTCCAGTCTATTGACATGGAATAATTTGTACCTCAGAGATGGACAGAATTAGTGAGAACAGTTTGAGAATATTCAGTGGAAGGAAACCCAAAACATAAGCAGTGTAAGAGGAAGAATTTACAGAGAAAAAAAATGGGTTATTTACACCGAATTTCCTCCTAGAAAGCACATAATGAGAAATATTTGTAACCACTAGCAAAAACAATTAAAAAAAGAAAAAAAAAAAGAAGTTCTGCCGTGCTGCTGGCTGGCTTCCAGACCAAGGGCCAGTCAAATGCCTCCTCCTCCCACTCCTTTTGGTACTAGCAGGAGTCAGAAACTCTGAGGCCAAGAGCAGCATTAACAGTGTAAAGGTCTTTTTGGATCTTATAGCAGAGTTGTATTGAATCCTTATTTTTTGAGTTTGGTTTGCATTCTGCCAATTTGTTATTTCTTATTTTCAGGATATGTCAGGATTGCTTATTTCTGCCTTTCACTGTTTTCTGTTTTTCTTATCTTCTATTACTCCTGTGAATTGTCGCTCTCTATTTTTTTCTTCCAGGAGAATGATTTCCTCCCTTCCTGATTGCTCTTCTGTAACTGCTGCTCCATCTTCCTCCTAATCTGTGCCTGTCATATCTGCTTTTCCTCACACAACTCCTTGTCCAGGTTTCCTTCTTCAAAGGTGAAAGAAATTCAAGAAGTTAGAAACTATTTCTTCTAACATTCTGTAAAATATTTCTTCTTCTGTCTTCCACATACTCTCTTCCCTCAAAGACTTGTGCTCTGCCATCTCCTTAATTTATAGGTGCTTTCATATAATCTCTCTTGAAAAATTCATTATGTGCAAAATCTCTTTCATGAACTTCACTAACAGAATGGTAATTAATAACATGTTGGAATAAGTTAGAAGTGACTCAGAGTTTTGGAAAGGTGCAAAGTTTTGAATGCATTATTGAGCAAGCAATACGACCTTGCATATCTGTTGCCTCTTGGAACTGGAATGTGCATAAACTGCACCACTGCAACTGAGATGAACCTTCCCTGTCTAAAGGGTCTGTCACAACAATTGCTGTGAGCAGACTATTGCATGAGGGAATCCAGTGCTTGGAGTTTGGTTTAATAGGCACCCTATAGGTACTGTCCTACCCAAAATTTTTGCTTTCAGTTGAAGGGAGAGGCTTCTTTGCGGAGCTTTATGATGGCAGTTTTCCAGATGGGATTTATTCATTAAGAGCAGTGCATGTGTGTATTGCCAAATGCAAGCCAAAATGAGACCTTCTTCAGCAGAAACCACAAACTGGAAAGTAGCCCTGTATGAAGGAATATTAAGCCCAAAGACACCAAGAACCTGGCATCTGGTATTTATCTAAGCATTGCATTTGGCTTTGGCTACTGATCTCAGCAGTATCTGGGAATCTGTTGAGAGAGTCCAGTTGTGAAACACACCATGGTTTGGATGACTACTGGCTTTTCTTGTGGACAAAATTCTTCTTTTAATTAAACCCTGAAGCTCTGATGATGTTAGCTATGTATCATGAATGCCAGTAACATTTTTTCTTTGATCTCAATGGGAAGTGTTCCCGCTTCCAAGATGAAAGACATACCAAAAAGGACATTCCCCATTAAATAGATTTGCTGCACATAATGACCTAAAACTCCACCAAGTCTTACTTAAATTTCAGGTTTTGCTGCCTTTCTGTTGGATAGTCTTGAATAGTACTGAAATTTGTCCTTGTGCATTACTCAGTAATGACATCAGGTCAAAGTAAACTTAGCATTTCTATCACAATAAACCATTTCCCTGTGGTTTACTAGAACAGTCTGAACCTGGCGTGTGTAACATTTTCTCTGTGGAATGATTAATATCATCTGAGCCAATGCCTGAAATAATTACAAATTAAGGAAAAGGAACTACAGCAAAAGAAACATGGAACTAATGACCAGTTTACCAAAGTAAAACTGATATACCTCAAAAACCAGCTGGGCATCAGATGCAGAAAGCAGCAATCCCACCTCTGAAAAGATCAGAGGACCATCTATTGACCAAATAGGATCCTTTCCCTGTCTAGACATCTCTGTTCTGCCATCCTGCAGCCTGCAATGGCATCAGCTCTGGGGTTTCCCACTACAGTGCAACTGTTCACAAGGTAGTCAATCACCAGAAATGGTCTAGAGTAAAAAAGAGCAAAATGCATCTGGACGATGCAATGTCTGAAGGAACCTTAGGATTGTGGGGAGTGGAGTGATAAAGAGCACTGCTGTATTTTCTGCCAGGCCTCTCATTACTCCGGAAACAGCAGTTCAGTCTATATAGCTTTGCTTCCCTGTCACTGCATTTCAGATTGGCTTGGCTTGACTGTTACTATTTAAATTATATTTTTGCTTCTTGAACTCAAGTTATCTTACACTTCAAGAGGTTTGTATACTTTTCTGCAGGTTATTCTACTTTGGTGACTGTCTCTGACTAAAAGATTTCATGTCTAAAATCTTCTCGTTAAAGATCTGAAAGGGCACTGGATGTACTAAGATATGTGCTTGTGAGAGTAATAATTATATTTTTGGTCCTTCTGTTTGATCATTCACCTGACCTTTTTCAACTTGAATTTTTGCTTTGTATAAAGAACTAAGTTGCATTGATATTTTAAAAAAAATTACAGCCATGTGTCTCTCAGCTGGTCTGATCAGCACTACTCAAGCTGCCAAGAGTAAGAGAAAAAATCCCAATGAGAAATCACCTGAAATCAGAAAGTCACCTTGGCAAGCCAGGTTGCCAAGTAGTCACTTCTTTGACCCTGGCCAGCTGATATGGCTCATTCTTTGTAAGGCTCCCAGGCAGATCTGGAGGTTTCCAGTGCTGGCTCAGCCCAGAGAGCAATGAGCCTTGTCAGCTCAGGGATGCAGAGGTCTCAGCAGGCTGCACAACCTCTGAGCTTCTGTCAGAGGTGGAAACAAGTGAGATAAATGGAAGTTCTCTTTTATTCCCTCTGCTTAGTTTGTTCGTGATTTTGAGTCTGAAGGCAGATTCTTCAAAACATAGTTCTTTTGAGTCAATTTATTCAGCTGCTTTAATGAGGTGCCAAGAGTAAAGATGTTTAACACACGTTGTTCAATGAATGTGTTCCCCCATTGGTGAGGTTTTGGATTCAGATGGCAGGAGATTATAAACTAAGGAAATTATATCGCTTTAGAAACAGGCAACAGTAGGGCTAGTTCTAGTTTATGTCCTGTAGAGGACTAGTGAAATAAAGCTTCAGCTTAGGGCTAGTGATCACATCAGGGTCAGTGCTTGAACTGAGATGAGCCTCAAAACCAGATATAGATATACAGAGATTAGATAGATAGATAGATAGATAGATAGATAGATATAGATAGATAGATAGATATAGATAGATTTTTTTTTTTTTCCAGAAAGATATGATAGGTTTTATTTATGACCCAATGAGTTCATTCTGTCTGTAGTGGTAGCAGTTGCTGGCCTGTGATTAAGGTTAAGGCTCAGATTAGCAGTAGGGTTAACTTCAATGCAGACAAGGGCCAAGGAGCAGCTCCATGTGAAGCTGCTTGCCTAGTTTTGTGTCACAATGTTGGACTTACAACTAATTCCATTGCCCAGAGAGGATGATCAGTTAAGTTCAAATTTGTGTTTTAATTGGCTGTGTTTAAGGAGTTTGAACTGCACAAAACTGAAATATGTTTCCCTCTCACAGAAAAAGAACAAATGCCAACAGAAACACCCTAATTAGGTTCTTTTAGTTGCCAAGAATTTCAGATTAGAGGAAAATCAGTATATTGCTGGATAGAAATTAGTGTTCAGACAAGTCACATGCTGCAGAACTAGAAGTCCATGAAAGGGAAAAGCTGTCCACGTGGAAAAATCAGGCTTCTTGCCTGAATCCAGTCTCTAGTTTATCTGCAATGCTATGCTCAAAGACTCAGGACAGCAAGACCTAACCAGTATTGTGAAACCTTGGGAAGCCTCTGGAGGTGGATGTGAGCTAGTGCCAAAGCCAGGTCTCATGATGGAGTAACTGCTTTATGGATAAATACGGGACAACGACTAGGAATCACAATTTCACTGGCTGGCAGAACTAAGAATTAACTTTTGAATTAGCCACACTGTGTTGTAGCTAATAGGAGCTAATAGCTACTGTGTTGTAGTTTCCAGGAGCTAAGGGGTGTGGGTTGACAGTGTCAGCAGGGGCCGGTGCTATGGGGTTAGACGTGGGTGATAGAAAAAGATGTTCCTAACACTGGCTTACTCATAGCTCCTTGGCTTTCCTGTCTGAGCAGAGATCTGAAGCTCAGGGCTAGCTGTAGTGCTGGCACGTGGCCTGGAAGGGCTTTGGAATCCATGTTGTATGCTAGGCTGGGGATTTGATGCGGGAAGGAGTTGCTGTGAGTCACACTGCCCTGGTATCTCCAGTCTATCTCATCTGGAGTAAAGGGGAGGATGGGCGCCAAGGTTAGGCAATGGCCGAATGTCGTCTGAGTGAAAATGCAGATTTAGAACTAGTGCCGAGAGGGCCAAGTGTATTTGTGTCAAACAGGATTGCAAAAATTGCCATTTTATGCACATAGCCAACTTTTATAATTTCTTTAGTGAATCTAGAAGAAAGTTTGTTTTCACTAGAAATATTGCTGGTTTGGATATGTGATATTCCCTTCCCAAAGCGGAGATACTACTCAAACATTACAAGTCTTCACATTTATGTGAATTATCTTGAAAATTTCTGTGGTATTAGATAATTATTTACAGCTATTAGTATTACATTTTTTATGAGTTATAAGAGTAGAGGCACTCTATTAAGTCAGAGAATTAGGGGAGGATTTACACTCTGTAGTGTAAGCCTGAAACAAAAGTTCTCTGTGTGGGTATTGTGCTTCTCCATGTGGATGCATTAGAATTACTGTGCCATATGTGTGATGGGGTACAACCCTCATGCTTCTCTATAAGAAGAATGATGGGCTCAGGAAGCAATTTTGAGGAAGAAGTTTGGATTTATGTCCTCTTCCTATTCTTGGGATAGTGAGAAACAACATAATTTAGCAGCAGCAGAAGAGTTCTCACCATAATCCCTTCTCACAATAAACAGAGTTATCTTGTTTCTTCAGTTAAATTCACACCAATAAACATACAATGGGTTCCCACAAGAACATGCCCAAGGCAGTCCTCCACAGTCTAAAAATCATCCTGAAAACTATCTGAAAAATGCCCAAAATACAGGAATTATCAGGTTTTTGTACTTGTCCTGCAGCTTAAATCTTCACTTCTACTGTCAAGTTTCTAACCCTAAGGATGTCCAGACTACTCCTAAGCATCTGTAACCTCAGAGTTACTATAATTTTATTCTGTTTCATGTAGGGATAAAATCTTTTATCACTTTGATGACACTATAGTAAAAAAAGGAAAAGTTGCTGAGAGTAAAATGCAGAAGCAAGTGGTAAGATTTTAGACATATGTAAGAATACTGCTCATGCTGACAATAGTGGAAATACTCAAGTGTATAAGATCGTGTTCATAAAGTTTTAATGTGGCTGATAATTAAGTGTAATGCTGCAAAAGGTCAATTAGATGTTCATTGCAAAATAGGTCCCATTACAGGCTAGTCCCTCAAAATCAAACTGTTCACAATTTTTCAAATCTCATTTTGGTGCCAAAAGGTTCAGATGATGCTAAAATACTCTTGTCTTCTATAGAACATATCTTTTCTTGCCTTACTCCTAACCATGTAATCTCCTTACATTCAGACCTCACTTCTTTTCTGAGAAATGTGGTGGCATTTGGCATGCCTTTTATATTTTAATTGTGTTTTAAGATGATGGCATAGCTAGTAGTAAATGCTTCAGTTTTTCCATAGCTGCACACAAAGCTGGTATTTTCAGTAAAGTTGAGGGAAATTAGACAGTCAAATCCCCATAAATTTCAGTGGATGATGGACACAGGCCTAGCTCTGCTACTTTGAAAATCCCAAGAGACTTAAAACTTTCTTTGTTTTTACTAAGTAAATAGATCAATCTTTTTAAGTGAAATATTTAGAAATTAACTGAAACACCTGTTCTGAATAGATCTAAATATTACAAAAATCTAGCAGTATAGGTCTTGTAAGAGTGTCTATATTCTCTTTTCCATCTCTCCTCCCATTGTAAACTGAGGACCTGAGGAGCCAGCAACTGAAGTCAATGGAAAGTGAAGCTGCTGAGCAACTCTGTAAACAAACTCTCCCAGCTCAGTGAGGTATTCACAGAAAAGCATCCAAAAATGTGCTTTCTGTTTGTGCAGTGTCTAAGTGCTCCATGGCTGATACCAACTCTAAGTGCAACTGCAGTGCACTCTGGAATGAAGGGAGATGTGTTAGGGGCCCTTTCAGCCTCCCAGCCCTCAGGTTACAGCAGAAAAAAATGTAATGTGAGCATGGGCAGTCTGCAGCTCCAAAGGCAAAGGCACAAATATTTATGGGTGCTCATTAATTCCAAACCAAAACTAAGGCAGAACATGGCTCCTTTTTCCCAGAAGTTTTCACTGCTTTTTCTTTAATGCTTTAGATGCTGTAGGATATAGTCATGTCAATTTGTGTGTTCTGCTCATTTTCAGAAGTGCTAGTGTCAGGGCAAAGCATTTTCACAGGGTAAAATTAGAAAGCTATTCATAATAAGTAAAAAAGCCAACTTTTTATTTCTTAACTGTTTGGTTCTGTTTGGTGCTTTTCAAATGGGTGTTACACATTCTGCTCATTTTATCCATCTTCAGCAAGACGTGATGGTCCTCTTAGTACACAGGGATTTTTGAAGTGTAGTTTCACTTAGGCAATAGATTCAAATTCTTGGTTACTTTAATGGAATAAAAGTGGTTTTGAAATATTTCAGAACCTTAGCCCTGGAGAAATATGTTCTCCTATTCTGATTGTCACATAATGACAAATCCATTCCTTCAGTAGTTATCAGAGGATGCACCTTTGAATGGCCATGGCCATGTATCTATAGTGGGAAAAACTTGTTTTTTACATCTTCTCACCCATCCTTGACTGATCTACTCAGAGTGCTCCAAAGACGGAGGAGACACAAAGCAACACCCATGAAAGCAGTTGATCTGGTGCAGGGCTGGGATTTCTGAGACACAACTGTGCACAGAAACAAAATCTGAAGAGGAGGGAAAAATATGCTGATAATAAAATGGATTATGCATATCCTTTTTCACTTTACAATTCCTGGTTGTGGGAGGTGCTGGACTATTCTGAGAGGACAGTTTAGGGACAGAGATGATATAGAGTCCGTACGGGAGAGCTACAAGATGCCAACTTCTCCCACCCTATGGCTTCTGTTACAAGTGGGTCACCTGCAGGTCCAAGTCATGCGGAAAGAGAAAAGTACATTTATTTAGGTCCAGGTCCATGACTTAAAATGCTATTTCTTTTCTTTGTATTCAGGGAAATCTGATGATTTAATTTTGATTTAATGGCCCCACTGCTCTGAGCTCTCCACACCTGTTATGACTCAGCTAAATTAGAATATAAAAACCATTAAAATTTTACAAGTATTTTACATCCTATATGACTGTTTTACTTGCTAAACATGTGCTGTGGAACTTTGATACAGTTTGAATGGCAGAACAGTTTCTGTTGAATAAAATCCTTTTGTGTAGGCACACAGTTTGTGGTGACTGGGAGGGGGGCTGAGCCTCACCCCCAATGGGTTACAGCTGTGAGCAGCACTGACAGCAATGAGCCATGGAGTGCCCAGGGGCACTGACCAACCACCACAGGGAACAGAGGGCACACAGGTGCAGGGGATCAACAATCAGAGGTATTAAATGTCGGGCTGAATAACAAGAAAGAGCAGATGCTTGCAGCCTTCTGAAGAGGTAAGGTGTTACTCTGTAGGGGCAGTCGCCTGAAGCCTTCTGAAGAGGTAAGGTGTTACTCTGTTAGTGTTGAAGCTTTCTGAAATTTTACGGTGGCGCTCTGTGTATCCTGGCCCTCTTGACTGTGACGTGTGCCGTGGTATATGCTGTGGCACTAAGGAATCTGATGTATCCTAATGAAAACTGTAGGTGTAACATTCATGCCGATGTGGTTATACAAGCTTGTGATGTACTTTGGTTTGCCTCTTGCAACTCATCCTTCTGGAAAACAGATCGATAGTAAACAAGAAAGGCAAGGTATGATTAGGCTTGCACACCCTGTGGCTTGTCCATCTGAAAACATGTTTTCTGCTATTGAATTTTCCTATCTATCACATTTTTGCATCTCTCTGTTTCTTCCAGATAGCTGGTTCTCATAAATTATGCAATGAGTGTATCACTCAAAATAAGGACAAGTGATATCCTCCAAAGAATTAATTTGAGGCTTCAACTAGGTCATTCCTGTCTGAGGCCACATAGACCATTATTTTTAACATGCCCCAGCAAAAATAGCTCTGCTACACAATGTCTAGGGAAATGAAGAAGTTCTTGAGAATTTGGCTAACACGTTTTGTACTGGAAAAGTTACAGAAACCATTGAGGAGGAGGATATTATAGGAAAAAAACCCCACAAAACAAATCTAACAGCTGACATGAAGGATTCAGTTCTCAGAAACCAATGGGGTGTAATTCTTCAATTCTTTTCTGCATATTTCAGTATAAAATCAACCTCTCTCTGGTAAGGTATAAGAGGAAAGAAAATGTTCTACTGTTAGAAAGAAATGCACTGATTCACTTTACACCAGCCTTCCAAAGTTGGAGGTAAAAAGAAAAAGGTAATTTTAAAGTTTAGTTAACATTTTTCCCGTTTGTTATTTTAATAATCCAAAATGCACAGTAAGATGCTTGAAGAAGTGCCAGCTATATTGTAATCTGAGCTCACCAATTGAATTGGACCCTTTCTGTTCACAAATAACAAGTTTAGAAGTTCAAAATAACCCCAGGGCTAATTCAAGTGTGCTAAAATTCAAAAGAAAAACAGCATATGCATGCACTCAAATCTGAACGTCGAAATAGATTAGGTACCCTTTTTTACAAATGTTTTCTCTTGCCCTTTCAGTTTTTACTTTTGTGGAGGGATATTCTGTTCTGCCACTAAACTTTGCAGCTTTAATGGCCGCCCTTCTCTAGCTGTTCTTAGCAGATGCAGCTGAGTGTGTTTAACAGCAGGAACCTTGGCCTGGGGAGCCAAGAGCCCAACTCAGTGAGTACTTCCAGCATGGGTTTTACTCTGTTCCTCCGTGCTGACCCAACAACCTAGCAAACATTTCATTATGTAGGCTCTGTGGGACATGTGGGATGCAGAACAGAGAGCATGAAAGGGTAGGAACACTTCACTATTATTTTCTTATTATTTTGCAGTTACAGAATGTTTGGCAAATGATGGTACACAAAGTTGCAAGGCAGATGCTATAAATTGGGTCAGTATGATATATATGTCTGCCAAAGAGCTGTTTAAGTACATTTTCACTGTTTCCAGCAAAAATAACAAGAGAGAAGTAAAGACATCATGAAGTAATTATGTCATTTGGAAAGAAAATATAGCAGGGATTTTTTAAACATACATGCAAAGGGAAGAACAAATTGAACACACACCATACTTGAAAACTTAATGGAAAAGGAGTAATCTATAACACAAAAACAAAGCAATCCACCCTCAATTCAGTCTGAAATCCAAATTATATCATATGTAGGGTCTCTAATGAAAGGAAAAGTGGAAACTGTTGCCTTCAGTTTGGATACCATTTTTATTCTCTGCTCAAGGAGCAAGAGGTTTTGTAATGCCAAACATTTTACAAACCAGGGATTAGTTAAAACAGTGGAGCATTGAAGAGAAAGCTAATCAATTCAGCTATAACCACTTGTCTCAAATACAGTAGTGCAGGCCTCAGTTTTGCCTAATCCCTAATGTAGGGGGCTGCACAAGTATCTTCATTGCACTGTAGAGTCCCAGGCAGAGCTGTTTGGTGTTACTTCCCAGACAGAGATCTGTCCACACAAGGAAAGGGGCACTCTATAAACACCTCTATCCAAAAAAGCAGAAATGAAGCTGAATACATAAAATAACTTTTTTTTTTTTGGTGATGAAACCATGCACACAAGAGTAAGGGACAAATGGTTGATGACAAAGGAGAGAAGGAAAAAGCTGAGGAAGGAGATTCTGTTGTAAATCTCAGGGGAGCTTCCCTGTTTGGAGTGCCAGGAGACAGCAATATGGGAAAATACAGCGAGAACCAAGGCCACTTGATAATGGGTTGGACTGAAAAACTATGGTTGTGACTAAGTCAGTCCTAAGTGACTAATTAAGTCCTTTCCATCTCCAATGTCTCCAATAAAACCTCTTCCCTAAAATAAAAAACAAATATCTGTAGATGAGCCAAAATGAAAAGTGATGTTTCCTCTAGAAAAGACCCAAGGGCCTTGAGGGCAATGCAAATCAAATGCTTTTGGTTTGGAAGGAATAAATATTGTTATGGGCTGTGGAGGCAATCAAAATCCCATAAAGGAAACTAGTAAATGCCTATTTACCCTAAAATTAAGAGGTGATACTTAGCTGTGTAATGTGGAAATACATCTGTGGCATGAGTTTAAAGACCAGTATATCTTCATGAATGCAATGCTTTGTTATCAGGCCCCATGGTGCAAGTCACTGAGGAAACTTTACAACTTCTTTTTGGTTTTGTTCCCCTAACCAAGTGACTGATGATTTTAAGGATTTTCTAGCAGGTTTGTGTTACAGCTCCTAAGGGTATTTTCCAACATGCTAAACTTGCCATGCTGATCTCTATAGGCACCTCTGGCTTGCTGCTTTCCAGTGAGGATAGTGTTGGAGCTAGCTGAAGTTTTCAGTATCAAATATATGGCTAGATAGCTCTGTCTCTTCTACAAAGGGAAATAAATCCTATTTGACTGTATTTGCATTCCTATTTGCTTTATGCAAATACTTATGAGAGCTTTATGGCCCACTGTCTACGACATGCCATTTTTCATGCTATTCCTTTTTTGGTCTGGAAAATTTTTTGGGTTTTCTTTTTTTCTTTTTTGTTTTTAATATTATACTTTGCAATGCTGCATTACTCACAGCAATCTTCCACATTTAACCACTTTATGAGACTGTTTAATGGCTTGAGTTATGCTTGGAACTTGCAAAGTCACAGGTTATCAGTGTCAAATTATCTGGTTTCATGCACTCACATTCTGTTCAGGATCTTTCCAATTCTTTTAAGCTATACAGTTCTTTGAAAACCAGAACATCTTATAATGTGGTTTCTTCTTTCTTGAGCTTTGTTTTGAACGTCCCTGTAGTACTGTGAGGGGCAAATCTGAGCAAAAGTAGAAAGGAAACTTACTTCAGAATACCCAGGAAACAGGGAAAACCTGACAGAAATGTTTCAAAGATCAGCAGAGCTCTCTGAAGTTGAGAAGAAGGAAGCAGGAGTTGGGAAGTAAAAGATAGTTGTACTTTTGCTGTAAGCTTGGCCCCAGCTCTGCTTTTGTGCATATGCAGATATGTATGCGTGATGAGAAATTATTTTCCTCAGGACTTGCATCCTCGTTATTTATTATATTCCAGCAGCATGATGGGATGTGCCAAGATCTCAGCTGGATTTGGCCCAAAATTCCGAAATTAAGCAAGTAAATGGATGCAAGTCAAGTTAAAATTTTTCATTGAATTCAGAAGTCAATTAAGTTATGCCATAGCTATTCCCTCAGTCCATGTTGCCCAGCTTTCAGCAATTCCTGAAATGAAATGCAGTGTGGCACTGCAGAGCTGGGCTCTGCTCCCACACATCAATTCTCTTTTCCTATTCGCATTTCTGATCGCCGAGGGAGCTTTGCTTGTTGAACTCTCCCGTTTCACATCACGAACAGTCTTTTGGCTCAGGGGGCCTAACAAAGCACTAAAAATATTCTTGTACAGTTGTTGTTTTACATCTGTGGTAGGTTTGCAGAGATGGCAAAATCAAAAAGATTCTTCTAGTAGCTCTGCTGAAAAAAGAGCAAGTGCTTGTCAGGGCAAACAGGCATCCTGACCAGCTATGAAGTTACATGGAAGCAAGTTCTATAATATCCAAGGCACGTGACAAATAACTGGCATTCACTTTCTCCTTTCTAGTCTGCGTGGGTAAGAAAAACTGGCTTGAATTGTGTGGCTACAGTTGAGCAAATTCTTTGAATTTCATCTGGTTTAAATAACCAGAAGGTTTTCTCTCATCTTGAAACTATCTTATGAACCTATTTATAAACTTTCCTCCCAATATGGGGATTTGAAATTATGCTGCCTATTAGCCAGTAGGGAGGCTTAGTGTCAGGCCTTGAGTTTCAGGAGTGGTTTGGGAGACTCTTTCTCCTTTCTTTTGATGCTGTTCTTGCATTTATAAATAAAGATTTCATAAGAGAAAGCACAAGAATTCAACAGGCCTCAATTCCTAAATTCACAGTGTAGCCCACCCATGTATTCTGTCATTTTCAGCCCATCTTAATGACTTCTTCACTACAGGAGACAGGACAGACAGGGAAAAATGAGGAGTTCCTCTCAGAACAGCATGCACCAAATCAGTTAGACTGTGTTACCACATCTTGAATACTTGACTCCCTGTATTGGAGACTGAAAGTTATAAATAACCACAAAAATAATTTTTCCATAAGCAGAATTATTTGCTTACTCATGTCTGCCAGCTCTCCAAAAGCGACAGGAAGGAATAATAACATGAACCAAGTACAGTTAGATTAATCTTCCTGACAGTATATATCTGGCATTCATACAGTGCAGAACAATAAAAATAATAGTAAAAAAGGCAAAAGTGGTGTACTTTGTTCTGAATACAGAAGAGTGGATTTGCCACACCATTTCTAAAATGGGCCCGCAGGTTTTCACTGTACTGAGCTGAAGGAATGTTGGCCACATAACTTCAGTATAACCAGGAGCTCTAGGACTCCCAGTTAGAAGACTTGTTAAAACTTTTATTTCTAATAAAACTTCTAAATAGGGTTATAATTATACCAGGCTGCATTAGTGCATGTGCACCCTTCTATTGTATACAGGATCAGTGATTTAAAGAAACTTGGTTTGTCCTTCCTTTAAAGAAAAAATATTAAAGTAGGCCTGGAATAGAAAAAAAAAATGCTAAGTATTGTTTGGTTTTAGACTCTGTGCAGTTCCCCCAAGTCAGGCTAAAACTAAGACATTATTGATGCTAACACTCCTTTTGATTGTATAATTTCTATTTTGCCCTCTACCATTAATAACCTATCTAGCTCTTGTGATTGTTTGGAAGATGTGGTTTCGAGCTGCATTTATTGTTTGGATTTGCATCATGGATCTGACTCAATGCTATGAGGATTTTCAGATCCTGTTTTGAGTAGATACCTGCTGAGGCAGCAGCATTTCATCTTTCTGTTTACTGCAGTGGTCTTTGAGCCAGGCTTTGGACATCATTATAACTCTGCTTCCTGGCCCTCCACTTGTTCTTCACATGACAGTAAATGGCTTCCAGATAGGAGAAAGGCTGATAGCTTTGGGTGTAGGTTCAGTTAACAGAAACTTTTTATACTTTTTTTTTAATATCATAAAAATTTGTCTTATGTTTAGCTCTGCCCTGTTTCTTTGTCTTCCTCTTCACCACAGAAAATTGCTGTAGTACAGGAAAATACACTGTGGAAGCCCAAGGTAATAAATTCTTTATTGTGGCATTCCTCCACACCTCTGCTTTGGTGCCAATATCTGCAGAACTTGTTTTAGCTTTCTGTGTTGGTCTCAAATGCTGAATGTTTCCTGGAAGATACATTTTTCTCACTCTCATTTCTCATTCCCTTCCTCATTTGAAGTCACTAACTATTGAAGAAGGAATCCCAAATTCCTCAGAAATTAAGACAGAGGTAAGGAATAACTTTCACACAAGCTATCAGGTAAAGATTTTAAGCATTTCAACTGTGCTGAACTGTATGGCTGGGAAACATGTAAAGTTAACTACAGAGATTGAAATAGGTCTCTGAATTTGTACAGATAAAGGAAAGGAAGTTCTAACACAGTGAAAATATTGAAAATACTATGTGAGAAGAAGCCTTGGGCTGTACCACATTATGCTTTTCTTCTGTGAAACTGTGAGTTCAGTATTCCTGAAACTGAGAGCATATTTTGAAAGAGAGACTTTTTCATCACGGGATGCAGAAGTGTTTAATTGTTTGGAAATCTATCCACTTAACTCTAAAAACTAGTAAAAGCAGCATTCATTTTTCCACAAGGAAAACCTTATTTGCCCTTCCAAAAAGCCATAGTCCCTTGAAAAATTGACACTGCTTGACTTGACAGCAGAAATGGCTCCAGCTGGAGGCAGTGTGGTTCCTGCTGCTGGTGAGCTGCCTTCCCAGGTGTGCATCCCTGCTGCTGAAAGGAGGTGACAGTTCCAAGCCTTCAAGTGCTCTGGTCATGCTGTTCTTCTGTTTATGACCCTCTGAACTTCAGCTCTGTTGTTGCTTCTGCCTGGTGCAAGGCCTGCTTACAGCTCACAGATGAACAGGATCCTCTTGTTTCCTTGTGAATTGATAGTTTCACTGTCCTGAGTAAGAGGAAGTAAAGCAGTACAGGGAAGAACCTGAGTAGCCACAGCACTGGCTCCTGCACTTCTCTCAAGGCTGTAGCCAATTATTTTTTCTATCTGCATTGCTTTCCATCAAAAGCACAGGAGCCATCTTCGCTGAAATTGGGTGACTATGTTCTTGCTTGTTTGTGTGGAGTAAAGCAAGGAAGAGACCTGGAAATGGGTAAAAGCAGCATTATGTCCCTGTGCCTAGAATCTCTTGGCATTGGTGCACACAAATAGTGTGCAGAAGTTCAGACAGTGAAGTGAGTATACTCCAATACTCCTGTTACTGGAGATGGAATAGGAGTTCAGGGAGGAAGGGGGAGTGCTGGCATGCTTGGAGGCTTGCTCCATTTCTGAATCAGTGTTTGTAGAAATCACACTGCTAGCCAGCAGTGTGGTGTCTCTTCCAGGAGTGCTTTCAAGGGTAATGCAAAACCCATCACAGCCTAGTGCCATTGCAGAGTACAACTTGGCAACCTGCAGCATCAATGGGAGCTCCCAGCCTGTTACCAGGGACCAATATCCAAAAATACACCAAAGGCCTAAATATTCCTACACACACTGAATACCATTTAATACTTATAGTTCCAGTCTCCAAATGCAGCATTTGGGAGGAAGCTGCTGGGTTCATTTTCTCGAGACAGGAAAAACATATTTCCAAACAGGTTTTAGCCCAGCTTGTTCAGTCTGCCCCGAGCAGATTCCCAGAAAAGTTGCATCATGACATCTCCTGCTGGACTCAAGGCCAAAGCCATGCACTCATAATGTTCCCTGCCTTGGAAGGACACAGTATAGGAAGCAGGTGCAGGATAAACTGCATTGCAGAATTTTGCTTGTACTTTCTTAAACAATACCCACAGTGATGGCAAGGAGGGAAAAAAACAGATCAGCCCTAACAAATTTTTGATATTTGGCTCAGATTATCAATGTGGAGAGAAACTACTTTCCAAAGTGTATACACTGAAATGCTTCTGCCACTGAGCCCTCATTAGTGGGACATGCAGAAGAAGCCCTCACAAGTGTACTCATTTCAGATAGTGAAGAGCTAATAAATTATCTTTCCTTGAAACTAATACCAAACTAGAACAAGGGAGGGTTTTTCATAAGCATTAGATTAAAATGAAACAAGAGCAATACTAGTTTCAGATGAATTGGTGAACTTTGCCTCACATGCCTGAGATACAAGTGGAAACACCTAGCTTCAGGAGCATGGTGGGGTTGGGGGATGTTAGGTACCTTGCTGCTCTCTTGAAACATGGATGTTTGTTTTGTGTTCTCACATTCCTGTATGATAGGAAGTGTGTGGATGACTCATTTTCTAAAGAAGTTCAAGGCCCTGGAGAAACATTCTGGAATCTTGATTTTGGAGGAAATATTTCATTCTGTTCTCAGTTGAAGTACACCAGAACAGGAGTCTCTGAGAACCAGTGAAAAGGTGGTGATTTATTAATGTGGTAAAACAGGGTGAAGTCCAGCCTCCAATACTTCTTGCACAGGAATTCATAATGGGTAAGACACTGTTAGTCACCACTCGAAGAAGTGCTTTGATATTTGTTTTGCTTTATAAAAATGTGCCCCTGCTTTTATTGTTTCTTAAATAGCATTAAATATATCCAGTGAAGTATGTATTAATGATGTATGCTTTTTTGTAATCTCTTTGATTCAACAGTAACACTTTAAGAAGCTAGGGAATGATCTTGGGCTCTGCAGGAGGAAAACAATGGGGATTGATATTGTGCAAGAGAAGATAAGGCCAAGCCAGTCATTGCAGTTTTCTTTTGTAGGGCCAAGAACAATAATTGGTCTATTAAAAAAAAAAAATGCACCTGTAAAGACATTCTGCTTGGCAAGTTCATTAATATTTCATTGAGACAAAATGTCACATCAGCTTGGTAATACGTGTTCAGGGGTCTCTAAACAATGTTCCATTGAGTGCTATGGGTGTACACTCTAGTCTAAGCACATCACTGACACTTTGAAGCCCCTTGATCATTGTTTTTCTTTACAGTTTTTTGTCTTAACTCAGAAAAGGATTAAGTAAGTTGTTCAAGTAATCTGTGATTTATACTGTGTCCTTTCTTGATGATTACTCTGTACATAACCATTGTTAGAGCAGAAATTAAGAAAAAACATGCTCTTTCCAGTACTTTAGTAGTTATATAGAGTTGTGCTGCCTGTTGGAAGTCATTTATACAGGATAATATTCAGTCTCTACACTCAAGACTATAATCCCTTCAAATCTGACAGGAAAGGACATTCAGAGACAAAACTGCAGAGGAAATAGCAATTCAATAAATATCAATCACTTTTCCAAGTCAGTGCTACAGTGTTAGCACGGTACATTAGCACAGTATTAAGGGAAACAGTGCAGTTAGAGTGGCTGAGAAACACTCCCAAGTCTGTTCCAGTGTTCCTAATGAGTAGAGGGCTGAGGATGTATAAGGTACTCTCAAAGCCTGCTTCCTGTTGAAGGAAAATTGCCTTGGCATAGGATCTCTGCAAGACAGCTGCAGGCTGCTCCCTTGGGAAGCCCTTCCAGGCTCCACCAACAGAGTGAAGCCAAGGATAAAGGCTGCAGGAACATGCTGAGAACTCAACCTTTGCACCACTGCAGCTGTTTGGAGTGGCACTACAACCCTCTTGCACGGGCTGGAATGTGGCCCAGGTTTTGAACTGTCTAAATTACATTACAGTTGTGGCATAGAGATAATCAGGTGGACAAGATAAGATTTTAATATTGCTCCTTTCCTCACCCCCACCACCACCCTGACTCAGTGAGGTCCATGTGGAGTTTGTGTAATGGGCACTCCTCACAAAAGAGAGCTGGGAAGAGATCCAAGATGCAGCTGACTTAAATTGGTCAGCAGGGATGATTCTGCTTGTGTGTGTCACAGATCTATAAGTGGGTTTTTTCAAAAGCAAAGTGAGATGGTTGATGTGTTTGGTCTAAGGGGAAAACATCTCTTTTTACTACAGAATACTGGTATCTATTCTCTTTCTTCCCCTGAATGGTTTCTGATGCAACAATAGTTTTGTGATCAGGTCAATATCATGTTTGTTCCTTTTCCTCACAGGATGGATTGTAATTTTTGTATATATGAGAAATACCCAGATCTAGACTTCAAGGAAATCTCAATCACTACATTTTCAGTAGCCTAAATCACACTGCACTTTGTTCACCACATTTAAGTCTAGATGTCAAATTTGGCATAAAACCCTTAATGTTAATATTCATTTTACTAGCAGTTAATTTTTATTACTTTAAGCTGCATTTTTATGATTAGGCTAGTATAAGCCCTCAGGTATGAAAAAATCCCAAGGAATGAAAATTAGTGATATTTTTCAGATTTTTAAATTGATACTTTAAGCCCAAGAAATTTAGGAGATATGACAGGAATCTATATAATAATGGTCTACAATAAACCAATCAGACTTTATTTGCTTTTTTATACTTAAGACATGGTGCATACATAATAACTAATATAAGAGAAATTTATCCATCTAATCCTAAACTTAAACTTTTCCTGGAAAATATTTAAACTGCATTACATTTAACTAAACTGGCAGCTTTTCAGCACACCACGTTTTTGAGAACACAAAGTAGAAGTGTAAACATTTCAAGGAATGTCAATGGATAGTTTTGATTTAACATATCATTTTTCATTCAGCAACTGAAAAAAAAAGAGTCATTTTTACTTTTTTATGGTTAATATTGCTCAGGCTTTCTGAAAGAGTCAAATGAAAATGTTCTTTTTTCATAATGCATCAGAATGTTCTGAGTTAATAGGTCAAAATATGTCAAAATATCTGCTCTGAAATGTCAGTCAAAAATTGCTGACACAATTTAAAACTTGTAGATTTTATTCATTATCAAGTGTATCTCAAAAGTAATTTTCACAAAGCCCTCCTTTTTTTACAAATTAGAAGCATTTCTTTAGCATGTCCTTGAAAGCTTTGTTCCCTGCTGCTGAAGTACAGTCTGCCTTGTTCACCTAAAATGAGGCAAAACTTAATTTATGCCAAATAACTGGCATGCATTGACAAAGACTTCAACTAATTGGAAAGAATTCAAAGATTTTTCTGTCATGAAGTAATTTTAAAAATAGAGAGCTTGTCACACATATTTAGACAGACAGCAGTAGTAACACTTTACTTGAATATGTTCATTTAAATGCATATTCAAAACAGGGAAACTGGAACAATTGTACATCCTTTTTGCAAGCATTTTGCATAAATTATGTTAAATTGAGTTGGAGAGTGGGCAGATCTGGATTAGAGTTTGAATAGCTTACAATCAGGTACAAGATGAAAGGGGAGTCAAGTGGAACAATTTACATTTTGGGTGGTTTGGAGGCTATGAGTTTTACAGTGTGGAAATTAAATTCAGAGAATCGAGGTAAGGCAAAGGACTGTCCAATGCAATTTGCTCTGAAGAAACTTTATATTTTATTAACTTTGAGTAAGGCATCACTGTTCCTCATGAGATTGCTATCTAACTCAAGGTGGGGTTTTTTTGCTGTAAACTTTATGACACTCAGAGATCTGAAAGAAAAGACAAATTTCATCAATGATGTTACTCAATTTCAAAGAAAATGTGAAATCAGTTACAGTGCACAGGTGAGATAAAAATGAAGATTGAAAAGGTTTACAACTGCTTCACAAAGTGTGGAAAAATACTGAATGAACAAGTCATTAATAGAATTAGAGATCCATGTAGAACAATCAGACCAGATTAGATCCTGCTGTATGGATCAGATTTAGTTGTAAGCTTGTGGCTAACGTGACAAGTTGTCCTCATTCAGACAATTAGTTTGACAGCAGAGGTAGGTGACAGCAGAGTTGCACTTTTTTTGATGCCAAGATTTTAATTTTTGACTCAATAAAAACAGTCTTTGGACTACTCATTTTATGACTAACCATTTGGGAATTTATCATTCTCTTTTACCCTAGAGTGATACAGCTGAGACTTGACTCAGACATGATGAAAAAATTAAAAATCAGACTGTACTACAGGATATTTCAAAGTAGAATTTAAGTTTTAAAGAACCAGCAAAAAGATAATGTTCATTTAGAGAAAAAGTTAGGTAACATGATTGAGGCTGAGAAATGACCATGCCATCATGTGAAACTGTGAGGGCAAAATTCCTGAAACCCGGAATACATTTTCTTCTTTTTTATTACAAGATACAGAAGTGTTTAATTGTTGAAAACCTGTCCATTCAGCTGCAAAGATAAGAAATAATGGCATCAAGGAAAACCTTATTTCCCTTTCCAAAAGGTCACAATCATCCCTTGAAGCAGGAAGATATGCTAGAAGTAAATAATCTGAAATTGAAGGTATCCATAGAAAAAGACTATGCTTTGATTTTCATACTCTCAAGAGGAAGAAGGGAGATGGGATCTGCTTAAAGATGTCATTAAATGTTAATGGTTGCCTTATAAATCCAAAACCTCTATGTGGTATTCCAGGCTGAATTATTTTAGGAAATATTGGTTAATCTCACTCAAAAGAAAATATAACCTCTATGCCAAGTAGTAAATATTGTCAATAACTTATGATAGATGTAGAAAAAGGAAAGGGTTTATACTTTGTTAATGTTTATAGGAAGTCACAATTTAAATCTTTTACATTACTAAACCTCTGGATAAAGTTAATCTGTAATCTGGCAGATGAGGAGAGGAAGCAGAACAGTTTTGGTGTAAAGGTGATATTCTTGACATAAAAAGAGCTCCCGTTTTATGGAAGATACAAAATATATAAATACCTGTCTGGGATACAGAAAAGGTTAATATTCATGAACCTGAGCTGCAACAGAATTAATGATAGGCTCATCAGTTTAATAATGAAGTGTTTATAGAGTGTATCATTTTGGGAGCAGCACCAGGAGAAAAATGTGACTTAAACATGACCTTTTTGCTGTTTCTCAGTTGCCGGAACAACAGATTAATTTATTCCATCCCTCTCTTAACTTTAACACACTCTCCATCATAAATCTGGCCACATCTGTTGGCTGGCACACAGGGACTTTTTGTCAGCCTGAAAAATGCCAGCTCCTCTTATGCAGTTGTATGAAGCATGCTGTCTTTTCTCTCTACTACTGTGCCTGTAGTCACAACCCCCAGGGGCCAGCTAAATGGACTGTATTTCCTGCTGCTTTCATCTATGGAAGCATGTGACTTAAAGAGATAAGCAAACTTTCACAATACCTTTCTAGCAAAATACCCTGGTGTTTTTAGGTGTTGCACTTTGGGCAACTACACTGTCATTTTTCTTCCCTAATTTAAAGAAATCACATTTGTAACTGTAAGATGACATTTGAAAAGAGGGAACATTCTATGTAGCAGCCAGCTAAGCTGCTCACACCTTTATTTAAAGTGAGAGAAGAGCTATTTTCCAGCTTGTGACTGAATTTCCAGTCCAATTGCCAGTGATTCCCATTTCTGAATCATCTTTGTCAGGAAAAGACTTCATTTGCTGAATCAATTTGTACTGCTCTAAATCTACATTGTGTTGTTCAAGCAGGCAGCATTATTTTATACACTCCTGTGCAATTAGCTGAAACATGGAGGCTATCACATTTAAAAGGAAAAAGTACAATAATTTCTTCACAATGAATCAATTAATTTGTTGAACAATGAAGGAGCATCACAATGTTTCTTTGGATTTTGCTATCTACCTTTGTACCTACGCCTTTTCTTTACAAGAGAATAATGATCTATCAGATAGGAAAAAAAGTAATTTTAAAATCACACGCTGTATTTTAAAAGTATATTGGACTGAGTTTGCAAGGTTTCAAAGTCAAGGGTTTAAATCAGAGGTGAAGAAGTTGCCTTTAAAACTCTCATTTAGTTCTTTATTCTTATACATTTCATTATAATATCATATATTTGATCACTATTTCATTCTGTTTGGAGGATTGAGCTTGCCCATTAAAAAGCAATTTCCCATGGTGACCTGTGCCTTTATTACTGTGGTCTTGTTAGATGCTGCCTAAAATACAGAATTATGAATCTATTTGTGGACTGCCTCCCATGAAGTCAGTAGAATATAGAATTATTACCCAGACTTCCACAAATGAACCAAACAGTGCAACATCAGAGCAGCTCGTTGTCTCAGGTAGAGCAGAGACTTTTCAAGGCAAAGATTTGCACTTTCAAAGTATGAAAACGTTCTCCTGTGGTTTGCCTGCAGTTCTGCAGATTGATTTTGGACTTGATGATCTTAAAGGTCTTTTTCCAGACTCAATGATTCTCTGATATGCTCATGCCCTCACTGGACACCTGGAATAAGTAGAGGAGCCGCCATAGACACTGTATATTGAGTGGCAGTGGGTTTTATATTATTTTTTAGGGTGGAATTGTGTTGCCATGATTGACACCATCCTTCCTGGTTCGTTTCTTTCCAGGAGATAGGTAATCTTATACCTCATTCACTTGATTCTATACAGCTGCTGCCAGGGGTGAGGCAAGTGCAAACAAACAAATTACATTTTCCTTATGGATTTCACAGAACACAGAATGATGCAAGAGTCCACAGGGTGGGGGGTGAGCTGTGCCATATGAATCAAAGTTTTGCATAGCAATATAAGGATTAAAACTAGGCTGCTGCCTGCCACATGAATTACGAGTTTTCTAAGCTCTTGAAGTGGGATTCTGAAACTGCAATAAGACAGATAGCCATTATAATTCTTACAGTAAAAGTACGGATTCTTGAGAAGCTGTTACAGGAATGGAACATGAAACAGGAAACATCACCAGCATCTTTTTATGTACAAACAAACCAGAGGTCCTAGGGATGTTTTTCATGTGTTTTTGCAAAGACACAAGAGAAAATGACATCCTTGATTAGAAACACCAGTTTTGACACCAGTTTTTCAGCTGCTTTGTAGAATAAAGTGATTTGTGCAGGCAGCAACTGAAATAACATTGACATTTGTTTGCAAGGCAGAAAGGGAGCATTTCAGGGTAAGATGTGTTTCCTCAAACAATGCAAATGAGCCGCAGTCATTCTTGCAATTTGCATTTTAAGTGTTTGTGAGATTGATACTGACTGGTCCTGCTCTATCAAACATTTCTGCTATGTCCCTCTTGAATTAAGGTCTCTGCCACACAGTAAGGGAGGAGTCCTTTCACATAAATTCATGCTCCTGAGGACATAGTAGAGTTGGCCCAATTGCACAGGCACAATGGCTTAGATTTCTAAAGGGAAAGTACTCAATTTACACGTTGAGAAGCACATGTGACAGGATTTTCTGCAATCTGCCAAATTCCTTGGGGACAGAAAAGCATCCAGCCAAGATGATCCTAAAGAATCTCTGGTCTTCAAGGCAGACTTGTCATTTTCTATGTCACACAACTATCCAGCCAAAACATCCAATGAGACTGCAGCAAGCTTCAGCAGTTTGGCTTTATGTTCCATTTTAATATCCAGCACATGTCCAGGATGTCTTTGGAGAATACCAACTATACCTGTCAGATGAAAACCTGAACTCTTAGGAGCAGATTTGGTATGGAGCAAAGACTTAAGATAAAACTCAATAAAGTTAGTTCTAGCTTCTTTTGCTTTCTCAGTTTAAATATAGATTTCCAAAAGTTATTGCACAGCTCTTTTAAATGAAAACATTTAAATGAAAACATTTTAAATGAAAACACCACACCCTCTCACTAGCAAAGGGTTGATCATGCATCTGCATGTTCCAGGGCTTTGCTTAGTCTGATTTTCAAAGTGGCATGTCAGGCAGCTTCATTCCACCTGCTGAAACGGGGCAGATGTTGGGGGGACTGAAGTGGGCTGGTAGGAGAGATTTATTTGCCTTCACAGAATCACAAGATCTGGTACAGTAGATCATATACTAGGTTGAAATCAAATTGTGCTGTAATAACTTGATTGCTAAGAAAAATAATTACAGCATTACTAGATGAAGAGACATGAAATAAATGAGTTAATTACATGCCCACTTACCTCTGTGCTAAGCATGATACATCAAATATAATTTATCTATGCTTATTATAGGCACAATACAGCTCTATGGAATACATTATAGACTAAATTATTTTGCAATCTATTTCATATTGTACCTTTTTAAAATTCTGCTCTCAGTCTAAATTGTCTGGATCATAAAAATCACATGGATGAGGAATACCAATAAATAGGACTAAAGTAGAATGTGCATGTGCAGTTAAAAGTGAATATTCAGAAACAAAATCAGTTAATATTCTGCCTCCATTAACAACTTGATGCATTATCTGAAACTGGAATTAAGCAGCATCTTAACAATGAGGTGCATGAATGATATTAACTCAGAAAATTTGGTGTGCCCCAGACTAACCTACCATAAATGTAAAACATAGCAATAGGAGCACAAAATAACAGGTGCTTTGTGCTATCTCCTTAAGTGGCCTACTGTTGCATGCATTTTTAAATTAACACATTCTGAGGTGACATTGATGGAAAGACTAGTCTTTAGGTATTTCTAGAGTGTCATTCCATTCCTTAGAAATCAGGCAGCATCACTGATTAGTTCTACTGGGGGCTCAGCCTCCCTTCCCTGGACTTCAGTAATTCCTTGAGCTTGTTTTCAAAATTGAAATGGTTTGTGAGCAGGCCTGGCTCTCAAATCCATATGAAATAGAAGTTTCTGTATCCCAGTGACATGGTTTCCCCTCATGACTGCTGCACTCTCAATGACACCACTCATTGCTCTTGATAGTGAAGAGTATGTTGCATTGGGTTTTTAATTTTACTGCTTCCTTGTTACTTTACACAATATTGGTATAAATAATAAAAAAACAACTTCTCACATATGGTTTAACTGATGGATTCCATTGCTTTTTTCTGATTGTTACAGAAATTGCATTCGTTTAAAGTTCTTGAACTGGGGTACAAAGTACAATTATCTCACAGTTTGGGGGAAATACCACATTATGAAAAGCAGAAATATATTGAGTTCTACAGTTACACAGATGAAACCTTTTTTTTAGGCAAGCTTTACATTTCCACTTGTCATTTTTTCCAGTGATATGAAATAGCACACTGAAATCCCTGTAAAGTCCTGCCAGAGGGAGAGAACTTCTGTATTTCTACAGCACTGTGAGCTTTCACTGCATGCTGTGTCTGTCCTATGGATGAATCAATTTGATCATGTACCACATTTTGCTTCAAACCAGCATAAAAATTAATGAAACATGATAGTGGCCTTCAATTTTCAGGAGGCTGGTGTAGTTTTTGGAATACTCCTGGGTAACCATATGTATTTCCACACAGTGCCTAAACAAGGTTCTATTTAGTTCTCTGTTACAGCTGTTTTTCATTTTCATCTTGCAGATGCTGTCTTGCTTACAAGGCAGCTTACTTAAAAAGCTGTGTTGACTCATAAGACCAAGATGTACAACATCCAGTTTGATGGAAAAGTGCATAACCCCTTTATCATCCGCAGGGCAAAAAGCTTGCAGGGGGAGAAGATTCTAGGTCCAGAAGTAGTGTCAAAGCTCCCTTTTTCTGTGAAGCACAGTTGAGTATTAAAAGCCAAAAAAATGTGCTTATTCATCTTAATATTATGGAAAATCCTAGTGACTCACTGCATGGGCGAGAGAAGCGGTTTAGTTTAGTTATTACTGTTTGTAATTGAGTTCTCTGTTAAGATGGAAACAAAACAGAAATAATACAGAAGATTCCCTAAGTGTTCAGGAGTTAAAGAGCAGGAGAGTATTTACAGGCACATCCGTGAACCAGTCAGTTCTTAACACTGAATAAATGTGCCTAAGACAAAAAGAAGAGGAAATAAAACAGAAAAAAAAAAAAAGAAAAGAGAGGAAATCTTAGTCTTTCCCCATCCTCCCTAGAGCCAGGAGTCGGAACAATGGAATTTCCCTGGTGGGGAAACAAAGACATAATGTCTAATTGCTCGGACATAAAGACTCAGAGGGCGAGCACGCAGTGGCCAGGGGAGCGGAAGAGCACTGACCCAAACGGTCAGAGAGAGAAGGAATCTCAGTTCAGAGCATGCACAAACAGTTCAAGAACCCAAGCACAGCCAAAAGAGGGCTCAGGAGTATTGAGGCAAAGCAAGCAGACGAGTAGTTGCTAGCTTTATACATTTATCTATCTGAATGCACACAGATATTCTCCAGCTGACTAAGGAAAGGCAAAACTTTTTCATCTAATTTCCTTTTGTCTTCAATCCATATGTACTCTTATAAATATTGAGATCTCAGGGCAGATTTGCTCAGACTTCCAGGGAACAGGGAGAACAAGCCTGGATAATGCAAATCTAGGACAGGGCATACAATTCTGATAACTGTAAGAAGCAGGGAATTCATTGCTTCAGTGCATGCTACAGGAAAAGCAGGAGCTAAAAGCTATTATTGAGAAAGCACTTGGCTGTTGGAGTGGCTCCTATACAGAGCAGACTCACAATTCCAGCCAGTGGGAACCCTACAAGATTGTGAAAGAGGACAGAGTTTGTGTCAGGAGATAAGAAAAAGTTATTCCCAGTAAAGGATTTGCTGAACTCCATTCTTCCTGTTATTCCCAAACTTGACTTCTCCTGAAACTTGAGAACTCTTGATTCATGTCAATAATCTTCAAATCAGTTGCCACCTCCTTCCTGGGGAAAGCAAGCCCCTCCTCAGGGAGTAGAAGTTTCTTTTCTACTTGATAAATTTCTGCTATGCATGTGACTCAAATGCAAATTCTCTTTTTATCTTCTGAACACCCCAATATTTAGACATCAGCATTTGAGGGAATAAATGTAGGTTCTCAGCTTTACTTTCAGTTTTTTAAGGCAAACAGACAATGTGGCATGGAGAATACCAAATACCAGAAAAAGCAGAGAACTAAAAGAGATCAGAAAAGAAACCATGTAGGTCTTTCTCAAATGATAATATTTGACTAGAAAGATATCCTTGAGTCAGGAGGACACACAAGGGTACTGGCAGCATAGAGAGTCAAATCATACAGGCTTTTAATGAGGAAGTAATTATATGTTTGGGGTTTTTTTCAGAGTGCTTTATAAACACTAATTATGACTTGTTCCTAAATTTTCCAGGTGAATAAACAGAACTAGGAACAGATTAGACAGCTTGCTAACCTCTGTGAATGAGTCAGCAACAAGCTTAATAGGAGGTGTTTTGAATTTTTATTGATTATTGCCCTGCTTTACACCTTACTCAGTGTGGAGGATACTGAATATCTATGAGGCAAAGGAAATTTACTTTAAAATATTTATTGGAAAGGTACTGACCAGTCTAGATAACGGTGCAAACCTTCTGTACCTTTAGTTTTATTTTAAATTTCCCCTTCACTCTCAAGAAATAAAAATGAAGTTGGACTCTGCTTAACTGGAAAAGAGGAGACCTCTTTGATATGTTTACATGCCATTAGTCACTGCATCTGGGAGGTAAGTTGCCCTTGGCTTTCTGCATCTGTCCCCAGTGTAAGCAGATAAAGACAACTGCATTCCCAATGCCAGAATTCCACAAGCACAAGGGCCAGGCCTCCACTTCTCTTGCATTTCTCCCTCCCCTGCAATCTCTTCAAAAGATCCTGTGCAGTAGAAGAGCCAAGCTAATTATTTTAAAGGTTCTAATAGTTTATTTTTCAGAAAGATTCTCAGACGTATGAATCACCAGGAATAACCGTAGTTCAGGAAAAACTTCTGGGAGTTGGATGTAACTGCTAACACTTGGTCAGAATCAATTATATGGGACCTGGAGGCAAAGGGAAGGGGAAAAGCAGAGCTTTGCAGTGCCCTTTGAGCATGCAGGAAAGCCAAGGAGGCCTTTTAGCTCAGCTTAGTGACAAAAAATCAACCCAAACAAAAACCAACCAAGGTCCAAGCCTTTGACCCTAATTTCAATATCTTTGTGTTAAAACAGAATTGACATGCACTTATGCTGAACCCTTCTTTGAACAGGAGCTTTGCTGAAAGGGGAAAAAGCTTGGTTATTTTGTTGCATTTTTCCTTTTCTACTTCTGAGTAATTTTCTCAAGCTTTTATAGTGGTACAAGCTAAGCTTTCATCTTTAGTCATACAAACTTTATGCCTCTAATAAAAGTTCAAGCAACAAAGGGTAGTTTTAATATTGAATAAAACCAGCAAAACTAGAACACAGAATAGCTATGGCACCAAAGTATGTTTCTGCACAGAATAGAGTATTCACAGGATCTGTCGTAACACTGTATGGAATCAATTTCTGCCTGGCAAGGAAAATAAAAGTATAACATTTCTTGTGTGAAGATTTTTCCACATTCACTCCAATAGTGTGTGTCATTAGGTACATCTGTGACAAAAACATCACTTACAGCAGGCTAGGAAAGAGAAACCTTGGCTCACATTCCCTATTACTTCATCTCTAGGGTTTGCCCTGGTGCACTTTTCCAGTAACATGATATTTGGATAGATTCTGCATTGTCTTATATAAAAGAAGTTACTATATTAGCCATCTCCCTGCGCTCTATGACTTATCTGTAATTGTTTCATTTGGCTTACAAAGTTATATCCAGTAATTTTATAACAATGTACAGATTAGACCATGTAAAACCGGCTATACTTATTTATATATCTGATTAATTAACAATTTTTCTTTGTTTAGGCTTTAAACTGTAATCCAGTGGACTGAAGATTCTGCTTTGGGAGTTCTCATTTGTGGTTTTATGGTAAATTATAAATTGCCTCCTAGTGTGACTATATATTTTCACTTATAATTGTTTATGAAAAATCCAGTTGCAATTATAAAACGTTTTTAAACATTTCCACTGCTATAATGTTATTTCATATTCATGTTAATCTTAAAGTTTTAAAATCAAATATAAGTCAATTTTGTTTATTTCAAAAATTAGAGAACAGATTTGACCTTAAAACACCCCACCCATTTTAATGTTTTCTCCCAAAGACTCAGCAGCAGCCAGTACCATACTTTGCTGAAATACGTTATATACGTATGAGCTTTGTATTTAATTCAGTAAGGAGGAAAAGCACAATTAAATTTGAGAGAGGGACTAGTTCTCCAAGCATTTTGTGCAGAATACCTGTTAGATCTCACCCTCAATAGGACTCATCTGTGAATCTTTAGTGAGAGAAGGAACTTGTGACAAGAGTAGGATGTAAACCATTTAGTACTTCCTGCGGCTGATTTTAAGTAACTGCATGGACAGGATGCTGATGTGAGTCTTGTTCTTACAAGTCTTAGTTAATCTTGATTTGTATTTCAGAATTCTTTAGCACTTACTGTGCAATGGAGGAGCAAATACCAAGGTGTGCAGGACCCTCTGCTGCAGGGAGGTCAGGCTTTTGCAGCATTCATTACTCAAGTTTGGGTGGGGAAGAGTTGAACTGCCTACAACCAGCAACTTCTGTACTGGCAAGGTGTGAAAGTCATTTTATATTACTTCATGTATAGTAAGTTGTCTGTCTTTCTTTCCACCCACTGCTTGTACTTGTTTATACTCTGCAGTGATAGCTGAACTTTTTTTTTTCTCTGAGAATTCATACTCTAGGAAATCAATTTCTTGTCATGCAGATTTCCTTGTGCTCAAATTAAACCCCCAGATATCACTTTTCAGCTGACACCACGGCTTACTGCAGTAAACTAACAAAAAGTTCATAGCAATATAATGTTGTAAGAGCTTGCTCCAATAAATCAGACTACTCAGACTCTGAAACTTGCTTTCCCCTCATGTATATGGGCCAAGATGGCAGACAATTTGCAATTCCTATTTGTATTTGAAAGAAAGGTACCCTGCTGGCCTTGAATAAGGGTGAAATGAGGCCTTTTGATTCTGTATGCCTGTGTAAGTTGCTATCAGAATGAAAGAGAAAAAATATTTTTAGTCCAATTTCTACAATAGTAGATAACATCAGGACATTCTAAGGAAAAAGCCAGTACTGAAAGCCAGTAGAAGCCCAAGAGAGTTAAATTAACTGTTTCGTAGTAGGCCATTGAATTTCTAAGCTTTCAAGTAACAGTTACTAGTTATGGACAAAGTAACTGTCCATAACTACATTTTATTATATTAAGGAGCAGAATTGATCTACCCAATCGACCTTCTTCATAAGTGCAAATGCTCATGTGTCATCTGTTGATGGAACTTTAGAACTATGCTACTCAGGTGCTAACTAAGCACCTGATCTTTGAGATGTCACAGTCAAAATTTATCATCTTTAAAATCTTGCTGTTTCCTGATATACACTTACTTACACTGAAATATTCACCCTTCTGGAGCTGCCCCCAAAAAGAAACCCTTGGAATAAATGGGAGTGCATGTAGTGCTGTACTGTCTCTGGTCCTACTGAGAGTTCTGCTGACATTATTGAAGATCTTCTGTGCAAGCACAGACTGGTAACACCAGTGTTTAAGGAATTCGTTGTTTCTTATGCCAGAAATGATGACAAAATTCAAGGTGAGTTCAATTCTCACAAACTGCATCTTTTCACTCATTTCCATGGGTACTTCTAAGCTAGCATGTATTCCTTTCAAAAACCCCATGATATTCCAAGATCTCTCAAAGTAACTGAAGAAAACTTGAAAAAATGTTGTAGCATTTGTGCACAGGCAGGTCTGATAAATTCATTGTCCTGAGCAGTCCATTTCAGAGCTCACAGGAGGATACAAGTGCAATACCAGTCTCATAACAGACTATGGGAAATATTTGTTACTGCTGAGCCCTGCATATGTTGTGTGCATTTCAAGTCTTACTAAGGATCTGGTTCCCATGACTTGAATTCTGGATTTAAGAGGCAGTGTGACATATGGTTTTTAATATCTCCCCAACAGTGTATGATTTCCATGATTTAAGTATACTTGTCACTTTTAATCCAGGTTTTAAGAAGAAAATTAAATTTCATGGTAAAAAAATAAATGATGGAATGCTTGAATCTTTTAACTTGGAAAGGAATTTGCAAAAATAGTTTCCATTCTTCCAAATTTTAAAGGAAAAAAAGTATCACAGAGGAAAAATTGGAGAGATGAAAAGCCAGCATGTACTTCTGCATGGATTGTCCAGCCCCAAGCACCTAATCAGTGATTTATGTAATAGTGAAGCTTGTGGAAATCATTCTTCTTGGGCAGTAGCAGGACCAGAGCTGCCAAAAGCTGGTGTAATTAATACCATATTTGTGCCCACATCGCTGTCTTTCAACCCTGTGTAACCCCACTGTAGTTAGTAGCAGAGTACAGCATATAGTTCTGCAGTAAATTGGAAATGTGATCTAGAGCTATTCATTCCTAAAGATGATCCACTGGTGTCTGCCAGTCAGCTGGAAGGTAACTTGCACTGTGCTCTGCTCTCCACATGCCACGTCCTGAGCAGCTCTTAATTCTGGAGCCTAAGTTAGTTTGCGTGTCTAATTTGTTCTTGGTTTTCTGCCTGTTTATGTTGCTATGAATCTCAAACTGCCCATTAAGCCATGATAACAGAAACAAGAAAATCCTCCCCCTGCCTCTTGCCTCTCTCTGTGTCTCTCCCACAACTGCCAGAGGAAGGACAGTGAAGTAAATAGAGGGCTAGACAAGCCATCTCTGCTATTAATAATAACACTGAGGACTGGGGAAAATAGATGCTCTAGAAACTTCTGGCTGCTGGATTAAGCCAATATGTGCTCCCTCTATCCACATTTATGTAAAGTGCTGTTTCTCAGAGATGTTGTCATCTCAGAGTTTAGAGGGGTCCAATTACAGAAAAATGTTCTGAAAGTTTTCCTGCCTTCTTTTGCTATGAGGTTTATTTATCCCCTGTTGGTTGAAAGGATACCTGGGGCCAGATTTATCATACCATCCTCAGCTGCTTCATTAGTGCTGGAGTACTGGGGAGGAGGGAGTTAAGAGGTGAGATCAAAGCAGCTGGGATCTATCAAGCAATCAGGGCCCTCTGCCAAGGGAAGAGAAGGAACTGGGGCTTTGATCCCAGGAAGAGAGGGCTGGGGGTCAGGAAGCATGAAGTAAGGCTGAATCTGTTGCTTTTGGCCCTGGCTTTCAGTAGGCTCCTCACCCTTAGAGGTAATGTTTCTCTTGTAATTAATTTTATAACTTGCTATGTGTTTTTGCTGTGGTCTTGATTCAAATTTACCTGTGTGACAGTAGAGATGATAATTGCTAAGAGAAGCTGTGATGCAAAGCAATGTCTGCATTGTGCAGACACATGAGGTGACATGATGTGCAAACTTGTACTAGGCTGAGTGCTGGCCTACGTCAGTGAGAGGCTGGCCAGCCTGAGCTGATATTTGGGGCTTAAGGATGTCTGTCTGGACTTCCAGATGTTTGAAACGTCACCAGTTTACCCTTGGTGAAGATAAGCACCTAAATGCTATTGCCTTCCTTTGGATTCTGTAGGTTTAAAACCCTGCAGCTTCACTCTTCTGCCATTAAACTCTGAAAAAGTGGTGATTTTCTGCCCTTGTAGGCAAGCCAGCAACGTAGCTTGGCTAGCAGAAGTTCTTGGTTTGGTTTGTGTTTTGTCATCTTTTTTTTTTTTCAGTCAGACTCAGGGTAGCCTTGCTGGGGTTTGTTATGGCAAGCTACCAAATGGGTGGGACATTTTGCATAAGCCATCTCCAGAGGTGTAACTCTGGGTTCAGTGCATGGCACTTGATGGATTTTAGGTAGGCAAATCTCCAGAAAGCAGGGTACAGGATCTTCTGCACTTGGGTAGGGTTTGGCTCCTTGGTGTTGTTGTTCACTTTGGGCCTCTCACAGCTGCAAGGAGCTGAAGGTGCTGAATAAGGCCTGAGTAATAACTCTAATGAACAGTTGAAATTAAGAGTTTTCCTTATTTGCTTTGTGAAACTCATCAGTGCTCAAATCATCAGAACTCACTCCTGAAAATTAAGAAGTTGTTCTATAGAGGAAAATATCCAGCTCTGCTGTGCTTTTAGTGAAGACATCTACCTTGACAGCATGATAACCTCAAATGATAAGCACTGTATTTCTTAAATTGTTGTGTTTTACCTTGTCAAGGGGTAAGTTTACTTCTGAAGAAACATCTCCAAATATCTTGTAGTTTTAATATTCCTTTTATCTTTGCTTAAACATATTGAATACTTGCTTGTGCAAGTGTACTCTTTAAGATAACTGACTGAAAATCAATAAATTCCTTGTTATGTAATTTATTCCCCTAACAAGTAATTCAAAGCCATCATTTTTTTTTCACTTTATCTCCAGAGTTTGTATTATTACTATTTTTTTTTATTGAATAGTTTTGGTTTTGGATAACTTGAGGGAAAAAAAAAAGAAGTAATTTTGTTTCATGAAATGGAGGTATAATTGTCTTGACACTAGTATAAATATTTATACCAATGTAGCTGCAAAGAGTTTTGCTCTACCAGGATAATTATAAGGTAGAATTTATAGTCTTCTTGGAAGAGTTGGATTCTTGTAACAGATTATTCATTTCTCATAATTTTCCTTCATTTTTAATATATTCATGTGATAAAAGGATCTATTTGCTCATGCATGGCAGTGTAATTGCTGTTCATGTATTCTGGATTAAGAGGTTTTCCCCTGGGGAGCAGAGTATGTTCAGGTGAGATAAAATGAGACATTATCTTCACCTTTGCCATGAACTGACACTATTCTGCATCACAGCTCTCACAGAAATTAAAAGATACAAACCACTTCTTCCTCCAGCACTTTTCCCTTTAGGCTTCTGCTGCTTGATGGAGGTGGAATTCAGAGTCTGTCCAAAAATTTTTAATGTACAAATTGTATGCACAAATCCTTAGCATGATGTTTCTGGCATAGCCTGGACTCTGTAACTTTCTCAGTCTTCCATCAAAAACTACATTAGGGAGTTTTCCCCATGAACAAACCTTTGCACAAGATTACAGAAGAAGCATAGCTATTGCTGTAAAATTGTATTTATTCTTCCTACTTATGGCCCTACAGCAATCCTGTAAAACCTTTGTGGTCTCTATAGGTTTCTGTTTTGTGCTGATGCTCAGAAGGATGTGGTTTGAACCAGATCACTGCATGTGAGATGGAGACATTCTGGAAGTGTGTGTGCATGAGAGCAATCTCAGTGGAATATTTTGGCACAGGGATGGCTATTCATCTGTTGAGCATAACACTGGGACAGTCATAAGTGAGAATCAGTGTAGAGGGAATGAAGGCAAAAGCAAAATTATGAACTTTGCACTTAGGGCCGTGAGCTCTGGAAAGTAACAAGCTTTCTGTTTCTTCAGAAGAATACGCTGCCATTGATCATGTATGGCTCTTCCCCTTGGGTTATTAATTTTCTAATAGTTTTCTGAATTATCTTACTATAGCAGCTTTGTGGATTTATTCTTTTTTTCCATGATATTGTCAGATAAGTCCTTAAGCCAGCAACAGTGAACACAATGCTTATTGTATTTCTTGTTAACAGCTTTGATCCCCTCATGCACTAAGAAAAAAATAATGAATAGGACCCTTGCATAGAAAATTTCAAAGGGTTTTAAAAATTATTGGATTTCTCGGTCAATTAAAAGCTAATTACTTCATAGGTCAATGAAAGAAATATTTTGTGGTTTTATCCCAGCCCATTTTCTCTGTACACTCAGTAGTGCCTGATTGACAAACTCACTCAAATTGACACTTCTGACTGAAAATAGAGGGCAGAGTCCACACTTCAAACCCATGATGAGGATGAGTGGCAGCAAGGAAATTTGCTTCGTTAATCAGTAAGGAAGATGTTAATGCCTTGTCTAGAGTCATAGACTCATTTATCACAAATATTTGAGAATATATGGAAATTGTTGATGATGTTGAAGTCGACTTTGTAGCAACTATCAAGTGCAAGAATACAACATCTTCAAATCGTGCAGCTGACACCAATTCATCCTGGCATGAATTAGGATGTAGTCAGAGTCAACTGTGAATTGACATTTGCTTATCAATAGAGGATCTGACACCAAAATATGAGGGCAGGACTAATCAAATCTGGAATATATCTTGTTACATATCTGGACATTCCTAAATGAAGTCAGACTTTCTGCCTAAGGGGATTACCCCAAATGGGAAAATCACACTTCATTTGTGCAGTCATATGATTAAAATAAAATATTCCTTAATTTGAACCAAGACAGAAATTGTTTACTAGATTCCAAGGGGGATATGGATATAGATAAAATAGTCTGCATAACAATTCACAGTAGAAAAATTAATGGGGGGGAAAAAAGTTTCATTTGTGTCATGGGATGTCAACTACAAGAGTAATGTAGCATTTTCTTTCACTCTCACAGTTGTGATGTGGCAATCTGCTAAATTATCTGTTAGATAAATTATTTGTTCTGAAACTTTTGACAACAAAAATTTGAATGTTTCTAGTTTGTTTATTCCTGCAGCCAAAGCACACATAGTGGAGTTAGAAGTGCATATAAAATCAACTATTTTGCTCTTCCAGGACAATGAAAGAACAGCATTGCATAATGCTGACAATAAAATAACCTGAGATATTTTGTTTTTCTGTGATGTCAGGTTAAGGATTTGATTCTCCCCTAAACTTGGACCAGTTGCAGCACTGGGAGGTTAACATTACAGGCTAAAATACTTTCTGCTACAAGGAGATAAAACACCAGAATGCAATTTGAGTCATCAGAGGTTTAAATAAGTTGCAGTCTTGGGGTATTGATTTTCCTTACCTCTCTCCCATAAGATTGCACCTGCACTGGGATGTTTGTGCAACTTGTGTTGCAAAAATCTCGTGGGTCTTTCTTAACGTTGCCATCAGGGTAAAAATGATTGATAGGCTGCAATAGAAGGAAGGGAAATGCAGATAATTAGGTTTGTCAGACATAGGCTGTCATTAAATATTTCTACATGGTTTGCACTGTTTATATTTTTAAAATACACATTTTTAAGTCAAAATGCTTTTCCCCTTTCCAATTGTGTGTGGGGTGAAATTTTTTGCTACTTTCTTTTGGAACCTGAGCAAAGAACATCTCTGTTCAAGAAAAAAGCAGCATCTCAATGTCTGATACTCATGTGATGTTGTTCAAGTTGTAACAAGGGGGGGAGTTGGTCTCTTCTTGCAGGTAATAAGCAACAGCACAAAAGGGAATGGCCCCAGGTTGTACATGGGGACATTTAAATTGGATATTAGGAAAAATTCCTCCACTGAAAGAGTGGTCAGGCCTTGACCACAGGCCTGGGACAGGGAAGTAGTGGAGCCACCATGCCTGGAAATGTGCAAAAACCATGTAGATGTGGCCTTTGGGGACACAGTTTAGTGATGAACATGGCAGTGTTAGTGAACAATTGCACTCAATGACTTTGGAGGTCCTTTCCAAGTGCAGCAATTCTATGACCTGTACCTCCAAACTGAGGTCAGACCTGCTGGTTATTGGACACAGGTTTTATGCAATACATTCTCCTTATCATTGGCATTAATAATAAAATTACATATTGCCATATTTATAATAGAACTGAGCCTGATAAATATTAGTGAGCCTAAAAATAGACCAAAAAAACCTTCATCTGGTATCAAAGAAAAAGGTCATTGCTAAGTAGTCTCCATTGGTTTAGAAACAATAATTGAATGATTTTCAAAAGGCCTAACAACTTCAAAATTTAAAATTCTGCCTGAGTTTTGTTCTAGTTTTCTTTTTTAAAAACTCATGGAATTGAATGTAGCCTTTGTTAATCCCAGAGAAGTATTTTTTGCTGCACAATACTTTAAAAAAGGCTTGTTTTGCTGGAGTGCTATGAGACTTCTCTGCTCTTCTGGAATCCACTGAAACTCCTTTGGTGATAGGTAATTCTTTCTCAGTGCAGCCAAATCTCACCACCTCATTTCATTTTGCCATTCAATGTTGTCAGTGTGGTATTTTTAGCTTTCAGCACAATTTAGGAAAACTGGCTAGAAGAGCCAAGAGTAGGAAGGAGGTTCCCTGGTCCTCACTAAACCAGATTTTTTTCCAGTGCCTTTCTCCAGAACAGAGCTAATTCCAAACAGAGTTGAAGAGACTACAGGAAATATTTAGCTCTTGATTCCCTTCAGGATTGATCCATTTGTGGCTGGAAGACTCTGGCTCTAAGTAGAGTTAAGGTAGAGCTCTATCTATATGTTGAACGAATGCAATTTATTATACCTTATTTTGTGTTATGCTTTCAGAATCTTCTTAATTTGTTAGCACTCAATATATATTTTAACACATTTAAAGGGGAAAAAGAAAACCTTTGCAAGTTTGTTGGCTTTCAGTACACTGAAGTTTGGTCATTGTTGTGATATTTTGGTTGGCTTTGTCTTAGTAGCTAAATAAATCCAATAGGAAAACCTAAATTTTATTCTGAAGTACTTATTTTTTAATTACAACTTTACTTTCTCATCCAGCTTAACTAATTTATAATGTGTAATTAGGTAGTTCCTAACACACCTATTTCAGTGTCCTAGGAAAAGAAATGAAAGGCCCCTCAGTTAGCTGAGCCAAAGCACATCTATGTAAAATTGGACAGAACTGGGTTTTGGTTTTGTTCTCCTTTGTCTCTTTGAGAAGATTTCTGCTGTTGAACACTGCACCATCTTTCAAGACCATCTGTTTAATGACTTTATTTTAAGGAACTATTGTTGAGTCCACATTTTGCCCCCTCACCTTTTCCCACTTCAGGCCCGCCATTTCTTGCACTATCCATAGAGAATCAAGAATATATTCTACTTATCTTCATGTATTTAGAGACCATTTCTATATGTTCCTCCTTTTAAATCAATCTCTCCTTTAAACCTATCAATTTCTGTCATTTTAATTTTCTGAATTATGGAGTGAAGTGTGAAGTGAAATGAAATTCCTGTCCTGTTCTCTTAAGTCATTGATTAAAAATTTATTTTACTTCATATAATTTATGCTGTCTCCCTTTTGACTTTTTTCCAAATGATCCACAAATTTCTTGAAATACAGTTCTGAGAATTGAAATACTCTTGGGCTTAGGTGAAATAATTCTTTCAGTGTGATTTATAACCAAGCCTTTTGTTTCTCTGCAAGTTTAATGCTTGTCTTTTCTTAGCAGTATGACACCAGTGACTCATATTCTCATTGGGATGCAAAATAACACCCAAATAGCTCCCTTCAAAAAACAGAGCTGACATGTGACTGTCTGCAACAAGTGTGACTTCCTACATGCAGTACATCCTCTTCTTCCTGTTTAATGGGATTCTGCTTTCCCAGTCCTTATCTCCAGTTTTTCAAAGTGCTTTTTAACTTTTATCTTGTCCTACAAGAGAGCTCCTGAGAACCTGGTCTCAGTTCTTTCATCTAGGTCATTAACTGGAATACAGACAGGCCTGGCTCCAGAGCAGACAGAAGAACCTGGTGTTCTGTACACCCAACCATGCTTTCATTGTGATGGATGGTCAATAATAAAAACTCAGAGTTTTCCACATAGCTTTTACTAGTTTTGTCAAGGATTTTTTCCCCAGTTTTCAGACTGTCATGTGAAAAAAAGGCAGGTCTTGTTAAAATCAAGATTTCTCCCTTATCCACAATACTTACAATACTGTCCCCCCGAAAATATTGCAGTGGCTATACCCCACTTGTTCTCAGCAAATACAACCTAGATATTGCCCAGATCCTTTTGTTCTTATAGGCTTAAAAGGCTCCTCTGTTTTCCTGGAACTGAGTTCTCACATGTATAATATTAAATGTTTAGCACCACACTTGCCATTTTCCAGTCTTCTCTAATTTCTACCTGTTCTCAAAGATAATTGTTAATGGCTTTGAGAAAACAAGTGCTGATTTTCTACATATGTGAGAGTTCCATTTTAAAAATATCTGTTGCAACCAAGTACTGTTTAAACTGTTAATTCCCTGCTTAGCTCAAAATAGGACCTTCATACCATCAGGACTCATTTTTAGCTACCTGGATGCTCTTCCTTTTATGGAAGGTTGAGTTGAAACATTGGGCTAAGCTAATATGGTCTGCCTGTGACTGACTCCTGATGTTTTATCTGTTTATTTGCCTTCTTGTTTTCTCAAATTCATCTTTTCTTATCTAGTCAGCAATTAATGCCAGTTTTCTTTCTTTCTGTGTTTGCATTTGCTCTGAGTGCTTGTATGTCAGTTCTCTGGCCCTACAGAAGCTGGCCTCTTGGATAGAGTGTATAATATTTATTTTGTCGCTTTTCTCTTCCCTTTTGAACTTTGCAACTCATGACTATTATCTCCCAAGATGCCAATCCATTAAAGTTCTCCAAAATGTTGTCACCAAAATGTTCTGAGAACACATAGAACAGTTGCTCCCCAAATTTCAGGTCTGATTCCCTTTAATTTCTGGATGTTTCAACAAGTGTACCTGGTTTTGTAGCACATTAAAATACTGCCTTTTCCCCCATCCCC